>JAVKPL010008749.1:0-346434 GCA_032173675.1 Gastrolobium villosum | reverse complement strand
AATAAAATATATTTTATGAATTTTTCTAATATTATTTTACTTTATTTCACATTTCTCTATATTTTTCTAGTCTCAATCTTAAATGTATATTAATATTTGTCAAACATTTTTTAGGAGCTTATATATAGATAACATTTGTCTTAAATAAAATTGTTATTCTTTATTTTTTCTAGGAAGTACTAAGATAAAAAATAATTTAGATATCACAAAAATTTAAGAACTAATGAAATACTACCTAATTGTAAAAAAAAAAAAATATATATATATATAACCCGGCGGGTTGAACCCATTTTGACCCACTTCTAGGCGGGGTGGGTTAAAGTGGGTTGGTGGGTTGAAAACCTCAACCCATCCCGCCCCGTTTTGGTGAGTTCGGGCTCAACCCATATTGCCACCTCTACTTACAACCAATTTAATCACCGTTGATTTCCATCAATCTAACGGTTATAATTTATTGAAAATTAATAATATTTGTGTCACATTTATTAATTCCTAATAAATTATAACCGTTAAATTGATGGGAATCAACAGTGATTGAATTAGTTGTAAGAATTGTAAACTTTTTTGTGGTAAGTGGATCCTCCCCAAAAAATAATCAATAAAAAAACAAAAATATTTTGTAAAAATTGCAAATATTTTGTGTATAAATAGGATATGTGTTATTAATTTTTTCATTTGGTGATTAGCTTCTGTGCACGTATTTCTTCTTTTATATGTGTGTGTTTATCTTCTTCATCTTCTCAGATTGTTGTTCTATCACATGAATATGTAATATTTTTGCTTTTTTGTTTTTGCAGCTTTGTTGTAGAACAAAACTGACCGGATGATTTAGAATCACTGGGATATTGCTTTTGTACTTCCTCAGAGGAAGGTATGACATTCTTTTCTATTTGCTTTTCTTCTACAAGTATTTTCTCCATAATCTAATATCATGAATAAATAAAATAATATAATAAAATGTCTTAACTTTAAAGTATATAACGAGCAATACCATAATGCGTGGATCTCCCCAGGCTTTTGGCAAGTTCTGTTTTTTCTCTCCTGTGTGTTATCTGTGCTTTTTGAGCACCATCTCAAAATTCAACACGGTAAAATTTTTTCCTTTATCTTCTATTTTCTATCTTTAATGTCTGCAAGAGCAAGATGAGCTTTCCCTTCGATTCTTCCTGTCCATATATAATTTGTTTCGCATTGTTGTTGATGTTCTTTAATTTATGTCTGTTCTTGACAGATATGCCTACCGTGACGATGAGAGTGATGAGTTGGATATGAATAATATTACTTTGACCCTCATAAAACCATCTTCTATTTCTTCAAAGAGTGTTGAAGTTTGTCAGATGTTAGACCATTGCAACCCAACAACATAGTTTCAAAGCAATTTTTCTTTTAGGAATTTTTTGCTTTAATTATCACTATTATTTTATCCTTCTGCTTTTTTAATTTTGTTTATGCCTATTGTATAAGTGCCTAGCCTAATTCAATGTAATTAGGCATTAAAAAATGGAACAGTGACAAAAATGCCACATCTTGTCAATGTTTTTACCCAAATATCGCGCGAATAGTATTTTTTACCAGACTGCCACGTGTCATAATTCGCTACCACTGGTAGCGAATTTCGTGGCCAATAATTTCGTGACACGTGGTCATATTGCAGACTAAATTCGCTACCAGTAGTAGCGAATTATGACACGTCAACTTTTTCTTGTGAAAATGTGCCACGTGTCAAAAAACCATTCGCGGACATAATATACTACACAGGGTAGCGAATTACTACCTGCTTAACACGTGTCATTCTTGCTGACTATGCATTCTGACGTGGCATAATTCGCTACACTATGTAGCGAATTATTTGCAAGCATATTTCGCTACATGTAACACCCCGTATATATATCCGGTAATGTTATCATACTATCGTATTAAGCTGGACTTAATTAAAAATGCGGAATATCTTTTTCTTTTCAATTATGATGTTATTATCATTACCATCTTGCTTATTAAACAGTTAATAAAACATTGCCCGTATGTAATTGCAATAAAACAGCTAACTGAAATACCTCATCAAATAAATAACATAAGCATTTATCTCTAGTCACGGAACTACAACACGTAGACCGGACCAACTAACAGTTTATACAACTCATCTAAAGTACTAACATAAAATGACATGGACAAACCTCATGCTCACACAAATAATGCAACAAAGCCCATCATCAGTCTCAACATCAAAAACATAAAATAAAGGTGCAGAAAACATAAACAGCTTCTAATTAGTCATAACAATAATCATCAGTCGTGCTCTGGCCTCTTGCCACCAGAGACATCAACCCCCATACTACCTGAACCTGAAATAAGTATTCCCCAAACGTGGGGTGAGATCTCTAAGCAAGAAATCTCAGTAAGACAAGGAGTCCTCAAGGATCTTTCACCCCAAGCTCACTTACATGTGCAATATAAGTTTAAAAGCAGTTCATCATTGTAACACCCATTCTAGAACCGGTTTGTTAAGATTGACTTATGATATTAAGCGCAGTTACAATCACATTGGTGCAATTAAAATCCGGTTAAATTTTTCTTTTAAAACAAGCCGAATTAAAATTACCCAATTGCGTGACCATAACCATAATACATTGCGGAATAAAATACTTAAAGCTTAATATCATAAGTCAATGTTAACAAACCGGTTCTAGAATGGGGTGTTACAATCATCATCAGTTCTAAAATAATTCAATGCAGCAGATAATCATGTCATGTGTGTCAATACTATTCTACTGGCCAGAGGAATGCAGGAATACGTCTATCTCCTACATATAGTGCAAGACACCACTTGCATCCACCCCGGATCACCGTATTGTATGACGCCACATACTCAGGCTTACCGTCAAGATGGAATGACACATGCATATTAAAAGCCATTACATGTAAAGTTCAATCAACATTTCATATTTTCAAAAGCATGTAACACAGCATGCATATACCATATCCCCCTGGAACATGGTGGAATCACAACATGGCTAAACTGAGGACACGAAAGCTTACCTTACAAGCTAACACCCAAAGCCAAGAGTCCACAGCTCAAAGTCCAAATACAGCAGAATCACGATCTGTTATGGACCAACACTATATCAACAATTATGCATCTCAAGCATACAACTTAAAGACAATGCATTTCCTTTACGTTTTACGTCTTAAGGCTCCATACGAAGCCATAAGCCCTTAATCACTTGATTCTGACTTAGTCCATTAATTACAGAAGTCCAACTTCCTTAATCTAGGGTCCACAAACCCCCAATAGCCCACTATTTGCACAGAAAAGCTACTGTTCTTCGAAATCACAGAATACCCGGATATTTCTCGTGGCATATCCGGATATACAATATCCGAATATCTCACAGACCATATCCGAATACCAAGGTCCCATATCTGGATATCAATATCCGGATACTATATCCGGATATCTGTTCGACAAATATCCGGATATTTCACGACAGAATGCAGTTTCTGCATTTCGTGAAGATATCCTTCCAAGGTTCCATTTTTAACACTTCAACACGTTAAAGCATGCATTTTTAGACCCACTCAGGTTAACATTCCAGTTGGTTACTTACTTAACCCATTTACATGCAAAGACTTCACCTTTAAGCAACAAAAACTCATGATCAAAGGTTTGTGCAACTTACCAAAGCTCAAAACAGAGGAAGAAGTGCTCTTGGAGCTCACCATAGGCTCCTCACAGTGCTGACTAAGAAGGTGCACGAAAATGCACAACAAGGTGGGTCCTTTCTACACAAAGGTTGACACTTTGAAGCTCACTAGCCAAGAAGAAGGCTCCCACACTACAAACCACCAACTCAGCCCCTTAAGCAACCTCAGCACAGCCCCAACACTCAGAAGCAAGGCCACCAACACCCTCCCAATGCTCACTCTCACTCACCACAAGTGTTTAGGAGAAGAAATGGTGAAAGAAATGGCCTCAAAGCTCAAAACTTGGAGAAGAAGCCATGAAATAGTGTTTTAAGAAAATTGAGCAGCCACCCCTACGTAGAGAAAAACAACCACCTAGGGTTTTGTGCCTTAAATGGCCTATTTATAGCCAAAACATTAAAACACACATTAATAGCTTTAATTGCTACGCTTATCATTTTAATCCCAAACTTTAGCATCTTAACCTACTCAATTTTACAAGAATTAACATTTTTATTTTATTTTTCTGAGCACCTTTCCGGTACACACTTTTCCTTAGCCAGTATCAGTTCTGGCATCAGATCTCATTATTTAGAGTTGAAACTCGTTTTACAAGTCCTACATATTATTCTAGTAATTATCATGCACTTATTATAATTTTTCGGGATACTTTTTCGGTACACATTTATACCGACTAGCAGAACCGGTATCTGCACTTTTCTTTCGAAAAGCGACTTTCAGCATTCTTACCCACTAATTATAATTATTAAAGCCTCATAATAATTATTAGGGTCAATTATGGAATTATTTCCTAATTATCACAATTAATTCATTAATTATCTTAATTAGCGGTGCGGGTTGTTACACTACACATTGTAGCGAATTATCTCACGTGGCATTCTCGAAAGATTTACTATTGGCGTGGCAATCTGATAATTTTTTGTCCAAACATGGCAAAGTGGTCTGTTCTGTCCTGTGGACAGAGATGTTCAACCTTTGTTAGGTTGATTGATCGCTTTGGACCGTATAGCCTTGACCAGGGGTATCTATGGAAGAGATATCCCTATGCCAAGCTTGATCACTGCAAGGTATATGAATGTGGTGATAGTGTGTGTGGGTATCGAAAATCAAGTGTGTTGTTCTATCGAGGAGCCCTCCTATTTATAGGGGCTGCCTCTGATTTGAATTGGTGTAGCTGAGTTGTAATGACGCGGGATCATTGCTGCTTTGTCGGCCGTTACTGGAGGTTACGTATCAAATATCACGTCTCCATAACTACGGTCCGTTTTAGGCATTTACTGGGGAATATTCTATGGGGTATTCCGGGTTGAGGAGATGGGTCTGTTGGTGTGGGCCTTCTTACCGGGTTGATGAAGTAAGCCGGCTCATATGGGCATTTAGTCCGGGTTCATGGCACAGATCCATAACATGGTCATTCTTCCTTGAAAAGCTCTATTTTGCATGCTCATGTTAAGAATAAGAATTAGAAGAAAATTTGATGGCTACTCAATACAGGCATATGAAGCTTTTTGTCTTCTAATTAAATTTATCATAGTTAGCCTTGAAACCAACATCCTTTAAAAAAAATTGAATATTTCAGAAAAAAAAATTTGAAAACATAATACAAAAGGATAAAAAAAATTCTTAAACAATGACATCAAACAAAAACTAACTAATTTAAACTTTAAATTTGACTCACTATAAATTATCTTCCTCATTGTGGCAAGAAAAAAAAACAAATCATAGTCAGAAAATATAGCCATATTATATAATTCTTAACAACTTATACATATTGTTTTGGAAAGATCTAATATTAACAATTTATAGTGAGTCAAACTTATTTCACACCCTTTTCCTTCTCTACATTTTCAACAAACTTAATTCTCAATAAAAACATTTCATATAAATTTGATTCAAACCATTTCAAATTTAAACTTTAAGTTTTAATATCTATTTAAAAAGTATAAAAGGATTTCAAGGGTCTAATTTAAAAATAAAAAATTTACTGTGATTTTGCACGCTTACTTTAAATTTGACTCAAACAAAAATTAACTAATTTAAACTTTAAATTTTAATATATATTTCAAAAGGATTTCGAACGTCTAATTTAAAAACAAAAAATTTACTATTTTTTGAATGCTTGGTTTGTATTTTTAAAATTTAAATTCTAAATTTGACTCAAACAAAAACTAACAAATTTAAACTTTAAATTTTAATATATGTTTAAAAAGGATTTCGAGCGTCTAATTTAAAAACAAAATATTTACTATTTTTTGATCGCTTGGTTTGTATTTTTAAAATTTAAATTCTAAATTTGACTCAAGCAAAAACAAACTAATTTAAACTCTAAGTTTTAATATCCGTTTAAAAAGGATAAAAAGGATTTCGAGCGTATAATTTAAAAACAAAAAATTTACTATTTTTTGAACGCTTGGTTTGTATTTTTAAAATTCTAACTAATTTAAAATTTAAATTTTAATATCTATTTAAAAAGGATAAAAAAGATTACGAGCACCTAATTTAAAAACAAAATATTTAATGTTGTTTGAATACTTGGTTTGTATTTTTAAAATTTAAATTCTAAATTTGACTCAAACAAAAATCAACTAATTTAAACTTTGAATTTTAATATCTGTTTAAAAAGGATAAAAAATTTCGAGCTGCTAATTTAAAAACAAAAAATTTACTGTTTTTGAACGCTTGGTTTGTAATATTAAAATTTAATTTCTAAATTTGACTCAAATAAAAACTAGCTAATTTAAACTTCTAATTTGACTCACTATAAATTATCTTCCTCATTATGGCAAGGAAAATAAATAAATCTTTGTCAGAAAATATAGTCATATAATTCTTAACAACTTATACCACATTATTTTGAAAATACCTAATATTAACAATTTATAGTGAGTCAAACTTATTTCTCACCCTTTTCCTTCTCTACATTTTCAACAAACTTATTTCTCACCAAAAACATTTCATATAAATTTGACTCAAACCATTTCAAATTTTAACTTTAAATTTAATATCTGTTTAAAAAAGATAAAAAGGATTTCAAGCGTCTAATTTAAAAAATAATAATTTACTATTTTTTGAACGCTTGATTTGTATTTTTAAAATTTAAATTCTAAATTTGACACAAACAAAAACTAACTAATTTAAAATTTAAATTTTAATATATGTTTAAAAAGGATAAAAAGGATTTTGAGCGTCTAATTTAAAAAACAAAATATTTACTATTTTTTGAACGCTTGGTTTGTATTTTTAAAATATAAATTCTAAATTTGACTCAAATAAAAACTAACTAATTTAAACTTTAAACTTTAATATCTGTTTAAAATGGATAAACAAGATTTTTAGCGTCTAATTTAAAAATAAATTATTTATTATTTTTTGAACGCTTGGTTTGTATTTTTAAAATTTAAATTCTAAATTTGACTCAAATAAAAACTAACAAATTTAAACTTTAAATTTTAATATCTATTTAAAAAGGATAGAAAGGATTTCGAGCATCTAATTTAAAAACAAAATATTTACTATTTTTTGAATGCTTGGTTTGTATTTTTAAAATTTAAATTCTAAATTTGACTCAAACATAACCTAACTAATTTAAACATTAAATTCGACTCACTATAAATTATCTTCCTCATTATGGCAAGGAAAAAAACAAATCATTGTCAGAAAATATTAAAATATAATTCTTAACAACTTATACCATATCGTTTTGGAAAGACTTAATGATGTTATTTGGTTCTTTAAACAATGGTGTATTTTATAATGCATTGAAAAAGTTAAGTGCTAACGACACAAATCGTTGCAAAAAATAATTATTTCTTATTATTTTAAATCTGTTATTATAAATGAAAATCCATCTCTAAGATAAAATATAAAAACCTAAACGCAACTATAAGAATATTTTTGTGTGGATAAATTTAAAAACCTATTACATGCTGATAGTTATAGATGGCAAACTGGGTTCGGCCCGAAGGACCATATAACACCTCACAATTCTAAACTAAGTATTAAAATATTAAGTGAGTAATTAAGTGAAGGATTAGTGAAATTCCTAAAGATTAGGCCAAAATACAAAGAAAGGGTAAAACGGTAATTAGCCAACACGCAACCATAGGAAGATAAAATTTGAGTATAAGGTCTCAGATGATAAAAATAACCCTAAAAAGGGATTCAGAACGAAAAATTGAGTGGATAGGCAAGTTTCAGAAAAATCAGTGAATAATGTTTTTACCGGGTAAAAATACTGCGGTACGATTGCACCGTAAAACGTGCAAGTTGAGTTTTGAGCTCTAGGTTTCAAATATGATTTATAGATGGTCTATAGAAATAGGAAATATGATTTCTGATAATATTTGATGGAATTAAGTCAGTTTAGGGAAACGTGCCAACGACGCGCGCAACAGCTTAAAACAGTATTTTCTCCGAACGACCGAAAAACTCTGGATTCATCTGATCAAGTATAATTAAAGGACAATGGTTAATGTTAAAAATTAGAGTTTTTAAATAGGTTGTGAATTTTTGGACATTTAGTGAAAGTTTGGATAAATTTTAAATCGCGTGACGTGGCGTGGGACCCACCCACTCAAGTCCACTTAAACTACATCACCCTACCTCACCATTCACGGTGTCATGTGACCTTCCATTGCTTGGACAAGTCTTGGGGTAGCATAAAGTCTTGGTTGTGAGTATATTTCCACCTCATTTTCATGGTTTGATTGTAGTTTATTTTCATGAACCCTAAAGGGGGATTTTGTGATTGGTGATGTTAGAGAGCTCAAATGGAAAAGGTGTATAAGATGATAATGCCTTAGAATGATGTGTTTAAGCTAGAAATGCCATGAAAAATTTAGGTGAAAAATATGGATTTTTAATTTAGTGAATTTTGAGATGTCATGACTTGGATTTTTGAAAAAAATGGTAAGATGTTATTGGTGAGTGTTGAATGATTACATGTTGATATAATGGTATTGTAGGAGATGTGGAATGATTAAAATTGAGTGAGAATCCCTTGGAAACTTCAAGTTGACAATTCGGCCTTATTGAGTGTGTTGGAGAATTGAAGTTGTTTGCATTGCTTGGTTGATGTTTCTAGTGTTAAATGGTGTTTAAATGGGTTGTGTGGTGGTTGGAAAGTGTTAGAATCAATGAAAAATAATAAATGATATTTAAGGTCATAAAGGAACCTAGAGTGAATTATTAAGCAAAACGATGCTTAAAATACGTAAAGTGAAAAACGGCACTTGATTTAGCCTTTTGGAAACCTAAGGATGAGAAGTAAAATGAGAAAGAAAATTAATTAGATACACTTTCACTGAGCAGTGTGTTCGCAGAAAATTAATTAGTGAACCATGTTCGAAGAGGTAAAAATGTAAAATTGAGAAATTGGCTAATTGGATTTATGGGAACCCCTTAGTAACTTATGATAAGTAAAATAAGACCTAGAAATAGTTTAAATAAGCATTCCGCAAGAGTTTACAGTTATTGTCACAACTTTTAATTATTACGCTTTTATTATTTTAAATGTTCGCGTAATAATCGGAAAAAGTTTATTCGCATTTTTATAAATAAATTGATGTGATTGTAACTGCACTTAATATCATAATCAATGTTAACAATACCGGTGTACAACGGGCTGTTACAGACTGACCCACCATCTTATTTTTGTAATTAAATTAAAATTTCATTATTCTTCTTTATAATTAATTTCTTAAATCTGTTTTCAATTTTTGTAAATACAAATTTTAAAATTTCAAATACTAACGACACAAATCTTTACAAAAAATAATTAATTATTATCATTTTGTAAATCTGATTGTAATAAATGAAAGTTCATCTCTGCGAGAAATTATAAAAACCTAAACGCAACTATAATAGCCCTTTTATGTGGATATATATAAAATTCTATTACATGCTTATAGTTAGAGGTGGCAAACTGGGCTATGCCCCGAGGGTCAGCCCACCAACATATTTTTATAATTAAATTAAAATTTCATCATTCTTTTTTATTATTAAATTCATAAATCTGATTTTAATTTTTGTAAATACAAATTTGTAAAATTTCAAATACTAACGGTTCTAATCCTTGCAAAAAATAACTATTTATTATTTTTTTAAATGTGATTGTAATAAATGAAAGTTCATATTTGAGATAAAATATAAAAACCTAAATGCGGCTATAAGAAATTTTTTTTTTTATAAATATAAAAACATATTACATGCTGATAGTTAGAGGTGGAAAACTGAGCTCGGCCCGGAGGGCTGACCCACCAACTTATTTTTGTAACTAAATTAAAATTTCATATTTCCTCTTTTATAATTATATTTCTAAATCTAATTTCAATTTTTGTAAATCCAAATTTGTAAAATTCAAAATACTAAGGACACAAATCTTGCAAAAAAAATAATTATTTATTATTATTTTGTAATTCTGATTGTTAAAATGAATATCCATCTCTGAGATAAAATATAAAAACTTTGATGCAACTATAAGAGTTTTTTTATGTGGATAAATGTAAAATTTATTACTTGCTGGTATATAATGCTAACAATTTGAGGTTGCAAATTGAATTCAGTCTGGAGGACCGACCTGCCAACATTTTCTTATAATTAAATTAAAATTTTGCCTTCTTCTTTTATAATTAAATTTCTATTTCTTGGATTACCAAAAAAATAATAATTTCTATTTCTTATTTTAATTTTTGTACTATTGATGTTTTTAGAAATTAATAATAGGTAATGATTATTTTAATTTTTGTCCAAAACAAATGGAAGAAGTTTTTTTTTTATCCGATGTTATTATTAAACTTACAACCAATAAAATTAGTCATGATATCGAATTGTGGAGAAATACCAGCCAATTCTTTGGAAGTTAAAACAAATGAATTGAATATATATACTTAAAATCAAAGTAAAATTACACTTATAGTTATATTTAACTTTTTAAAAATTGTAAGTGACTTTAAAATATAAATTAGACATAACTTATTATTTTTAAATATAAATATCGATTACATGCTGATATAAAATGTTGATAATTAGATGTGGTAAAATGGGTCCTGGAGGGCCAGCCCACCCTGCCCGCCAAAAGTAGAGTTCGCCCGCCAACACATTTTTTTTATATTTACTATCTAACAAATCTATCTTTTTCTGGCTGATCATTGGACTTATTGTTGTAAATATTTAAAAAACAAGCATCTAAACTAACCCTATTCAGATTAAATATATGCATTAAATATATGTTTATATATATATATATATATATATATATATATATTGTGAACAATTATTTATACTTGTGTAATTAAGCAAATGAATGGTCTTTCGATATTATCACATTTTTTTTATAAACGATATTATCACTTTTAACTTAAACTATAAAATGTTTGTTATAATATTAAACGTGCTACCTCAAATATTTTTGAACTCTTCATCTAATATATATGGTACAACTATATAAAAAGTAGATACATAGTAATCTAGACGTAAGTATAAGAACCTTTTTGTATGGATAAATACGAAAACCTATTATAAGTTGATAGAAAATGTTGACAATTAGAGATGGCAAAATGAGCTCGCCCGGAGGGTCGGCCCACCCCGCGCACAAACACGTTTGCCCCCTTATATCTACTGTCTAACAAACTCGTCTTTGTATGGTTAAGATAATTAGATTTACTGCTGTAAATATTTCAGAAACAAACATCTAAATAAAATGAACAATCATTTAAATAAAAGTGTATCTAAACAAAATGAACAATCAACATAACATTTAATTTTTTTCTTCATGTATATTAATTGATTTCATTTTGTAGCAAATTTTGTGCATGGTCGAAACAATAAGAAGGGATCATATTGAATAATCATACAAAGGAGGAGGTTCATTGTGGTTATATTTAAAGAATGAATTATTGTTTATAAAAAGAATAATGAATTATTGAGTACATAACTATATTTGTTTTACATAACAATTAATGCGCATGAGTTACAAATTTGTTTGTGGTTGATATTTATAAATTTCGTGTGAATGCTGTAACCCTCTAAAATTCAAAAATAGCAAGATAATTTTTTTTATTTAACATAATTCTCAAGTAACAGGTTTGCTTTTTTATTTGTTGTTCCTTCATGTTTATACCTCATCCATAGTACCGTTCAGAGCTTGATAACATGATGAATGTGTTGATTTACCGATGCGATGATTAACCAACGACAGCGACAACGATTTCGTTCTTTTTCCCCAGGCATCACACGGGTAATTCACTAGTTTTATATTGTATCGCGCGTTATCGAAAGATTAGCGTATAAGATAATGATATTACTTATTTTTTTTGGTAAGCGATAATGATATTTCTTTAACAATATCACATTATACAAATGAATGAATTAGATTTTGGTTTTAATAAGATTTTTTTACATTATTATACAATTATATATTCTCATATTATTTAAAAGTAATTTTACTCGGAAAGAATTAATAACATATTTGGGATGAGTATAAAACCTCCTCTTTGAATAGGATTGCTTTCAGTAAAAAATCTATAAAAAAACGATTTATTCATCTATATCAGCTAATATATCTAGAAGATACTGCAAAATCTCACTATTGTAGACTTGTAGTAATAGGTTATTCTCCTTTGATTATAATATAAATGTTTGATCTTCATCCCTCATATTTTCATTTAATTTAAGGGGAGTATTGGATTAGGATTTTGAAAGATTATTTTAAAGGGATAGGATATTGTAACAACCAAATAATGTTACTACCATATCTTAACCGTTGATTTCCATCAATCAACGGTTATCATTTATTGCGAATTAATAATTAATTAATGAGTTTGATTTAAAAAATGATAACTGTTGATTGACGGAAATCAACGATTAAGATATGGTAGTAACATTGATAATAACATTATTTGATTGTTACAATATACTATCCCTACATTGAAACCTTAAATTGCTTTGAGGCTTTTGAAAAATAAGTTTTTAATGACCTATTAACACAAATTGTTTGAAATTATTTCCTATAGCGAAGAAATTTTGTTCATGAATGTATTGTTATAAATCATAGGGTTCATATTATGAAAGTTTTAATCTTTCTTTAAATCAATCTCGTTTCATTGATGTAAAACAAAATTGGTTTGAAGGTTTTTGTTCCTATGTTATTTTTTTCACTATTTTATGTTGTTTTTAATACAAAAATCACACATTTTTGTGCTAAGAAGAATCACAACAAATTGCTTTTAAAATTATTTTTAAACTTTAAAAAATCTGTTATTTTTTAGATGGGTTAGATTAGAATCTTGCTGGGTTGTTGTTTCTGGGTTATTTTGTGATTAAAGTCGCTAAAAAATTTATTGTTTTTGAGTTTCGACGAAGCTCTCATGGCGAAACCTAGTTTTGAGGGAGTCGATCCGCCAAAAGAATAAGAGGCACGACAATAGAGAAATTTCAAGAAATCATAAGGGTTAGTGTGAGATTGTGAGAAAGACATTCTATTTATACTTTTCACTTAATAGTCTCACGAAATCCACACCAATAGAAAATCCACTAAAATCGTTTAATTTTTGAATACCACAAGATTATTTTTCTTTTGTTTTAAATCCTGATTGAATGCCATCGGATTTGAACGGACTCTAAAATAATCTTTTAAAATCCTAATCGAATACCACGTGACTTTTTTTTAATCTTTTAAAATTCTAATTGAATACCAATGAATTTTTTTATCTAAAAATAATCTATTAAAATTCTTTAAAATCTCAATGCAATATACCCATTAATTGCATTCTCAACTAATATCTCCAAAGGCATGAAGAATTTTTTTAGATCCCCGGGAAAGTGATAATGGTAATCCTATTTATCCCACATTTGGTACAAGGTTTCTAATTTTTTTCCAAGAATTTGATTTTCTCAGGATTTTGTTGTGTAAAATTTTATTTCAAAATGTTATCCAAGAATACCGCCAAAGAAGTGGTATTCTAGTATTCTTAGAATTCAAGGTGTTGAAAAAAATTCCGATAATATTTTGACCTACCAAATAACATTTTGATAATATTTCCGAAAAAGTAACTTTTTCACTATATTCTTGAGAATCATAATTTTTGGATATAAAAAAATGGGATAGGATATTGTAACAATCAAATAATGTTACTACCATATCTTAACCGTTGATTTCCGTCAATCAACGGTTATCATTTTCAAATCAAACTCATTAATTAATTATTAATTCACAATAAATGATAACAGATGATTAACGGAAATCAACGGTTAAGATATGGTAGTAACATTAATAATAACATTATTTGATTGTTACAATATCTTATTCCTAAAAAATTTTATCCCCTACTGCTTAAAAATACTAACTACCCCAACGTTGTAGCAAATTAGCAATGGATTCTTCACCCTCTTATTCTAATGTTTATATCAGGTAATATCTCCGAAGATACTACAGAATCATACGATTATAGTAACATATCATTCTCCTTGATTCTATATTTTCAAATCCATGGTTTGAATAAGAGCAAGTGTAACGTTTGAGCCCAAGTTATTAGTTGGGCTTTAACAAGCACGGGCCACATTATTAGCCCAAAACATAAACCATGTGTTCCAAACATTGAATAAGGTTAAATTCCCTCCCACACGCTCCTCCTTCCTGATCCCATTACAATCGACATAGACACAACACAACACAACGCAAAACAACAGTTTCTTTTCTTTGCTGTTTTCCAATTCAAGGGAAGCAATTATCACGTGCCTGGCATGCTCGTAATCCCTACCATGTGTCTCTCTCTCTCTCTTCTTCCATTCTCTCTCTCTCTCTGAAACTCCATATATAAAGTTATAAACCACAAGAACCACCCTTCTCTTTTTCCTTTATTATTTTCTTTGGTTTGGTTTGGCCTCCTCCGTATATTGTTCCGTTCCTCTTTCTCTGATCGAGGGAAAACTAAAACCAAAACCTCGAAGATATGGGTAAGAAGAGAAAGTCTATAGCTTCAAGCCTCGATGAGGTCGATCGAACCATGTATACCTCCTTTTGTAGTGCAGCCAATTCTCTCTCACAACTCTACACTCACGCCATGAACCATCAGAAACTCTCCTTCCAAGCCGGTGAACGCCATGGCCTCGTAAATTCACTTCTTTCTCTTTTCTGCTTTAAACACAACAATTGATTTTAATAAACGTGTTTTGATTCGTGATTCCATGCGTTTAGCCGATTAAAGTTGCTCTCTTTTTTTGTCTTCTTCCTGTTTCTGATTGTTAATTGTGTTTCCCTCCCCTCTGTTTTGGTTTATCCAATTAATAATCTCTTCACTCTGTGAAAAAAGAAGAAGAAGATGATGAATTTGGCTTGTACTTGTCAAGTTGAATAATATTGAATTTAAGGTTTTGGGTCTTATACATGTCCTCAATTCCCTCTTGCACTTGTGCTTCATGAGTATTATTGGTGATGATTTTGGAAAATAAACTTATTATGAAAGTTTTTTTTTTTTTTTTCCTGTTGTTGGGTGGGTGGAATTAAGCTCAGACAGCGTAATAAGTAATATTGGAACCTAACTTACAGTGATACTTTGAGAGTTCTAATAGGTCTTGGACTGTCATGATAAATTTGTGGGTCTAATCTGGGCTTTGCCCTTATCTTGACATTAATGTGGGATGTTCTTCTGATTTTAGGAAAAACTTTATCAGTGGATCCGGATACAACAAGAAGGTGGATCAAGAGTTTCAACAGTTGATATCGTTAACTACATTCAGGTTGGTTTGAATGTTCTCTGTTTTGCATATATTATTGTATCATTTATAATTTTATTTATGCTTCTGCTGATTGTAGCAGCACTGAGGGTACTCCTTGTGACTCATGGGTTCGAATTTGAGAGAAAGAGTCTCTCTACAAAAAAAATGTAAGATTAGGGCTGTGTACAATGGACCCTCATCCCTATCCTCACAAGTTGAGGAGCCTTATGCACGGGATTTGCACTTTTTGCCCTTCTATTGATTGGGAGTGGCCGAAACGGAACTCTGTGTGTGGCAAACACACCAACGCACGTTTGTTGGGGGAGGGGATAGAGTGATAGAGTATAGCAGTGAAAGTTAGTGACAACAAAATGCATACGTATTTAAAGAACCAATTCAACCCAAAAGCTTAAACTGTTAGGTCAAGGCCTCTTTAATGGTTTTATATATCTCTAACACGCCCCCTCACACGAGAGCCCATTGGGCTTAAAGGGTGGATAATGCATCGGGCCCACTCTACCTGTGTTAGGAAATTCCACAAGAGAAAGTGGGAGGAGGTGAGGATCGAACCCGAGACACGAGGCTTTGATACCATGTAAAGAACCAATTCAACACAAAAGCTTAAGCTGTTAAGCGAGGCCGCTTTAATGATTTTATATATCTCTAACATGTATCATACATCAAATGCCAGCTGATAGTAATAGTGAGTTGTTGACCCTTTTTTTTTTTGGATACATTAAGGAATTCAATACACAACCTATTACATAACTACCCACACCCATCACCACTAGGCTAACCCTAGAGGCTTAGTGAGTTGTTGACCTGATCATGGGCTCGTTTTCTCTTAAGATTGTCAATCTTTGAAGAGGGTCGTAAGCCAAACCTTATACAATGGTTTATGCTTTATAGTTTTGCCCAACTCCCACCTGCAGTCCGGGGTGAGTTTTTTACTGCTGATGGAAAAAAACTAGAAGAAAATAATCTGTGTGAAATATTATACTAGTCTCTTTTGGTCTTCGGTTGAAATTTTGACAGTTTTAAGTAAAAGCATTCACTGGTAGTGATGCTTGCTTGATTAATAAGTTGTGTTTTGTTTCCATAGGCAGAATCAAAGACAGAACCTTTTGGCAGCCTTTGTCTTCGGCCTGCATGCCTTTTCCTTTTATCATTTTCCTTTTGTTTTCCATCCTGTTAGTGTTGGAGTTTTCCCTTCTTATTTCTTTCTTTCTCTTCCTGGTCTATCTGGCATGTCTAAATAGAGTTCTTATTTTCAATTTAAATGATGATTTTGTAACTGAACTGACATTGAGGAAGTGGGTGTTTGTATATATGTAAGATATATCAGAGAATTTGGGAAACTTCCTTAACTCTCTGCAGTGTAGAATGTTGAATCCATGTGACCTGTTATCCTGTATAATATATATGGATTAAAGCATTATCCAACTTTAACATCAACACAACATCAGCATCACCTTTATCTCAAACTAGTTGGGGTCTATGGTGATTAAAGCATTATATATTTCTTTAATCTACTACATGACATACTACATGACAAAGTCATATTTGTGCCATGTTTAAAATTGTAGTTGGTAATATTGTCATATTTTTCCAATAAAAAATAACTTTAATCTATGAGAGGTCTGGAAAATTGGGTAAAACTTTAAGTGGGAGAAAGCCATCTTGATTTGTTTGATGGATATTGCTTTTCTGTGGTCCTGTCTTTGTTTCATTTTTCATTTTTCATTTTCTAGAATTATAGAAGAGGTGGCATCTATTAGGATAATTGCTATTTTAATTTTTTTTTTTGAAAACGAGTATTTAAATTTTATATTCCACTTGTGGGCTTCAAGAAGTTACAAATTACCTTGGGGACAGCTGATTGCGAAAGTGAGGTAAAAAAGATAATACCAGTATTTTTTCATGCCATGTTAATGATTTGTAGGTTAAACAAGTTCCTACAAATTAAAATGGTGAACATAGTTTAGTAACTTGGATGTTCTTGTGGCAGTTTAGATATTTATCTTGAAGTTATATTACGTAGTTCGTAAAGAGGGTGGCTGAGTAGGATTGAAAAGCTAATAAGAAGGTCTTTTTTGTGCCATTTTAAAGATTGGTAGGACTGACAATTTCCCAGAAATAAAAATAGGGATTTTGGTCATGGAACTTGTGTGCGCTTCTGGCTATTTAGATATCTTGAAGTTTTAAAAAAAAGTAGGTGATAACGTAGTCATTGTTGGGCTGCATTAGGATGCCTTTGTACTTCACTTTCGCCATGGCCTCGTAATTTATGCTTTGATGGTGGGGCTCGCTCTGTTGCGGTGGCTGCATTAGGATGCCTTTGTACTTCAGGTTGGTTTGAATGTTCTCTGTTTTGCATATATTATTGTGTCATTTATAATTTTATTTATGCTTCTGCTGATTGTAGCAGCACTGAGGTTACTCCTTGTGACTCATGGGTTCGAATCTGAGAAACAGTCTCTCTACAAAAAAATGTAAGATTAGGGCTGTGTACAATGGACCCTCATCCCTATCCTCACAAGTTGAGGAGCCTTATGCACGGGATTTGCACTTTTTGCCCTTCTACTGATTGGGAGTGGCCGAAACGGAACTCTCTGTGTGTGGCAAACACACCAACGCACGTTTGTTGGGGGGGGGGGGGGGGGGGGGGATAGAGTGATAGAGTATAGCAGTGAAAGTTAGTGACAAGAAAATGCATATGTATTGTAAAGAACTAATTCAACCCAAAAGCTTAAGCTGTTAGATCAAGGTCTCTTTAATGGTTTTATATATCTCTAACATGCCCCTTCACACGAAAGCCCATTGGGCTTAAAGGGTGGATAATGCATCAGGCCCCGTCTACCTGTGCTAAGAAATTCCACAAAAGAAAGTGGGAGGCGGTGGGGATCGAACCCTGGACACGAGGCTCTGATACCATGTAAAGAACCAATTCAACACAAAAGCTTAAGCTGTTAAGCGAAGGCCTCTTTAATGGTTTTATATATCTCTAACATGTATCATACATCAAATGCCAACTGATAGTAATAGTGAGTTGTTGACCTTTTTTTTTTGGATACATTAAGGAATTCAATACACAACCTATTACATAACTACCCACACCCATCACCACTAGGCTAACCCTAGTGGCTTAGTGAGTTGTTGACCTGATCATGGGCTCGTTTTCTCTTAAGATTGTCAATTTTTGAAGAGGGTCGTAAGCCAAACCTTATACAATGGTTTATGCTTTATAGTTTTGCCCAACTCCCACCTGCAGTCCGGGGTGAATTTTTTAGTTAAACAAGTTCCTACAAATTAAAATGGTGAACATAGTTTCGTAACTTGGATGTTCTTGTGGCAGTTTAGATATTTATCTTGAAGTTATATTACGTAGTTCGTAAAGAGGGTGGCTGAGTAGGATTGAAAAGATTTGTAGGACTGACAATTTCCCAGAAATAGAAATAGGGATTTTGGTCATGGAACTTGTGTGTGCTTCTGGCTATTTAGATATCTTGAAGTTTAAAAAAAAAGTAGGTGATAACATAGTCATTGTTGGGCTGCATTAGGATGCCTTTGTACTTCATTGTATCGTGGTTTATCCGTTTATGTTATTATTGGATGCAAAGTGCATTTATGAAAGTTGATTTCTCTGCTTGCAGAATGAGCTGGATTATTATGGAGAGGAGCCATCCATGTCGCCAAGAGCACCACTGCAACATCAACAGTCACAACCAGTAATGCATGTCACTAGTTCAGGCTTTCCTGTAACTTCAGGATCTTCTGGCCAAACAGTTGTGGGGCAGGGACTCCGTTCTGAGCACTGTGATAATCATTCAAAGAATTCTGTGTTTTCAAATGCTTTGTCAAGCCCTGTTCGTCAAAGTCTTCAGCATTATCAAATTGGCGTGGGAGGAAACTATCCAAGTGGTCTCTCCGTGGGCAATGGAAACCGGAACACTGAACCCAGTTTTCTTCACCAGCAAGGCAGGGACAGTACTGCATTCAGTTCCAATGATTCTGCCATGGACATGCATGCAGATTAGTCCTGTCTATTGGTTGATCTACTGGGTATTTTTGTTTGACCATCCTTCTCCATTACCTGCAAAAGAAGTGAATAACCACTTGAAGTGCATATCTGGTTTTGCTCGTTGCATCCTACAAGAAATTGCAGCAGGAGGGAACCAATTTGATTAACCTATTATTATGTTTATGTCATCTTAAATTATCTTTGTAAAGCTTTTCGTAGCTTTTAAATTTGTACCTTGCTTATCTCCCCCCACCCTTCTTTCTCGAGAACAACTTTTTCAATATAGGGATTGCTTCTATCTGAAGTTTCCTATGTAAAATATGTCCTTTTTGCAGATTCTCTATTGTGACAATTTACATCTTCAGGCATCTTTTGTTGATCCCTTCTTTGCTTTTCATTTCTATTTTGTTATTTCTTAGTGTGTGTCCACTGTTCTTTTCTTTGTAGTGGTGTCAAGAGAGGGAATAAAGACACCCATTAGGCTGCAATACATATTTTTTAACAAAGTTCCTTACAGTATATGCTTGCCCACCCGGTCAGAGCTTGATATTTCCTAAACATTGCAAGGAAACAAACTTTTTTAAAAGAGAGAGAGAAAGAAAATGGTCTACATTTAAAACCATATGTTAAAGCATAGGATTGCAAAAGAAGGGAAGAAAGGGTTTTCTAACTGATGGCTTGGAAGTGATGATATGGAATTGCATGTGCTGTTGTGCTTATGTGATGGTAGAGAACGTATGTCAGCATCGGCATACTTGAAGTTAAAGTTTAAAGATTGTGTCCATTTGTAGAATTGCTCCATTAAGGACTCTCCTAGCTAGGGGCAATTTTTGTTATATCTACCGCTGCTTTTCCTAAATTCCTTGTTAGTGCATTATTCAGGCACAACGATCTTTTTGCTATCTTATTGGTAAAAAAATTATCGGAATGCCATGCCGTAGAATTTTTTCCCTCCAAAATATCACATCACATAACTCGCTACAACACCTAGCAAGTTAGGTGTGAACACGTGGCAGCGAATTTGAGTCCACTTAAATTGCTGGACAGTCTAGTATTTTCCCCGAGTCAACATGTCAGACAACCCAGTCTGAAACTGAGCAAGGCGCGTTACGTGGCACGCTTTCACACATGGCTAAAGTCGCCACACTGCACAACGTCTTATGTGGCAACCGCCCAACCATGTAATACATATGTGACACGTGTCCACACCTCGAGCAAGGACGCTGCACAGTGCAGTGCTAAAGTGCAGGCTCACCACTATAAAACGCTCCCCCTCTCCCCTTTTCCCCACCAATCCCCCACTCTCACACTGGTCTTGTAACACCCCAAAAACATCTAGGGTACAAGTGCACCTTAAATAAAACAACAGCGAAAGACTTAACATGTGTCACCGTAGCTTTCTCAAAACTACATGACTAACTTTTTCTATACATTCTTTTATGGGAAAACATTTTCTCATAATACATGAGAATTCAACTCTCATGTTAGTGACCCTTCGATTTGCGTGCAAAATTTTTATTTTCTTTTTCTTTTTTTAATAAATTTGGGGCCCACCACTAGTTGAGTCACAACATGAGAATTGAATTCTCATGCAACATGAGAAAATCAAATCCCTTCTTTTATGTACACAAACTGTTTCCATTAAATACAAAAATGTACAATCCATAATTGCACAAAATCCAACTCAACAAAATAGACAACATAACTTATGTATATTGGACTAGGGTTTATCATTTATATTTTAACATGACCAGAAAAAATTTCCTACACTGACAACATTTTGTGGGGCCCGCAGCAAAAAAAAAACTCCGGCACTCAAAACGAATCTCTATAACATAACACACACTTTTCCTACAACATAACTCTTATAAAACCCATTGGACTAACTAGAAATCTCAACACCTGTAATCCATAAAATATCCAATATACAATAACCAAAATGCAAAGCTACAGAATCTATCCATAGATTACTACTTCACTTTCATTAACTTAGATTATAGAGACATATATTTTCTTGTACAACATATCCAAATATTGTTTTTTATTTTATTTTGGATACACAGATCCAAATATATAACTGCATATCTCACATACATTAAGTCTTTTATCTTCAAGACTTAATCAATATGAAATGCCAGAACTTACGACATATTTAACATTAACATATGAAACAATACATGAAACAGTATTAAGACATACTTAACTTCTTTAGTTGCTTCTTCAACATAACATTTTTGAACTCGTGGTTGAAATTACTACAAAGATGCCGAATACAGTAGACATGGTATGCTTTGGGTGTTTTCCAGCTCAGTGTCGCATTGTTGACTGCAGATAGTATGGCAGCATGTCGATAAAAAATGAGACAGATGCCTTCTTTTTGTGTCAGATGCATCCGTATCAATGCTAAAAACCACGACCAATCATCAAGATACTCCCCTTTTACAACTGCAAAAGCAATAGACAACACGTAATTGTTTCCATCCACATTTGTTGCAATTAATAGGGTCCCCGATATGTCCCATATAAGTACGTTCCATCTATCTGGATAACGGGCTTACAATAATTGAAGGCATCGGCACACTGTTTGAATATCCAGAACACCCTATCGAACACCTTCCGAGATCGATCCAGCCGGTTGTCAACAAAATTACAACACGTAATTCAACCATCTTGACAGAAAAGAGTAAAATTCATCCCAATCCCCATAAATTTTGACAATTGCTTTTTGCTTTGCCATCCATGCCTTCCTGTATGATATATAAAATCCATGATTCGTTGCTATCATTTCCTGAATTAGAGCAATATTAACATTGGGCTCCTCCCTTATCATCTCTGCATGTGGTCAAATAATTATTTATTATTAACTTTCCAAAATTATTAAAAGAAAAAATGGAACATTGACATACCTAAGATCATTGAACAAATGAAATTAGAGTCCAACTGCTTGTGATCTTGAGAAAGAATATGGCTAATACAGTTATGTTCGTTAATCCATTTGTCGATAACCAATTCAGTGTCGCCCTTTTTTACGTGTGCCCTCACCCGCCACAGACAATTGTCATTGTGATTTTCACATACCATGATTAATATTTTGGTATCACTTTTAGCCAACATGACCGTGTGATACTCCGCCATACAAAATTATTTTATAGCCATTTGTACATCATGCTTGTTGTCAAACACCTAGTCCTTGTACAACTATTGACCCATTTTTCAGTTGAGTACTTACACTCCATCTATTGTCGGTAACTCATGATCTGGGTGTGCCCAATTGATAGCCGTATAATGACTTATTTGAGCCCAAAATGAAACATTCTTGTCTCCTGTATAAGCACATATATGTACCAATGGATCAACATTGCTAGTGAAAAATTATATTCGCTAAATTTTCATTAATTTCGGTTACTAAACTGCCACTGGCGAGTCATGCATTCCAACAATGCTCAGTGAAGGAATTGGATGACATACAGTGGTAGAAGGACATGAATCGAAATCTCCCTCCACGTTGGTGTCCAATGAGTCACTGTCCAGAACAACGCTTTCATCTACCTCTTCATCGGAGTTGTCAGTAAGGCATGTCGAAACATACTCATCTTGGGTACGATGCATTTCAAGTGACATTGGTACACCGTGGGGGTGAACATACCTATCTTCAGGATTCACCGACGGTTCTCTGTTTATATCGATAGACTGCATAGAAGGGAGAGAATGTTGACCGTCAGATTGTCCACCAGAGTCTACTTCCGTATATAGCTCAATAAATGTAGAGTCTGAATATCTCAAAATGCATCTACTACTAACGCGATATCTTCATCCTCAACAATCTCCATCGGAATCCAATTTTCTTTACCCGAGGTGCATCGAGCGATCAATCGAGACCCCGTTGTAATCTCAATTTCTTGTATATTGTCTTATTCAATTCATTAAAACTGCACCACGAGCTCATTCGAAATATTTTCGTAACTCCTTCAAAAACTTGTCCATGAGGACCAAAATATTTCCTCCCATTATAATATACTAAGGCAATTATTGAATCATTGCCATCACTCATTTTGAAAAAATTTAGATGAAAAATGCACAAGAAAAATAAATGTAAAATGTTTAGATAGTTCAGACAAAATGTTGCAACTGACTGAAGTGGGAAGTGGTATATATTAAACCATACTCTCTGCACTGTTGGGCGTTTGTACATGTGGCATTTCCACATAAGACGCTATGCAGTGTGACAACTTCAGCCACATGTCAGAATGTGTCACGTAAAATATCATGTTGCCCCATGTTTTATGCCAAGTGGACTGGAATTTCAAATTAGGTTGTCTGACACGTTGACTAGGGAAAAATGCTAGACTGTCCGGCAATTTAGGTGGCTTCAAATTCGCTGCCACGTGTCCACACCTAACTCGCTAGGTGTTGGAACGAGTTAGGTTACGTGGCATTTTGGAAAACATTTTATGGAACGTGGCATTTCAGTAATTTGTTTTGCCAATAACGTGGTAAAAATGTCGCTGTCCCCGTTATCCATATAAAAAGCTATATATAACTTGCCCCGCACGCTATGTACAAATTTTATCCATAATTCAAAGTTGTTCGGTGCAAATGTTTACACAATTCAGATTGCAAGAAGTTGTTATAAGCTTTAATTCTTTAATCGAATCATCAAATTATGGGAAAGATTTCAACTTTTGATATTTCTAGTATTAGGTTGTCAAAACAATCAAATTGAATAGAATTTTTTTTTTAAATTAGATTTAAGAATTGAATTGATTTTATAAATCATTTTAAAAAATTAAACTAAATCGAAAGAAACGATTTGAAAAACCAATTTGAAATTGGTTCGGAATCAATTATAAATCACAAATTAATTTTGAAATATGAACCAGTTCTTAATTGGTTTGGAAAAAATAAAACCAATTCGAATTAAATAAAATAGTTTGGTTCGATTAAGAGAGAAAAACCAATTCATGTCACCATGCACATCCTCGTCTAATAAAATGTATTAAATCTCAATCATTTAAAATTTTTATAAGACTAATGCATGTACTACTTCATTTGTCCATGTCAATTTCATAATTCACTTCAAATAAAAGTCGGATAGTATTAGAAATTCTCTTAATTATGAAATATTAAAAAACATAATTCTCTTAAAATAAAATCTTCACGTGATGACAAGTATATTAGAAATTACAATTAAGAGATATTGTTGTATGGATTTAGATGAAAAAATTGAGAAATTGGTATTTTTCAATAATCTAAATTTAGTGTTTATCATATTAGTTTATAAGATTAAGAATGTAATTGAAGTAGTATATACTAATATCCCGCAAAACTGATACGGTAAGCATTACATAATACAAAATAAAATAAAAATATATTACCCCCAAAATGCTTAGATATTTCAAATAACTATTGCGACATTTCTCATAATTTGGGCGGTTTAATTGTTAGATTAAATATTGAGATATATTAAGCATTACATACCAGTATTTTTTCATGCCATGTTAATGATTTGTAGGTTAATGTTGAGATATATAGTCCCACATTGGTTGGATGAACAACTAATGTGGAGTTTATAAGGCTTTGGTCACTCCCACCCTTTGAGCTAGCTTTTGGGGTGGTGTATCCCAAGGTTCTTTGTATGATATCAGAGCCTCGCCGTCCCTCACTTTCTCTTGTGGAATTTCTTAACACAGGTAGGCTGGACCTGTTGTTGCATTATCCACTCTTCAAGCCCAATGGGCTCTCGTGTGAGGGGGCGTATTGAGATATATAATCCCACATTGGTTGGATGAATAACTAATATGGAATTTATAATCCCTTTGAGCTAGCTTTTGGGGTGGTGTATCCCAAGATTGTTTACAGTTAAACAAGTTCCTACAAATTAAAATGGTGAACATAGTTTCGTAACTTGGATGTTGTTGTGGCAGTTTAGATATTTATCTTGAAGTTATATTACGTAGTTCGTAAAGAGGGTGGCTGAGTAGGATTGAAAAGATTTGTAGGACTGACAATTTCCCAGAAATAGAAATAGGGATTTTGGTCATGGAACTTGTGTGTGCTTCTGGCTATTTAGATATCTTGAAGTTTTAAAAAAAAGTAGGTGATAACATAGTCATTGTTGGGCTGCATTAGGATGCCTTTGTACTTCATTGTATCTTGGTTTATCCGTTTATGTTATTATTGGATGCAAAGTGCATTTATGAAAGTTGATTTCTCTGCTTGCAGAATGAGCTGGATTATTATGGAGAGGAGCCATCCATGTCGCCAAGAGCACCACCGCAACATCAACAGTCACAACCAGTAATGCATGTCACTAGTTCAGGCTTTCCTGTAACTTCAGGATCTTCTGGCCAAACAGTTGTGGGGCAGGGACTCCGTTCTGAGCACTGTGATAATCATTCAAAGAATTCTGTGTTTTCAAATGCTTTGTCAAGCCCTGTTCGTCAAAGTCTTCAGCATTATCAAATTGGCGTGGGAGGAAACTATCCAAGTGGTCTCTCCGTGGGCAATGGAAACCGGAACACTGAACCCAGCTTTCTTCACCAGCAAGGCAGGGACAGTACTGCATTCAGTTCCAATGATTCTGCCATGGAAATGCATGCAGATTAGTCCTGTCTATTGTTGATCTACTGGATATTTTTGTTTGACCATCCTTCTCCATTACCTGCAAAAGAAGTGAATAACCACTTGAAGTGCATATCTGGTTTTGCTCGTTGCATCCTACAAGAAATTGCAGCAGGAGGGAACCAGTTTGATTAACCTATTATTATGTTTATGTCATCTTAAATTATCTTTGTAAAGCTTTTCGTAGCTTTTAAATTTGTACCTTGCTTATCTCCCCCCACCCTTCTTTCTCGAGAACAACTTTTTCAATATAGGGATTGCTTCTATCTGAAGTTTCCTATGTAAAATATGTCCTTTTTGCAGATTCTCTATGTGACAATTTACATCTTCAGGCATCTTTTGTTGATCCCTTCTTTGCTTTTCATTTCTATTTTGTTATTTCTTAGTGTGTGTCCACTGTTCTTTTCTTTGTAGTGGTGTCAAGAGAGGGAATAAAGACACCCATTAGGCTGCAATACATATTTTTTTAACAAAGTTCCTAGAGGATGATGCATTACAGTATATGCTTGCCCACCCGGTCAAAGCTTGATATTTCCTAAACATTGCAAGGAAACAAACTTTTTTAAAAGAGAGAGAGAAAGAAAATGGTCTACACTTAAAACCATATGTTAAAGCATGGGATTGCAAAAGAAGGGAAGAAAGGGTTTTCTAATTGATGGCTTGGAAGTGATGATATGGAATTGCATGTGCTGTTGTGCTTATGTGATGGTAGAGAACGAATGTCAGCATCAGCATACTTGAAGTTAAAGTTTAAAGATTGTGTCCATTTGTAGAATTGCTCCATTAAGGACTCTCCTAGCTAGGGGCAATTTTTGTTGTATCTACCGCTGCTTTTCCTAAATTCCTTGTTAGTGCATTATTCGGGGACAACAATCTTTTTACCATGTTATTGGCAAAAAAGTATTGGAATGTCACGTTATAGAATTTTTTTTTCAAAATGTCACGTCACCTAACTCGCTACAACACCTAGGAAGTTAGATGTGGGCACGTGGCAGCGAATTTGAGGCCATCTAAATCGTTGGACAGTCCAGTATTTCCCTCAGACAACATAGTCTAAAACTGCAGTTCGCTTGGCATAAAACGCTGGGCAGCAAAGAGCGTTACGTGGCACACTCTCACACGGCCATCCACCGGGCCAAGGTCATGGGTCACGGGGTTACGGCTTCAACCGGGGGGTCACGAGGTCATTATGCTGACCCGATTTTATATATTAAAAAATTATATATATATATATATATATATATATATATATATATATATATATATATATATATAGTCGTTGATATTTTTTTATGTAACGGCTTTGACAGGTGTCAAATTTGAAATTTGACACTGGTGTTAAAGACACCTCATCTGTATATATATATATATATATATATATATATATATATATATATATATATATATATATATATATATATAGGTGTCACATGTTTACAAACCAGAGTCGTTGATCTTTTTTGATTTAACGGCTTGGATACTCAATGGTCAAGATCGAGTGAGGTGTCAAATTTGAATATATATATATATATATATATATATATATATATATATATATATATATATATATATATATGAAAATATTAAAAAACAAATTACCAATCATCAAAGATTCAAAATATATTTAACATAATTCACCAATTACAATCACAAGTCAATATTACACAATCTAATTAAAGTATCAAGATAACAAAATACAAAACTCATATTCTAATGGGGTCACTACGCTGACCCAGTTCTGCCTCTGTCGAGAAGATCATGACAAAGGAAAATTTAAAGGAAGTAAGAATGAGTTTTTATTTTCCATCAATGACAATAAGGATTTCATTTGAATAGGTAAATTTTTTACCTTTTCTAGAAGATTCACGGCAGCGAGGTGAAGATTGAAGATGTCTAGGTCGCTGGGTGAGAAGAGAACGATTAGATTTAGGTTTGCAAGTAATTTTATTTTATTTTATTTTTTGAATAAAATGATGTTGTTTCATGGAATTAAAAAAAAACAATGCAGTTGACCCCCTTTGACCCGGGAGTCACTGAAATTCGGCCAGGTTTTGGGGGCCGAAGGGATCGATGTGCATATATGGTCCAACTTGTGACCCCAACCATGGGAGGGGAGGGGTCAAGGTTGACCCGAGTCAAGCTGGGGGCGGGGTGGGGTCTTAAAACACTGCATTTAAGTTTGAAATTGGAAAAAAATAAAGGGATTGTGAAATGAAAATAAGAAATATTATAAAATTAATAAAATATAATTTATTTTTAATTTTTAATTATTTTTTATTTTTTAAACGGGTTGACCCGCCAACCCACTACAAAACTGGGTGGGTTGAGATCTTCAACCCATATCAAAATGCGGGGCGGGGCGAGCCAACCCATTTTTGGCGGGGCGGACCGACTCATTTTGCCACCTCTAAATGCCATCAAGACAAAGTAACTTTTTCTCTAGAAGGGTGAGACCTTTTTCTTTGTTATGGATGTATGGTACATCCTTCCAAAAAAGGAAAAAAAAAATTGAAAATTCAAAGGAAAATAGCAAAAACTAGAAGATGCACCGAGTTGGATGCTACGGGAGTACCCAAAAAAATCCCTAGAAGGATAATGCAGTATAAGGATCAACTTAGAAAAAAGTAGAAATTTTGAGGATTATTATCTAAGTTTCAAAATTAGAGACTAAAAATTAAATAGGCTAATTTTACAAAACTACGAAACATATTTAAGTTTTTTCTTATAATATTTAGGCTTTACGTAAATGTCCTTTGGGCTTGAAGCGTGAATATGATACAAGCCCATTATTGGTCTGTCTTATGCTGAACAAGCCCATTTTTTTGTCTGCATCGTGTTTTTCTTAATTCCACCTGAAAGTGGGGTGGTGAGGATCGAACTCGTAACCTCGTGGTCACTCAAACTCTAATACCATGTTAAAAAACAACTTCAATCCAAAACCTTAAGGCTTTGGGTGATGGCCTTTTTAATGTTTTTATATTATTATTCTCTAACAGCATTTAATTTCCCTATCTCTTTTATTGATTAACTACTAAACTAGATATTATTCAGTCACATCGAAATAGTGAGATGCTCCTAAACGAGATGATAGAAACTTGAACATGATAGACACGGGGGAAAAGATGTTAAGCTTTTTGTTCTCATTTTTCTTTTTTAATTTTTGGTTACTAGATAGCTACTATGTGGTATATAAATTGTTGTTTGGGCCAAAGCAATCAGCCACTGAAGTGAACTGTGTGCCCACTGAGATTCTGGGTCGGGTCCAAAGGAGACGGGCAAGTGTTCTAAAATGTCATTATAGATATATCCATCACTAAAGGCTTCATGTTCGAACCTCGGTATTAAACACCAAAAATTAATTATCAATAAGATCTCGTGATCGTAACAATGTTTAAGAAATCAATTCTCTTAGAGGTACATTAGTCAAAGATCAAAAACCTTGAGTTTGACAACAATTATCAACTACATAACGGTAATTTAAATAATATTGGGGGCCACTATATATGGTAGGTAGCAGACCTAACGAAAGTGGCCTACTGCCATTGACACTTTAAGTCAATTAGTATTCAATTTAGTCTTTAAAATTAAGATATATTATAGACACTGTTTATTTCGTTTCTTCATTTCGTGTTTAATGTTTTTTCCTATCATAAATATAATAGTTAAACACGCCAAAGATAAAATATTTATTTCCACCCGAAGTTATGAAAGGGTTATGTTCTGGACCAGTTTCATTGGCCTTGTCGTAGGTAGAGGTGATAAAGTGGGTAGACTGGTCATCAATCCGTAAAAAAATGAGTCATTCTATCCCGTTCCGTTCAGTTTCATTGGATAAGTTGACTCATTATCCCGAGCCTAATTTACATTAATTTGCCTTGATTGCCATCAACCCGCCACAAAATGAGCCCGCCTCACTTTTGAGATGGGTTGAAAAATCCAATCCACCCTGTCTCATTTGGTAGGTGGGCAGGTTAGCCCGCCGTGTCAAGCCCGTTTTGACAGCTCTAGTCGTAGGTCAATAAGCTTATTTAAAAGATTAGTTTTACTTTTTAATATTCCCTCTCTCACCATTTGCCTAAAAATATTTAAGGTGAGTCCGCCCTAAAACTTTATAGTTCATATCACTTGATCTAATTGTTGTTACATTTTTTTTTAATAAATTACATTGAGATAAGGAAAATTCTTCCCAAATAATATTGGTTATATAAAGTGTTGTATTAAATCATGCAATTCCATTTCGTTTGTGCTTAAAACCCCAAATCATGCTGCTACAAAGACATAACCTATGCATTAATTGAAATCCACAACTGTCATTTTTTTTAAGCTTTAAATTCTTTCCTCCCTGCTTTGGCCTTAAATATTTGATAATTAACCCATTTTAGATTGGAATTTAATGTTTCTAATGTTATTAGAAGTAAATTTTTATTTATTTTATAATTTCAAAATAATATTATTTTAAGGTGTAGAAAAAATGTATACAATATTTAAAAAAAAAAATTAAAATAAAGAAATAAAATTTTCAAAATATTCTATTTGATATTGTTTTAAAATTATAAGAGATAACCTCACATGAAACAGTTTTTTTCCAGACTAATCCTTAACGTCGCATCTATTCTTTGAGATCTACTTCCGTGCATCCGTAATACACAATGTCTCAGAAAAAGAAAAAAAAAAGGTAAGAACTCAATAGAAAATATAAAAAAAAGAAAATTGAATTGAAATGAGATAAAATTTTCTTTATATAAAAGGAAAATGCATGGAATTGGGTGCTACGAGAATATTTAAAAAAAATCCCTACTCCTCTGTGATTGACGGGGGCAACACATTTTCCGATTGATGGGGGCATTGCATCTAATTGGCCCCACAATTACTTGAAGAAAATTAGCTTTACCCGAATATTTTACATTATATACTTTTATGTGAAAGCAAATAGACGGCACTGTATTAGCTTTTTGACTACTCAATCATTTAAGCCACAGGGTTGGCTTCAATTATGCTCCCACACACACAATCATTACGCGAATGCGGAAAAAGGGTCTTCACATCGTAGCTTTCGTGCTTCACGCACTATTTCAAACTTGATTTGAACCCTCATGATAATCAAGGAGCAATTAACAAGAAAGAACACACATTTTTTCACTTAATCACAATTACGAACAAACTTGATTTCTTTTATTACAGGATATTGCTACATCCGCGGTATATTATTGTTTTATAATTATTATATTGAAATTTCCAAAAACAGTAGTCACTTTTTTCCTTCTTCTTCATCTTCTTTTTTTCTTTGTTTTCATTGTAAAAAAATTTCAGCCCAACCATTAATTAGAAATCAGGCCACCACACTTGTTGTGCCTTTAAAAAAAGAAAATATTTTCCCTTTATAATTATTATATTGAAATTTCCAAAAACAGTAGTCACTTTTTTCCTTCTTCTTCATCTTCTTTTTTTCTTTGTTTTCATTGTAAAATACACCTTCAACCCATTACCCAACCATGGATTATGGCCACCACACTGAATAGTGTGCGGGTTTTATGTTTAATATATTGTAGGAGAAGTGATTGTGTAATGTTATAGAGATTCATTTTGCGTGTCAATTTTTTTTCTTTTTTTTTGTTTTAAAATGTGTGGACCCCACAAAATGTTATGTGTGTAGGAAAGTTTGTTATGTTATGTTAAAGGAGGAAATGAAAATCCATAAAATATATGGGCTCAAGAATTAATTGCTAATAATAAAGTTGTTAAAGATAGGATATTAACGCCTTATTTGCAAAGGCTCTTCTTACGCATTCTTCATCATCCATGTGAGGTGAACGACACAAAGCTATTTGGCAACGCTCTTTGATCTCATCATGGACGGACCTAAAGGATGGATGAGAAGCCACTGATCATTCCTAAACTTTATTATTATCATTATATATATAAAATGATATTTTTATAATAATAATAATTATTAGTGTTAATAATTAATTCTTTCACAAAAAATATTTATAATAATGGGATGAGATCATTTGACACCGATATCAAATTAAAAAGTTTAACATCAAATTTTAACGGAAATAGATCATCTCATGTGTTAATTAACATGACCATGTTATGTGGGATGATCTTAACCGTTAATATTTAAATCAACAGTGATAATTATATAATTTCTTTTCTTTATATTTTTTTCTCTCCTCCCTTATCAACATTCATTCATCCATATATGGTTATGATTGCCCCACATGACATGATCATGTTAATTAGCACATGAGAGGATCCACTCCCAATTTTAACAATTATTTTTAGTTAATCAGACTGTTGTAATTTATTGAGAATTAATAATTAATTAATAAGTAAAATTTAATAAATTATAATCATTAGTTTCATAAAAATCAAACAGTTAGTATTTGATGTCAAACCCCTGTAATAATTAATCCTTTCAATTAGTCTTAATAGTGCTTATAAGTTATAACTTTATATTTTATTTTCGTCCCATGCTAAAAAAAATCCAAATTTTATGGCTTTCACCCACGTGAATGAAGCTTCTTGAGGCATGCGAATCAGCAAACCCTCAACATCTATGGCATCAATGACAAGGTTCCTTTCTTGGACTTAATTTGGATTGACCAACGTGTCATCCTCTACGGTGTCACAAAGACAAGCATTCCAAAATTTCTATTTAAAAAGGTGTACTTTCAAATTAAATAAAAGCTACTCTATCAAAATGTAAGAGAATTCATAACGGGTTTAATGTTTATCCGGTTCTAAAGTTATCTTCTATCTTTTATTCGGAATGATGTGATATTGGAATTGGAGAAAAAAAAAATTATAGTGATAAAAATTAATATAGTCTCAGATAAATTAATATTTATCTTAATTTTAAAATAACATCATTTTAGAATAACACGAGATAAATTATTTCTAACAAAATATTTAATGAAAAATCATTTTATGTTCTCTTGAAGAAATGCTGTTTTGAATCATTCGTCCAAACACATTGTAACATATAATCTAGCAATTAATCTTGATTAATCATTTTAAGATCAATTTCATTCTGTTTAATAACAAGTTTTAGCTATTCTCACTACTAGAAAAGTGGAAATTTTCGACGGAAATTTTCGACGGAAAATATTCCCTCCAAATTAATGACGGAAATTTCAACGGAAAATGTATTTATCAAAAAATAAAAAATAAAAAAATACGACGGAATTGTGATTCCGTCAAAGATTTTCCACGGAAAATGAATTCCGTCAAAGATTATCAAAAAAATAAAATACACTTAATCTTAAACATTAACTTTACTTGCATCGGACTACTCAAAAAACTTGTACATATATATCTGAGTTATATTGATTATTTATTTTAAGTTAAAATTGACATAATAGAAGGGTGGATTATCCCTCTCATAACTCTCCCTAACCTTGGAAACGTTGTACTAATTAATTAATAATGGTACTTTCCCTATTTCCAATATGACTCCGACCTAGAAAAAATAAATAAAGTCACCTGCGATTACTTGTATACTTGATAATATATGAGTTCAATTTTATTGCGAGCTCGACTTGACAAATATCACACTCTCCAAGTTGCCACTCGATGGCAGACTTATATGGTGTGTGGCCTGTGATTGTAAGTTCACATGCATGAACCCTAAACCTGAAGATATATATTATGTACAATTGAGAAGTCAATATCTTTATGAGATCTTGTATGTTGGCATTAGGGTGTAAAATAAAGTAAACGTGTCATTAAACTATCTATAGCAGGGGCTGCTTTACTATTAGCGTTTTAGGAATACATATAGTGCATGAGCATAATCACATGCACTAATTATGCCCATCACTCACGGAAACTAAAATCAAAACAAAGCACTTATCCAATGTGTATAATTCAGTTAGCAACACATGTGAAGATAATCTGAATTTAATTTTTATTAAATATTTTTTTTGGACGAGTTAAAGAAATTTTAATTGTAATTAAGTCTTAACTCGAGAATAGTCTCATATATGATTCAAAAAGATAAAACTTGTGTAACAAAAATAAAAGAAAAAAGTTTGTTGAGATATTTAAAACATCGACTCACCTAAAAAAAAATAAATTAAAACAAGTATAAAAATAAAAACACTTCACACATTTTAGTGGGATGTAACTAATTTTTCTTTTTCAATTTCTTCCTTCCTTCCTAAGTAATAAAAACCACAACATATCGCCCATAAAGCAGGTAGGCAAAGTACTATTACTTATTACACATTTTGATCTTGTCATTATTAGAGATTTATTAACCAATTCTTAGAGAATAAATAAAACAATAAAAAGTAAAAAACTTGTCATATTAATAAACAATTTTTTTTTGAAATAATTAAAGATCTTGATTGAAAAATATAAAATATGTTTTGGACCTTACTTATGCAAGAGAGAAGGGTCAAGCCAGAGAAAGTCCCAAAGAATCATTACTATCGTTGATCAAAGAATTCTCTAAAAAAATATGTATAATCCTGCCTAATGTAGAGGAGGATTTATTCAAACCCTTTTGACACATGTGACTAGCGCCCTTGGGGCTTTCTATTGAATGTATCGAAAGGCCGATCTGTTCAATTGCGTCCTTATAATGCAATCGCGTTCTCTGGTCCAATTGCTGTTTTTGTTTCTGTATTCCTTATTTATCCACTGGGTCAGTCTGGTTGGTTCTTTGCACCTAGTTTTGGTGTAGCGGATATATTTCGATTCATCCTCTTTTTCTAGGGATTTCATAATTGGACATTGAAAAAAAGTATCAATCCTGGGTAATGTGAGGATCTTGCAAACCCTTGACACATGTGACTAGCTGCTCAGAGAATTGAATTATGCGACACTAGTTGCTTAAAACAACTTGACCCTTACGTGAACCAATAACTCAAGGATAGTCACCTGCATACTACAACATCTACAAGGACTATAACCTGATCATAAGCATCTCGTCCACAAAGTAGCCTTTCAAAGTTACCATTCTTCATCAATAGAAATGAGCACTAACATGTTATGGTAGCACAATTAAGACACTCATTCATTATAAATAAAGAGGCATTTACTCCAATTGAATCCTTACTACCCTAAGTCTCCTCCAATTACTCCAAAGTATCAAAACCAGTTCAACCATCTCGCAGAGTAGCTCGACAACAATCCAGACACTTAACAATACTAGCAGGGCTCAACCTTATGTGATTTAGCACAATAGTTATTGGACTTATCAAAATATCATGTTTTTAATAATTTAAATACATCTTGTATGAGGTCGGGAAAGATTGCTAATTCTATTTTGGATTAATAGTCACTAAAAGTCTAAAATATTGGTTAATAAAACTATTATTATTATTATTATTACTATTATTATTATTATTATTATTATTATTATTTTTAAACTTACGACAAAGTTCAACCTTAAAATTTGATTTCCTTCCAACCCTTATTTCCATCAATAAAATAAGACTGTAATATCAAAATTTTAATATTAACTTCTCTCTTTTTTTAGAGTATCCCATCTATCTCGATAAAATTAATTCCCTTCAAGATATAGAGTGCACCGAAATTTATTTTATTTTTAATTTTTGTTTTTAGACTTTCAAGTGAAAACATATAAAATGAAATAAAAGAAGATGCTTTTCAGTTTTGAGAATATATGTGTATAGATAGAATTGCGCATTTAAATTTTTTTCTGAAAGAAATAAAACTTGTACCTCTTTTAGATATATATAGTATCATAGTAATATTTTTGTCCTAGTTGATAAACAATGTCTCATAAGGATTTACGAGACGTGTTGTATTAGCTCACTGAGATGATTATTAATTGTTAACCTTAAAATTTAGTACTATGTTATCACAAGATAGTTTATAATGTTTAGTCAAAATGATGTGTTAGTTTATAAAAGTGATATTTTTTTGTTGATAAATTACAAGCATTTTTTATGGGAGACAATCCTATTCGGGCGGGTCCAGAATTAAGTGTTAGATAATAAAATAAAAAGTATTAAAAAGATCATCACCTAACACTTAAGATTTTTGGTTGAAGTGATTCTGTTTCAAAGCTTTAGTGACCATAAGGTTACGAGTTCGATCCTCACCGCCCCACTTTCAGGTGGAATTAAAAAAAAAAAACGAAAGACAGATTAAGAATAAAAATAGACTTGCGTAGCACAAGACAGACAAAAAATGAACAATTGAGCTATTATCATTTGATTAAAACGGACTAAACTATTCCACTCCATATGTAAAACTTCACCGTTTGTTTGCCTTGTTTGATTAAGGAATTAAGGATTATGGTTTTCTAAGTTTTTTTTTTTAAATCATTATAGTCCAAATTAAAGCCATATATTAATATATTATATATATTCATATTAAATGAACACTCCACATATGGATTTTTCTCAAAATTCAGAAACACTGGTTTTGTTTTTTGAGATTTTAGAAGAACCTTTCATTTAAATATTTATTGAGACTAGGCCTTTTTGTGTACAAATATATATGCTAACAATTTTTGGAAATAGATTTTTTTATGTGGAAAAAAACATGACATGGTCATGTGAGAAGATTACAACTATAGAAAAGTAAATCAACAATTATGATTTTGTAACTATCTATTATAATAATTTTTCTCTTCTGCCTCTATTACCATGGATTCCCCTTTTTATAGTTATGAATCTTATGATTCCTCACATGATCATATCAATTTTTTTTTTTCATATGACAGGATCCAGGTTCACAATATTTACTATGAAGATGGAACCAAATCATTAGGACCGGAGTTCACAAACTTAATTAAACCTGGAAACTAAACTGCATGTGGACAATACACTCATTTTATATCTAATACAGATGTAGATATTGCATAGAGATTCTAATTATCTATTTTACTTCATGACCTTGAAAAATGTTTGGAAACCATGCTTTCAGTGTTTACAATTGTAGGTGTTAATTAATGTTTAAACCTACATGCTCTATACTTTGCAAGACTAATTAAATTAACCAATTATTGTCTAGACTTCTATCATATGCTTTTTCTAATTAAATTTAAATGCCGCTATAAGGCGATTTGCATTTACAAATTTTCCAAAAAGAAGAAGAAGCTAAAAACACAGCTCATTTTGAAAGAGACAGATCTAGAGGACAAATTTATTACAGGGGATTAACTATTCTATTTTGTTCATACGTTCTAAGGATTTTTAGAGTGAAAAATCTAATCACATTGGTATTCCCCAAATTGGTCAAAATGTCATGATCAATGAGACTTGCTACAATGCAATTTTAGCTACCTAACGGACCCATTTTCTAGCTTAATAATATAATTAATTAGGGGAAAATTTGGTATCTTACGAATTACGAGTAATTAATGTTGAAATATATAGTTTCACATTGGTTGTATGAGTAACTAATGCGGCCTTTATAAGGCCTTGGACACTCCCACCCTTTGAGCTAGCTTTTGGGATGGTATATCCTAAGGCTTTGTTTGAGAGTTGATTTTAGGAGAGGAAGGAAAGGAAATGGAGGATTTTAGTAAGCCCTTCCCTTATTTGTGAGTTTAAAAAAAAACACAAAAGATAAATCCTCCAAAACCCTCCTTCTTCCTAAAATTAAAGTTTTAGCCCCAAAAGGGGGGGTTCGTGAGGGGGAAATATTAAAAATTACTTATCTACCCTTAGCATTAAAACGTAAAAACTACATAAATGTGAATATTTTAAACGTAACATTATTAGAAAAGTCTCAAATACCAAAAAAATTTATCGACAAAAAATATTTCGTCAAAAATAGTGACGATTTTTTTTGACAAAAATCACATTACGTCGAAAATAAAGACGAAACAATATTTGGCATAATCACTGACATAAATTTTTTACGGGAAAAAATTCAGTCAAAACTATTGATGGAATCTAAATTCTGTTGAAACTTTCAACGAAAATGTTTTCGTCAAAATTTGACGAAACACATCTCCACCTAAAAGTCTCGACGTAAAACAATTACGCCTAAAACTTTTACGGAAAATATTTCCATCAATTTTTTTTACGGAAAACAATTCCATCAAAATTTGTGACTAAAAACATTTATGTAAAAAATTTTGAAGGAAATTTTTTTTTGCCAAAATTCTTTACATCTAAATTTCGTATATATTTCACAACAAAATATATTCATCAAATTTTTTGATGAAAAATATTTCTATCAAAATTTTCAACAAAACACATTTCCACCGAAAATTTGTGACGAAAAGAAAATTTCATCAAAATTCTTATAAAATTCAAATTTCGTCGAAAGTTTTCGATGAAAATATTTTCGTTAAACTTTTAGACAAAAAAATTTCCGTCAAATTTTTAACGAAACACATATCCATCTAAAATTTTCGACGAAAAATATTTCCGTCTAGTTTTTTGATAAAAAACATTTCCATCAAAATTTTCAATGGAACACATTTCTATAAAAAATCTTTAACAAAAAATATTTTCGTAAAAAATTTTGACGATAAATATTTCGATAAAAAAATTTGACGGAAAAAATATTCTGTCAAAATTCTTTACTAAATCTAAATTTCGTCGAGAGTTTCAAATGAAACATTTCCCTCTGAATTTCTGACAAAACAATTTCCATCGAAATTTTTGTTAGAACACATTTCTATTGAAGTTTTGAACAAAAAACATTCCGTCAAAATTTTTGACGGAATTCTTTTTTCGATTAAAACATTTGATAGAGAAAATCTTTTTCCTCAAACTTTTGACGGAAACTAAATTTTGTCGAAAATTCCGATAGAAGATTTATTTTTGAAAAATTTATCGAAGAAAAAATTTCGTCCCTTTTCGACGAAAAAAGAAATTTGTGACAAAATTTTCGTCGTTTGCAACATAGAATTTTCGTTGAAAATATGATTTTTTTTTTGTAGTGTGAAAAATAAATTAATAATTTTGTTTAGAAATTTTAAACTTAAGTTTATTTGTAAAATGTAATAATTATATTAATTTGTAAAAAAGGATAAAATTGGTAAAAATATCTCATAATCCCTCCATTTTTCTCCCTTGTCATTTTTGGACTCCCAAACAAGGGAAGAGAATACCGTCCAATTTTCTTCCCTTCCTTCCCCTCCCTCCCCCTTGGATCCCCTTCCTTCCCTTCCTCTCCAAACTCCCAAACAAAGCCTAAGGTTCTTTACATGGTATAAGAGCCTCACCGTCCCCCACTTTAAAGTAGAATTAAATAAATAAAAAAGCACAAAAGGTAAACCAAAAAATTGGGCCTGTGCAATTTCCACGCCTCTGGCCTAAAGGGCTATTGGGTGAGGGGGCGTGTTGAGATATATAGTCCCACATTGGTTGTATGAGCAACTAATGCGGCCTTAGACACTCCCACCCTTTAAGTTAACTTTTTGGGTGATGTATCCCAAATTTCTTTACAAATAATTTACATCTATATATATTACACACACATAGCCACACACAGAGACTTAAAGATTAGTGGCACCAGATTAGAGTCACTACATTAGTACTTTAAGGATTTTGTCATGGCTCTTAAAAATCTAAAATGTTGCTATATATTCATCCATATAGTGTTGAGAATTAATTTATTAATTGTTTTATATATTTGAGAGACTAATTAATTACAATTTTTTTTGGAGAGTTGGCTAGTTTGGACGGGCATTTCTTTCTCCGAAAGTTATTTTTTTTTGTAAGAAAAAAAAAAAAGCACTTCTCATTACAAAGTTCATTTGGACGTTTGTTTTTTAAAAAAATTAAATCAAATTTTTTTTTAAGCTAAAAAAATAGAAACCAAAAATTAAATATTTTTTTAAAAATTTAAATAGTTTTAACTTAAAAAAAAAAACACGTTGAAAATAAGTAAGGTATAAAAAGTTATTATTATTTTTTTTTTTTTACAAATCCATCCAACGCCTTAGCGTGGACATCTAGTCTTTGAAGGCAAATTTAACACGATATCTTAATTTTTAGAAGGCTTATTTTTTTTTTGGTTACTGTCAGATCAAATTGAAATTAAGGATAGTTAATTTTTCTCATTTTTGTTATTAATCAATCAGTAATAAGAATAATAAATAAGAAATGATAATAAGTATAATCCCTATTTTTTTATATATAAAATAATACTTTTCTTGCTACCAAAGTAATACCTTTCTTATCAGCAAAGTAATAATTTTCTACATTTATGGTTATATGTTTTTGAATAATCTTACGTAACTTTCGTTTTAATCTCAACAGTTCCACATCTTCTGTAGTAATAGTTGTTTCAACTTCTTTTAAGACATTATTAATAACAATACATGTTCAGTTCACTCATCGGGTCAATAAGAGTAAGTAATTAATTTGACATGTGTGATATAAATATAAAAAAGTCAAGGTTTATGATGTACTTGAGAAGACACTTATCCATTACAGCTTACTCATTGAAGTTCTATTTAGTAAACATATATTGACTTATAGTTATCCCTTTCTTGTATTGATCTCTCTTGTTGTCAGAAAGCAGCATGCAGCAACAGCACCATATCAATTTCATGATTTCATCATGTCTACCATTTTTAGTTGACGTCTTATCTTCACCCTAAGATTCATCACACAAAAAGTAAAATTGAGTTAGAAAGACGTGTAATAATTATTTAGCTATTTTTTGTTCTAGAATTTTCCAAACATCATAATGAAACTAGCTTACTTATTATTGAACCTATTTGTTTGACCATTTAAAAGGGTTTCTTTCTATTTTTCTTTTTTGTCAAAAATTAATCTCAAGAAAGAAACCAACCATTATCAAGCAAATAACATTAATCATTCTTATTAGTTATTACATAAAAAAATAAATAACAAAACTTAAAATGGCTGTACTAAAAAAAGAACTCAATGTATTTAAAAAAAAAAAAATTACTTATCATTGCGCACATTAAAAAATGGGGTCACGTCGCTATCATGCGCCCTGTGGGTCACTATCCTATTCCTATCCTCCTTTAAATAATTGGAACCAGAAGAAAAAAAATACAGAACCGGTTTTTTTTTCCGTTCTTATTCGTCGTTCAATTCAATTACTCGCCGACTTTTAGGTACAGGTGGCGATTGGCCACCGCAGATGCTACTAATTGTTGCCGTTGATCCACGCGCTGGTGACGCCCTTGTTGATTCTCCGGCACTGTTTTGGTACTATAGTCTCTCTCTTTCTTCTTCGATCTAAGATTTTCCGTTTGTTTCCCGAGAAAGTTAGGGAAAACCGACACTTCGAAATCTCGCTTTGCTTTGTTCGATTTGAGTTTCATTTCACTGTGCTTAGGATTTGGTGCCGCGGTTTCTGATTTCTCAAGCTTTTCCAAGTAACTGAGAAGCTTTGCTGATTTGTTTGTTTGTTTTTTTTTTTTTTTGGCAATTTAATTTACTTTCTTGGAGTTGGGATTGTTTTTGGGAGATTGGCTGCTAACATGTGTGTTGGGAGTGAATCAATAGGAGTTGTTCATATATATTAGCGTGCATGTTCATTGGGTTGGTAAGAAAATATACATGATGGTTTACATAAGATGATTGGAAGTATTATTTGAGTGATTTTTATTTTATTTTTTGTTAATATAGAACTTGGTTTCTGTATAAATATGATGAACAAAATTGATAATTTCAGCAAAAACAAAATTCAATTACTTTGTGCCCCCCTTTCTCTAAAGTTAAAACAATAGATTCACCACGTTTTTGGAGCATCTAGAAAGTCTTAAAGTGGTTTTAGTCATGTAAGACTTCCCTTGTCTTAACCCTTACGGCTTTTCAAATCTGTATCTTCCCTGTGAAATGTGCTTTTGTTATCTGATCAACATTGAATTTGTTCATCTGAGCATATTCTGTCCTTTAACGGTTGAAAAGAGTAAGTGGAATGGAAACTACTGTTTAAATTAGTTAAAGAAGATATAGAATGTAAGACTTTAAAACTATGGAAAATCATTCTGACTCTGATTATTTTTGGTTGAAAAGGCTGTAACTTTGGTTCTTCTGAGTGGAGGGAGCCATACAGAAATCAATTTATGGTGCGTCGATGAGAAGAACTGATGTTATTGGCAGTAGAAGGAGGAGGATTCTTCTCTGCTTCGGCTTCAGGGTATAGTAAAGGCCTGAGCCTTCTCCTCTTGGGCCAGAGGAATGAGGATAAACCCATGAGAGTTGCGCCGTGGAACCAGTACCAGTTGGTAGACCAAGAATCTGACCCAGAGCTCCAGCTGGCGTCCACAAAGAACCGTCTCTCCCGCGGGTGTGCCTCCTTTGTTTGCTTTGGTCGCACTTCCGCAGGGCTTGATACTCCATCTCCTCTTAAAGTGGGCCCTGCCCAACACCAAGATGCCTCACCAGGGCCACTGGTTTCCAACAAGGGAAAGGACCCTTCTGCTCATGTAGAGGATGATCATGATAGTAGAAAGGTTAAACTTAAAAGTAGCATGAAAAGGCCACAAATTAATAAACCAGTACATGTTGAGGCTGCTTATGAACATGATGCATCAGGTGGAGAGGGGATTTATACTCCTGGTAGTCAAGCTGAGAGAAGGACAGTGCAGTGGACAGATGCTTGTGGTAGTGAGCTTGTTGAAATACGAGAATTTGAGCCCAGGTATTTAAATCTTTTATTTCTATAGCAGTTAATATAAAAGGAGGAGTCTTTTTCTTTGTTCAATTGCAAAACCTAAAAGGTCTTGTTAATGAAATTTTATCATTAGGAGCTCCTGAGATTTTATTTTGAGCAATTGACACAAGTGAATCAGATATGCTTGAATGGCCTTTTTCATTTTCCCTTTTATTTATTATAAATAATCGAAATATCTAATATTTACGGTGATATATGATGTATGAAGCTTTTAGCATTTTGGCTTGATGTTGAGTTGAGTGAAATTAGTGTTCATTTTTGCGAAATGAAATGTGAACTGAATTATGAATTGAGAATGTGCATATATGGCTTCTCCAAGCCCTAACATTTTGTTCATTCCAAATGCTATTTGGTCCCACTGGTATCACATTAGCTAGACTGGTACTGTTCTTGATTGGAATTAAAAATGTGGGATGCATTCGGACGTACTTTGTGTTGAAAGATGGTCTTTTTTCATGCCTTCCAGGCTTCCACCTTTGCTTTACCAAGCACGCCCTAAATAATCTAGGGAAAAAATGAAAAAAAAAAACTGCACTGCTTAATCATATGCTTAGTAACTGTAGAAAGGTTTTCTAAAATATGACGTATAGAATGCTTGGAAAATCATTTTACTAACTCAAATGATTAGAAAAAGTCAGAACATGTGGTTGAATTCTAAGTTAGGAGTTCTAGACTTCTAGTTTTCTAGAATCCTGAAGTGGGATAGTTTATAATGGCAAGGATATGACCTGGAAGTTTAATTTTTGGTGCTTCTTGCTGCGGGGTGTGGGGGATGGGTTTAACATAGGTTAGAATTCTGTTCCTGTCTTCTTTTTCTAAGGTTCTGTCAGGTAATTTACAGAACTATCTTTTGTGGCAATTAACTGTTCGTATTTCCTTAATATAGCTCAACCTCAAACAGGTATGAATTTCTTCTTGTGAGTTCTCTTTGAAAATTAAAGGCAGCTTCTAAGTCCTGGAGGTTTTTCATTTTTGGATTACTGTTGTCAATTGGAATAACAGTAAAGATTTGTAGTAGGTTAGGAAGCCTCTAAAACTCTTTCCTGTTTTGTTATGCGCTTTGCTAAATCTGAGACTAAAAGCCATTTGTTCTTGCATTATTCACCTGCTTTGTATTTTTAGAAGATACTCGTAGGTGCATTTGGAATGACTTAATTTTGTCTTGCAAATTTGGATTGATTTCTTTTAAAGCTATTTCAGAGGTTTTTGATGGAGTAAGGAGTGGCAGTTCTATGGCAACATGGCTTTTTTTTTTTTTTTCTTTTTTTTTTTGTGGGGGGGGGGGGGGGGTGTGTGTGGAAGTTTTTAGGTGTCTTTAATTGGATAGAAGAAACGATAAATATTCAGGGAATTTCTGCATTTCTTGCACTTGCTTTTGGTTAATGGCTATTGAAATGTGGTTTCTCTATATGATGTGAAGTGGATTTGGAACTCGGAAGGATTTGTTATGTTGATTTAATTTCCCCTTTTTTGACCTTTCATAAGAGGATGGCTTACCCTCTGTCATTGTTTTGATTCCATTATGATCAAATATATTCTTTTGTCCACAAGACGAGAAGTATATAAAACAATAAAGGAAAGAGGTTCCTAGTTTTATCTGTTTTTTCTTTGGGTGTGCAATTGCTTAATTTCTGCTTTTATTATTTATTTCACTCTATTGATCAGTTCAAAATTATCAATTATCATTAAACAAAGTTGGCTCCTTTCTTCTTATTTGGAACTTTCTGTGTGTTTGCGCACATAATGTATGTGTGGTTCTGCACTATATGCTTATGTTATTTCTTTAGGTTTCTAAACCCCTGTTAAATAATGAGGAAAACGAGAGACGTGTGATGCCATCTGAGTTGTTGACTGTTGCTATGGCGCCATGTTATTTGGCATTGTCACCAATCCCCATTTGCATGGATTATTTGTTAGGTAAAAGAAGCTGATTCATTACAAGATTACTTGTTCCTCTACCCTCCCACTTTGCATGATTGGAAGGGGTAAGCCCTGACACTTGGGTTCCCAGGGAGGTTCTCAATAATCCAGCATGATCATTTGAGGTTGCCTGTTGCTGTGATATAGGATTGCTGGATACAGGACCCAAGAATCCCATTTCCATCTGTCTACCTGATGAATCAACTTTGTTCACAATGGGATCCAACTGAGCTATTTGCATGCTTGGTATCGGCTCCGAAATGAGATTGTTGGACATTCCAGACCAGTAGCATTAACCATAAAGAATGTGAGAAATATAATATGAAACCAATCATTTGCCTTCATCTAACAACTTAAACTTTTGGGTTGAATTGATTTTCTACATGATACCAGAGTCTCTATGAACAAGTGGTTTGGAGTTTGGTCCTTGCTTCCCCTATTCTTTTAATAAATATTTAATTGTGGATATTTTTAGCATAGGTAAGTGGGCTTGTGTATTATCTATCCTCCAAGCCTAGGTGGCTCTTGTGTGATGAGATGTGTTAGAAATATAATAAAATCATTCATTCATTTTCATCTAATAGCTTTAGCTTTTGGGTTGAATTGGTTCTTTATAAAGAATACAAAAAAACATGAGACCCAAAATGATATTTTGTCCTTGACATTGCAATATTTTGAAGTAGTGAATTATCAATGGCTGCCACTGAGAGCAGAGTGCATCAGTGCAAACTTTAAGAGGATGTTTTGATGCGGGAAGAAAGACAATAACGATAGCGCAATCACGCAATAACAACTAACTCATGCAAATGGGGACAATGTCAAATAACATGAGGCCACAGCAACTGTCAACAACTCCCAAGTGGATTGCATCACAAGTCTCTAATTTTCCTCATTATTTAACAACCCCTATTCCTTTTATGATCTTCAGTGATTTTATGTGTTATTTTGAAGAATTCCACCATTTGCATTTAATAATACTTTTTTACCGTATTAAAAAAAAAATGAAAGGATCTTTTTGCGAAATTTATATTTTCTTTGGCTGATCTGTAGGCATCTTGTATACTGCTGGTTTGGCATGAAATGTAAATAGTTCGCATCTTGGTTTGGGAGATTAACTTGGATGTAGCACTACAATGGAACTTTTTTAGAATTTCCATACTTTATACCAAGAGGGTTGGAGAAATTTGAATAGTCATAGACTCACTTTGATATTATATGCTCGTAAAAGGTCTTTTGTTTATCTTGGGTTCTTGAACAAAAAAAAAATCACTCCCCTTTAAACCCCGACTAGTGAGGGTGGGGTGAGGGCAATCCTTGTACTTAATTATACTTTTACATATTTGCAAAGAAGTTGTTTCCCGGATTCGAATCCGAGAATTTTCAGCATAAAGGAGCAGTTTTACTAGTTGCTTCAGCCTATTTTATATCTCTAGAACAACAATACAATTTTTCTTCTTCTTATTTTTACTATTGAATCTAGATGTCAGCTCCTATGTTTCACTGCACAGTTTGCTTTTCTGCTTGATCCTGTTTTACTATAGAGGCTATAGCAGGTTTTACTTGGAATGTTGTGGTGTTTGATACTGTTTTATATTTTTTAATAATTTACAGCAAAAGCTGCAAATTTGAATTTGATATTTTTGAAGTGAACTTTTAAGATCTATAGTTGCTTATGATAAGCACACCGGGGATGCTTTTCAATGCTGCATGACTGTTGAATAGCTATCTATCTATCTATAATGCCTGCTTTGACAGTTCTTTGATTTTTAGATAAGCACACTAGGATGTTTTTCTAATTTGAACTATATGTATTCAACTTTGTAAATCTCTGTTTTGATAGTTCTTTATACTTCAGATAATCATCATTGCAGTTTTACAATAATTTTTACCAAGCACCTTATTAATCTCTGTGCAATTGAATCACTTTTGGCATACTTCTGCTAAACAAATTTTGGAACATTCTAATACAGCAACTAATTTTGGAGGCTAAATCATGGCCTACTGAGGTTAAAACCTGCAGATGTAATTCGTTTAATTTGTTGGCCTTGCTTGATTGGTCTACATATGATCACAGTACTCCAGGGTCCAGACAGTGTGTATTCTTTTAGTGTGTTTGTGTTCTCCTCGTGAGTTCTATTAATTGCTTTTGATCATTATTAATCAATTTGATTTACTCTAACAAGACTTCACTTACTTGGCCATGTATGGCTCTTGTTTTGGGTAAATATCTTTTAATATTCATAGCTTCTCTTTAATTTTTATTTTTCCTTGTGCTTTTTTTCCTTAATTGAGTTCCTATAAGAGTATTTGGGTCCTTGCCTTGCTGTCAGTGGAATTCAAAACGCAATCAAAATTCACCGAGGTGGCACTGGCAGACTGAATGTCCACATGTGTGAACACCTGGCTAAGTTTTTCCCATGCTTTATTTTGTTAGGACCCATTTGCAAGGTATGAGACTTGGAGTCCCACATTGGTTGTATGGGCAACTAATGTGAGGTTTATAAGATCTTGGACACTCCTACCCTTTGAGCTAGCTTTTGGGGTGGTGCATCCAATGTTGTTAAAACGTAGAGTCTACGCCGAAACGGTAGGGGTGAGCAAAAACTTGAAACGTAAATGAAACGTAAGAGTTTACTACATACCTAAAAAAAAAAAATATCCAACATATAACCAAAACACACCAAACGAAGACAGAGAGAGGAAAAAAAAACCTTGTGACTTGCGAAAGAGAGAGCAGACAAAGACCAGTACCATCGACAAAAAGACCCAAACCAAGAGACCCAAACCCAATACAATACGGTATATGAAAATTAATAAGAGATGTTTTATTAATAATAGATTTTCAAACCAAAATAGACAAAAAAAGTCATATTATTTTGTTTTATATGACAAAACAGTAAAAGGACAACTCATAATGCTCTTTCTCCGGCCCAAAATCCGTTTTTTTTTTTAATACTGAGTCGACTCGGTAAACTCACCGAGTCAACCGAGTTGACTTGCCATTTCAATCGAGTCAGCTCATTTTACGTTTCTACAACCGTTTTAACACGTTTTTTGGTCAAAAAACGTAAACTCGTACGTTTCAACCGAGCTGACACTACGTTTTAACAACACTGGGTGCATCCCAAGGTTCTTATCAAATGGTATCAGAGCCTTCCACTATGGGTGTGCATGACAACCTTCCCAGAATCAGTTTTTTTTTTTTAATTTCTATTCCAGGGAATAGAAATGGATAGGAAACTCGTTTGGTAAAACCAGTTTATTTTTTTGTTCCCGTGATGAACCGATTTAATTTTTGTGTTGGGGAACAGATAAAAGAATCAATTTTTTTTTTTGCTTTTTTGCTCTCTGGCAAAAAATGATAAACACTTGTCTCTCTCAATCACTCTCCACCACTACCATCTTCATCACCACCACCACCATCCAGACACGACCACCACTACCATTGTCGCCGCTGTCGTCGTACCACCAGTGCCGTCGTCACCACCATCACCACCACGATGTCACCTCCACCCATCGCCACATCACCACCACCGTCATCGCAGCCACTGCCGTCACCACCATCGCCGCCACCACCACCACCACTATCGTCGCAACCACTGCCGTCACCATAGCCACCATTACTGCGCCGCCGCCACCACCACCATCGCTACCACCATCATCGCCGCAACCACTGCCGTCACTACCACCACCATGCCATTATCACCACCACCATTGTGCAGTCACTGGTGTCACCACCACCATTGCCACCAATACCACCGCCGCCGCAGCCACTGTCGTCACCACCACTACCGTGCCATCACCACCACTATTACCACCACCACACCATATGGAAAGGAAAGTATAATTCGAAAAAAATTTATGCTTAATAGGAATTATATTTCATTATATTATTTGTTATGTTATCAAACACAATTCTCATTCTCGGAATGAAATAAAACATGTTATTAAACACATTTTTTTTCTCAGAATTTGTTCCAAGGCACAGAAATAGAAAAAATTGTTTCTTTTCAGAAACAGTGCCAGGAAACAGAATGGTTGTCATGCACACCCTATGTCTCCTGGTTGCAATCGAGCGGCGCGGGTGGTGACGCCGGCATTGCAGTGTTCGCTAAGTCTAGTAAAAGACTAGCGCAAAGCCAGCCCGCGTGGGTAAGGTATGGAACTTGGAGTCTCACATTGGTTGTATGAGCAACTAATGTGGGTTTTATAAGGTCTTGAACATTCCCGCTCTTTGAGCTAGCTTTTGGAGTGGAAGCTCTTCACTGATCCTCATTGCAATTCCACCCAACAATCAAAATTCAAAATCCAAGTTTACAACTGCTTCTAAACGTTGAAGCTTTGTGGCTGAATGCTTGAGGTCCTATTCAGGTAAAATGCATTTCCTTCAATGCTGATTTTCTACCTTTACCACCATTGTGATTGACTCTCTGGTGATGGGATCTGTCCTCAACCCAAAAAGTAGTCATGTCCAGATTCCTAATGTTATTGCCTGTGGTAAACCCCTCCCCTAATTGTCTTTATTAGCATTCTGGGCGTAGTATAATGCAATCCCTCTTATATGGACAAAAAAGGTCTTGTTTTTTGTTCTCATCATCTTTTGACTCATTGATTTCAGTTTAGCAATCCTTAAAGCCGTAGATATTGGAAATTCTATGCCCTTCGGTTAAAAGTTGTCCAAGCCAAGGCAATCTGTTTCGGGTCTTGGCGGTCATTGTGGAGTTCACATTTATGGGTAGATTGGATAGGGCAAAGAATGCAGCTATAGGGAATAGTGGAATACCCTGAAAAGAAAAAAATTAAAAATTTATAAAATAAAGTTATAAAAATTAATTTGGTTCGGTTTGAAAATGGTTCGGAAACGGTTCGGTTATGAAACTGGTTCGGTTCTTAAACCGGTTCTAAAAACCGGTTCGGTTCATAAACCGGTTCTGGCTGACTTGGTTATTTTATGTTGGCCCTTTTTTGGTTATTTTGCAGGAGATGATTTGGAGATAGGTATTTTGGGTGGGTGATCTAATTCACATTCAGAGCTGTGAGGAATGGTTGGAGAGGGTGATGCTGAGACATATTCAAGGAATCAAGGGTCTTTGCAAAGGAACGTATTTTAGTTGTTTGAGTTGAGCAGGTTTTGTTAATTGAGTGATGAAAAAACTTAGTTCGCACATGTGGAGAAAAACTTCAGGGCACTTCGGTGCTCCCTTTTACTAAATTTTTTATATTTTCCTTTTCACCTATGCTTTTTTTTATATATCCCTTAAAAATATCCCTTTTCAGTAAAAGGGAGCACCGAGTTCGATGCTGCCGGTGCACAGTAGTTTTTCTCGCACATGTGGTGTTGACATGGAAAAAGTTAGACCATATGGACATGTGGATGCTCATCTGCCACATCAGCAAATTTTGGCAGTGTTATTACTTCTACTTACGTCAGGGATCCAATTAAAAATTGAATAAAATTATAGGAACTCCATTAAAAAAAGATGTGTAAGGACTAAGACTTGTATATGAATATAACTATAGGGACTACAAAATTAATATAAGTTTCTTAGGGACTACAAAATTAACTCTCTCTTTTCCAATACTATGTAAACATATTGGAGTAACAGGAGACTGAGATTATATTTCTATTTCATTCACTATTTCTATTTATATCTTTATAAAACAAGCATATCATAAATGAAACCATACTACTAGTTTCACAACCATTAATTTTGTGTGTTCTGCTGCGAGACCTTTATTATACGTATCTGATGAGATGTTTGCAATGAAATTTTGTAACCTTTTTTGTTGTTATATTTCTTTGTTTTTCGTTTTAATGTTTTATTTCCTACTTGTAATTGATTCTATAAAATGGAATTTGTCATTCAACTGCAGTGAAGTGGATGGATCAGATGATGAATTTGATAATGGAAATGGCAGAACTTGTTCCTGTGCGATCATGTAAATTTGAGTTTCGTTAAGATGATAGGGTCATTCAACAGGTCATTCATTGCTAACACAATCCATCACTGGGCTTGGGAGAAAGAAGCAGAGATTTTTCAGTCCTGGGGTGACTTGTACACCAACATCTTGCCTGAGTGATTATTCATGTCTAGAATTGCTTGCTGCGGCTTTAATTTTTGCTCCTCTGCCCCTCATCAATTTGTTGTATAATTCTTGTCATGTGTGAATTCTTTGACTTTGATTCATCATTTTTAATGCTACTTTATGTTCTTATTTTTGTACGGATAAACAAAGTTTTAGTTCTATGTTCTGGCGATATCTAGAAGAAAGACGATACTAATGCAAGATTTTGTAAAGAATCAGTGTTGTCATCATGGGGAACTGAACTTTTGGTGGCAGCTTGAGAACGGATTTATGATAAGAGCAGGATTTTGGTGAGGTTTATCTGTTGATAGTTCAGAGAAAAGCTTATGTTCCTGCAATTGCTTGGTCTGTGGGGAAAATTAGCGTTCATCCATCATGTCTAGAGGGAACAACCCGTTTTCCTGCAATTTGGGGTTTGGAGAAACCAGTTGTGTCCTATATTTCTTGACCGGTTTGTTGCTTTTTTGCATTCTAAATATAAAATGAAAATTTCCATTAAAGTTGCTAAGGCGGTGGATTCTCTCATGTATAGTGCTATGTTCCATTCACCTGGTAGTTAGCAATTCGCTAGAGCTGTTATTTTTAGAGTAATACCTGAAAGGGAATTCAAGAAATACTTAAAATTAAATTTTCGTTTGGTTTGCCATGTGCACAATATAATTCATGCTTTAGTTGCTTTCGTTTAAGTTAATAAATTGTTTAGTTAATTAATTTAGTTTTTTTTTTTGGTGAATAATTTAGTTTATTTTATTTTAAGGGTTTGGTGTTTGTCCTTTTAAAGGACATAAAATTGTGTCATTTTAAATGAGAAAAAAAAATATACAATGATTGCAAGGGAGAAAGTTGGTGATTTTTTAAATTTAAATTTTTTAAAAAATATTAGTTTTAACTAAAATGATTATCTTTTAAAAGGACAAAATATTTTCCCTTTATTTTAATTACTCATCATGAATTATCAACACAGATAATAAGTCATCAATTGTATTGGTAACTGATCGCTCTAACAACTATTGGGTTGAGTTTGATCACACATAGTTGAAGGTAAATGATGTTAATGAAGAAAAAAATTGATGATGATTGGGTTGCCGAAATGATAGATCATTGGTGAGATGGTTACAAGAGGTTTGTGTAGTTTGAGGAGCCCAGGGATATTTACAAAGCACTTCGACGCTTAAGTCCGTTCAGAGTTCAATATTGTTCAGTTTGAGAAGCTTATGGTTAGGCTAGCCTTGGTAGAGGTGGCGACAAACTGGTGCAATCATTTAGTCATTAAGCTGTTAATTTCGGCAATAATATTTCCTTGCATGTTAAGTTATTTTAGCTGTCGGCCAAGTTGGTGATATGCCCGTGATTTATATGCCGGATGACCTTGGTTCCTTTTGGGTTAAGTTATGAGCATTGAGTCTTTTGGGCTTATGTTGGTATGAGATTTCATCTCTCATATATTAATCTAATAAAGTAAGTAAGTTAATTAACAAAAATAGCAAGTTAACCAAAAACCAAAAAACAAAAGCAATAGGTGATTAATCTCGCATATAATGTTTCTAAGTTATACTTGTACAATCAATAATAATCTGGTAACCCATTGAATCCTGGTTGACTGTAAAAATATCTAGTATTGGATTTGATAATTTATAAACACTAAACTCTGTCATCATCTAATTTCGTACATGATCTTAAACATAAATTAAGTTTTTTTTTTTAAATGTTACTTCATCTGATAAGTTTAATTATTATAAAAATATATTTAATAAAATAATATTTTAAAACATTATATTTTCACATTTTAAATAAATTTTAATAATCATTTTATTTATAATTTTAAAATTAAGAAAATAATAAATACCTGTTCTAACATATATTTAACCCAACATTAGAAAAATAAAATTATAATGTATAAAAAATAAAATAAAATTATATATGAAGTTCAAGTATTAAAATTTTCATATTCACTTTTAATTAACTCTTTATTTTCTTTGTAAATTTATAATAATAAAATAAGGGATTAATGTTTTTCTAGGAGATAATTTTATTTTTTACACATCCATAAAAATGTGTGATACCCATGTGAGACTAGTGAAGAAAAAAAAGAGAAAAACAGGTCTCACATATTTTTATGTGTGCAAATGAAATAAAATTATTTCTTATAACATGATAAATATTAATCCTATAAATAATAGAAATTTTTTTAACAAAAAAATGTAAAGTCAAACATTAGCCAAAATCCAATGGTTGATGCAGGTTGCTGACTTTGGCGAGGTGTACAAAATCCATGTTGCAAGTTAAGACACTTACATCTCCACTAAACTGCAGCCATCTTCCATTCGAAACTTGGCCATACTTTGTCCACACACCTACCCTCCCTTTTTGATAAGAACAAAACCCAATAGAACAATTACTTGACAGCACAAATAAATAAATAAATAAATTAAAATAAAATCTTTGAACTGTGTATCTCCAAGCAAAAAAGAGGAAAAAAAAAGAAAAGAAATGTCTGTGACATCTTCTTTCCCATGCATCAAAATCCCAACTTGTTCCTCTTCTCCAACATGTTCATCTTCATCAACTTCATCTTATTCTTTTAGATTCTGTTCTTCCAAGCCTTATGCTGTTACTATAAGGAATTCTCAGACTGAAGGGCCTCTGAGAAGACCAGTGGCTCCTCCTCTGAGAGAACCATCTCAGCCTCTTAAGCCCTCACCTCCTTCTCAGCCTCCACCACAGTCTACGGTGGTGCCTTCACCTCAGAAGGAAGCTTCTATTGTTGGGGATGACAAGAATGTTATTACATTAGAGTTTCAGAGGCAAAAGGCTAAGGAGCTGCAAGAATACTTCAAACAGAAGAAGCTTGAAGAAGCAGATCAGGGTCCCTTTTTTGGCTTCATTGGGAAAAATGAAATTGGCAATGGAAGGTAAAGCTTTTTCTACTTGGACCCCTTAAAAGTTTGAGCTTTTCTTTATGACTTTATGTGGGTTTATGTTAATTGCGTTTTCTTTATGTTGGTTGAACTAGTTATTTGTGATTTAATATTTGGTTGAATGCTATTATTAATCGGAATATTGGGTGAACTTGAATCTGTTTCAGTTGTGATAATAGGCTGGCAATTTTCATGGGATATTACTGATTAAGTCCTTTCCCCCCCTTCATTGTGACAAATATAAAAAACATTAGCGGCTTTCTCTGTGATGATAATCTTAGTTCTGTTGTTATGATGGAGGAGGAGAATGAAGAAGTTGATGAGAACTCACTTAAGCTGGTGTTTATCAATAATTTGGAGATTTAGCTCTCTTTTTTTAGTCATTTCTTCCCTTAATTGGAACGGCAAAACATTACTCCCAAATCTTGAAGAACTGGACGGGTGCCAAGGTTCAGATAAACATAATACATTGTTTTGCTAAAGCTCCACTATGTTGGAAATCGACCACACACAAATCGAAAAAAGAAAAAAGAAAAAGAGAGAATAGACACAGCGATTTATCCTGGTTCACCCAATTTAGACTACGTCCAGCTTGTCTGTACTATATTCACCTCACCGCCACTCGTTACAAGTCACTCGGTTTACAAGGCAAATATAAATAGGATTAGAAAACCCTAACAACAGCTATTCATGGGCCCAAGCCCAAAATGCTAAGAAATTATAATAAAACTGAGGCCCACAACAATACCTAGCCTCTACGCGCTCACTTGGGAGCGGAACCCCAGTTGCCTTTCTCTGCTGATCTCGACAACTAGGGCCATCATCAACATGCGAAGTATGAGCCATACCCAACACACTAGTTATGATAATTAGAGAGTAGTTATCAAAAGACACGAAGGAAACAATAACTCATTTACATATACAGATTGCAATTTTGGAATTGTAACTTTGTCCTCACTCATTTGACAAGCAGATCACCTAGCAATAGCATACCTTTCTGTATACCATGAACCAATTATCTCAAAAATTTAAGCAGTTAGGTGAAAGGTCATGAATTATTTTATATATGCAACACTAATCTTCAAGCAAGAGCCTTTTGGGCTCGAAACCTGAATAATACACAAGCCTATCTATCTTGTGCTGAAATTTAAATTTTATTTAGAAGAATGGAGGTAGCAAGGATTGAACTCTTTACCACTTGATCACAGACTTTGTTATCATGTCTAAAACCAACTCTCAGAAAAGTTAAACTATTTGGTGAAGACTCATGAATTGTTTTAGATATTTAGCACAGCTAAAATAAAATCACTTACATACGTTAGGCAGCAGTGGCAGTCAAATTCTAGCACCAAAGACTAAATTTCACTCTGCATTGTATTATTTCCCAAGTGAAGAGAAATTAAGGGAAACAAATTCCATTTGAAATCTCTAAGATGTTCCAGAGGGAATTCAACTTCTGTCCTGAGCTTTTTCAGGCTCCTTGGAAGAAATTTTGTATGCATATGCCCTTCAAACTTTCTTATATCATTATAGGGTTTTATAAGAGTTATGTTGTATGAAAAGTGATTGTGTAATGTTATAGAGATTCATTTTGCGTGCCATAACTTTCTTTTTTCTTCAAAACATGCGAGCTTCACAAAATGTTGTGAGTATAGGAAACTTTTTGTGGTTATGTTAAATGATAGAATGGAAACTCATCATTATAAAGAAGAAACCTTCAAGGTAAGTACTACTGAGTTCATAATGAAAGGGAGACCAATTTAAGATTTTTTTTCGGCAGTCAGTAATTGATAGAAAAATCATTTCCATCATTGTTGTAAATCCAATTGCTAAGAGAAATAAATTCTCATGTGGAATTATTAGTATTGTTTCTAAATTCTAATCTTTTTTCTGATTTTTTCAAATTCTAATCTTTTTGTTCAAGATAGCTACTTGATGAGTTATGTGGTTAATGATATTGTATTAGAAATAGATCTATACAATACAGTTTCTTTATATGATGGTGAAAATAAAATCTTTTGTATATATTGGCTTTGTAATTTTTTTTCTTTTGAAATACAAAAGCATTAGTAAACAATAATATATATATATAATTTTTTTAGCAATGAGATATGAAGCTCTACACAGATAAAACTTTGTTGATGAGATGTGATTAGATTTTTTTGGGTTTTTTAATGAGTTAATGGATCTTGAGTTTAGAAATTTTTGGGTAATTGATGGAAAAGGCCAAGTAGGTAGTGGAGAAAATATATTGGACAATAATAACTCCAATTAAAATTTGCGGTTTTTTTTCGGTTTTCAGTTTGGTTAGCGCTGTTTGAATCGGTTTGGTGAACACCCCTAATTGATGGACCGGTTGGGAAACAAAAATAAAAATAAAAATAATAACTCCAATTCCACCCCGCCCCAAAAAAAAAAATTGGCATGAGGCAGGTGTTGGGAATGGTACGAGGGAGCCCAAAATCTTTGCAAAGGATTTATTCACCAATGCGTCAAATGAGCTGACACCGCATTTTAACCCAAAATCTTAAGGGTGTAGGTTTATGGGTCTTTTGCACTTATATGGTCATTATTTGGTCTATATCTAGCCGATATGCACTTGAATACTTCCAACAGCATGAGCTTTTATTTTTTTGTCTCCAATGCACTTTTATACATGAAATATGAAAGCAGATATAGATTTTGCTGTAGTCTTTCCTCCTTTAGTGGTAATAGAGCTGTTAATTACCTGATATTCCAAGCCAAAGATCTTTTCAAAGAAGCATCTTTTCAGCAACTTGCCTACTTGTGGTTAATAATTGTATTCTTTTAAGATGATAACTTAACTCTTGTATTGAATTATCTGCATATTTATGTTAGTCCTGCTCTACCTATGATTTGACTTTTTAATCCGGAGTTTTTGTCTTTATAGATGGGCAATGTTTGGTTTTGCTGTTGGGATGCTGACAGAGTATGCAACAGGCTCGGACTTTGTTGATCAAGTCAAGATCCTTTTCTCCAATTTCGGGATACTAGATTTGGAATGAATACCTTAATATTTTATACTGTCAATAGTTTCTTGTTGCTTTCTGTAGTGTAAACAACTCTCATCCATTTATTTCATCTTCATATATAGAAAGCAAGCTTGCTTTCATTTCACATTTTGGAATAACAAGAATGTGATTTTCCTTTTCCATTATGCTCAACACTTGCTACATATATTGTTCGGAGACAGAGATATTCAGTCCAATAGACTAGTATATTGATCTTGGATCTAGTGCCCTCTCTAGGAGATATCCTTGAGTCAAGCGTGCACACATTAAACAAACAACGGCTTTGGCAATGAGTGTGTGTGCGCACAGCATAACATTAAGAGAGAGTGTAACGTATTTTTAAGGTTTTAGCTCTTATCTATACAAGTCGCCTGTGGTTAATATGATGTGGGCTTTTAGTGCCTCTGATGAGGCCCAGGCCTGTCCGTCATGATGTCGTACTAGGATTAATATCCTTGATGGATATCTATCCATAATTATAGTTGATTTAAATCTTGGATTGCCTCTTGTTGGGCCTATCATCCAATATGCCCCTTATACGCATCCATAACACATATGGTAGGCATGTTTGGATGTATTTTTTTTAAAAAAAAAACACTTTTTTTTTTTTACTATAAAGTTCGTTTGCATGTCTGTTTTTATTTTTAAAAAAAGAAATTACAAAAAAGTCAAAAATCTGTTTGTTGAAAGCTAAAATTTTTAGCTTCTGAACAAAAACAAAAATTAAAAGTCAAATATTTTGTTAAAAAATCAAATATTTTTTTTTAAAAAAATTTAAATAACTTTAGCTTTTGTAAAAAAACACTTCTAAAATAAATAAGGCATAAAAAGTCATTTTTTACATGTCCATGGACCTCAAGTACATTACAGGTAACACCCATAACAGATGAAATGTGTAATATTGTCACAGTTAAGCATCAACTATTCTTTATAGGAACTGCAATAACTGTCTCTACACAATTAGAATTGGAATGGATTAGTCTTAACTCTTGACATTCCAAGAGGGTAGGCACACTTTGTGGGAGATCGAAATAAGTAAATGATGTTTGAGTGCATGACATTTCATACACATTAACTAGCAAGACAAATTGCAAAGCCAACCAAATTACTCAAGTTTGAAAAGATTACTATTTGATTTGATAAGGGCCCAGATACGGATAATTTAAAAGTTAACCACACCAAATTTCCTGGCTTTTCCTTTATTTATATTATTTTTTTGCTGGAAATTTTGTTGACATTAACATTATACCAAAATATAAAGGGTCAAGCAATGATACCAATAGTCTTGTATGCTATGCTGTCAGAATATTAGCGTTTGAGCGAGAGAATGAGCATCCCCTTCCACTGTTGACAGCGTTATCAAATATTAATCATTTGTGCTTAAAATGTTAACAACTTTTTTTTTTGGTATGTTAACAACCTTTATGTGTATATGGATGTATTTAAGGGAGGCGAAGGGTTAAAAAGGGATTGAAAAGAGACGTAAAATGTAAAGAAAATAAGTTGAGGAAGGAAGAGTTATTTTTCTCTTTTTATGCAAAGGAGCAAGGGTAATCTTTTTCTTTTTGGTGGTTGAGCAAGAGTAATTTATTTCTATTTAAAATGTTAAAATACAAAACTTGATTCATAAATTAAATATTCCGTTTGAAATACTAAAAAAAGTAAGAAATAATTCAATTTTTGAATTTTCATAGATTCCATTGTTTTATTTTACAAATCTCATCCAATTTGACATGATTTGGTGAGCATCAATTTGCTTTTAAATTTAATTATGTAAATGACAATTTTATCCTAATTGAATAATTTAATTAGTAAAATAAAATAAAATAAAATTCCTTTTTTTTAAATCTTACACATAATGTTTGATATTTATATTAATTTAAAAAAAATAATTATTTTTTAATAAGTTTCAAAATAAAATTTAATTTCTATATAAAAACAAATTATTTCCTATCCGTAAAGATATCAAAAACAATTTAAGAGCATAAATATCAAATTCAAAATGCATAACAGCAAAATATGTTGTCAGCGTATAGAAAACAGAATCTCCCGTCGTATATGTATGTCTGAGAATGTTGCCGGCTGTGGGACCTACCATAAGAATAAAGGATCTATTGTCTGCCAATGACAGACACGTGTCACAACACTGTACGATGTTCTCTCTCTCTCTCTGACTGTGAGTGTGTGCCTGTAACTAGTGTGTCCCTCACCTCTTCTCAACCAAACTTTCAACATTTGCTTTTCATAGAGTGAGTCTGATTCCACGAACTGCGCAGTCATTTTCTCTCTCTCTCTCTCTCTCTGCGGAAAAAGCAAAGAAAAGATCCCATTGCTTGTGTTGTGCACACTCGGCAACATTCCTAATGTGCCGGCCCTGGTCGGCTATTCACATTCTTCCCTTTCTCTCTCTCTCTCTCTCTCTTTCTATTATCCCTTTTCCTTTTCCTTTTCCTTGTCTTTCTACTTTGTCATTCTTTGGAGCTGCAATCACATAAGGGTAGTTATGGGCTGTGTTCAGGCTAAGCCATTGGAAGCTTCAGATTACAGTGGCCTAGAGAGGTTGAAATTGGATAACGGGTATGTTAGAAGTGATGATTTTGTTGCTAATAGAAGATCCACTGGTCAAAGACATGAATCTGTGGAGTCTCAGAGAGAACCCACAAAGCATAAAGTTGAGTCTCGTGTTGGCAATGGCGAAAGGCAAGGACTTGCATTGGGTGGGGATCATAAGGAGGTGTTGGTTAGTAAGAGGAGAGAAGCTGATGTACATGAGAGTAAGAAGTTGCCAAAAAAGTGTTTTGAGGATGATATGGTTGATGGGTGGCCCAGATGGTTAGTTGATAATGTTCCTCGACAAGTTTTGGCTGGCTTGGTTCCCAGGAGTGCTGAGTCATACAAAATGATTGATAAGGTCTTTGTTTCTGAGTTCTATATATGTTTTATATTATGGATTAGGCAATGCTAGGATCAAGGTTTATTAAAAATTCTAAGTACAAATTAAATATGTTTTTCAAAGTATTTCTTGCACAATGATTTGGTTATCCTTGCATAGTGCTGGTAGTTAGCTCTCATGAATATGCCACATCTCATTTAATAATGCTTCCAAAACATTTTTCATAATGTGGACCGGTCTTCAGCAATTTATATTTTTCTCTGCTTGAATATGAGGAGTTCCAAAGTTTTTTATATTTGCATTTGTATCACAAATTGAGAAAAAAAATTTTTTTAGTAATCTGAAATGTATCCTCGGGCCGTAACCGAAGACTAATCCTCAATCGAGCACTGTCGGACCCTTTCGGGGGCGGCTCTCCCAAATCCTTTTTTCCATTCCCAGGGCTCGAAACTCGAGACCTCTGGTTAAGGGACTTGGACTCCTTACCATCTGTGCCAAAGGAGTTTGGTAAGGTGATTTGATTTTAGCATTATTGTTTTGCAAAGTAAGGTACAAGCAGACACTTCTGTTGTTCGTGTAATGCATGATCTTTTGAAAAGCCTTATTAGTCATTAATATATTTACAAAGTTTAATCAAATACCCGATTAGTTATATAATGAAATATTCAAGCAATCATGATATTGATTTCTGTCAAGATTAAAAAAATCATTACCTGGAATGATATCAAACTACATCTTAAGTTTTTTTGGCTTCCCAATACTGACAATCTAATATGCTAGTTTTAATAAATGTTATTAATCTATATAGTTTATTCATACTTCATGGACAACCAAAACTGAATGGTTATCCTAACTGATAATAGTAGAAGCTAGTTGGATTTAGCATGTGTTATTTACATTTTGCAGGTAGGACAAGGAACCTACAGCAATGTATACAAAGCTCTAGATAGAGACACGGGAGAAATTGTGGCCCTCAAGAAGGTCCGCTTCAATACATCAGAGCCTGAGAGTATTAAATTTATGGCAAGGGAAATTATGATACTACAGAATTTGGATCATCCCAATGTAATAAAACTTAAAGGATTAGCCATTTCAAGAATGCAGTACAGTATATATCTAGTTTTTGAGTTCATGCAAACAGATTTGGCAAGAATTATTGCTCCTAAAGAAGAGAGACTAACTGAACCACAGGTTAAAAAGATTCTCTTTGATGATGTGGATGTTTTAGCATTTTGGATCCCTTGATTCTCCTTAATAATCTTAAAAAGTTAATGTAGGTCAAGTGCTATATGCATCAATTGCTTTCAGGTCTGCAGCATTGCCATGATAGGGGAATTTTGCATCGAGATATAAAAGGTTCAAACCTTTTGATTGATAAAAATGGGATGCTTAAGATTGGAGATTTTGGGCTTGCCAATTATTATAGTCCAAACCATCACCAGCCTCTCACAAGCCGGGTTGTGACACTATGGTACAGAGCTCCTGAGTTGCTATTAGGTGCCACAGATTATGGAGTTGGCATTGATTTATGGAGTGCTGGATGTCTCCTGGCAGAAATGTTTACAGGAATTCCAATAATGCCTGGCAGAACAGAGGTGATGATGCTCATAACAGTTGTGAAAATCCTTTCTTTTTGTGGAACAGTGACCAAAATGTCACTCTTCACCAACTTTTTTACCTAAATGCCACGCGAATAGTGTTATTTCCCAATCTGCCACGGGGGAAAGTCCCAATCTGCCACGTGTCACGTTTCTAGTGGACACCAAGTTCGCTACACAGGGTAGCGAACTTCATAGCTCTTTTTTTTTTTAACTTGGTACTTATTATCTACGAGAAATGTGACACATCAGCAAACCGAGTTCGCTACACCAGGTAGCGAACTTGGCCCCGTGGCAGATTGGGAAATAACACTGTTCGCGTGGCATTTAGGTAAAAAAGTTGGTGAAGAGTGGCATTTTGGTCGGTGTTCCTCTTTTTGTACTAATCTGTTTTTTATTTCCACCTTTCTGTAATTTTGGGTTGTGTTGTCTGCATATGTTCAATTTTTTTTGGATCTGCTAATCATAAAGTTTCCTTGCTTCCAGGTTGAGCAACTTCATAGAATTTTCAGGCTATGTGGCACACCATCAGAGGAGTATTGGAGAAAATTCAGACTTTCTACAACTTCTAGACCTCCAAAGTCTTATAGACCCAGCCTTGTTGAAACTTTCAGGGATCTCCCTCCATCTTCTTTGGGTCTTTTATGTACTCTACTTGCTTTGGATCCTGCATTCCGTGGCAGTGCATCTAAAGCTCTTAAAAATCAAGTGAGTGAAGGCAACAATGGTTATTTCTGACCTCCAACAGTTAAACTACACACTGCACAATACTTTTCCATAAGATTGATCTTTTTCCAATTGCCATTTGTTGTCTATGAATTTGTGATTTTGCATATCAAATACTAGGGGCGAACATAGATTGAGATGGTTTGGTCAGGTTCTTTGAAGATCCTTAGATATTCTAGTTAGAAAAGAAACTGGTTACATAAAAAAGATAGAAAGAAGTCGGCTGAAACTTACTTTGGGGAAAATAGTAAAACAATGGCAAATAGATTGATGTGTGATGATGTTAAAACATTGGGGTCTTTATGAGGCAGTTTACATATTTATTTACTAGTACTACTATTATTATTATGGGTTTTCGTTTTGTCCTTTATGTTTCTGTTTTGTGGGGCAACTTTTTCAAAAAAAATAAATAAAAATTAAGGCACGCAAAATGAATCTCTATAACATTACATGTACTTTTCCTAAACATAATGCTTATAAAACCCTATTATTATTATTATGGATGTTTCTGTTCAACTTTTTCTTTTTTGTAGATTCTAAATAATGCATTCTAGTTACAAAGTTAAATAAAGATCTTCTATCTGAAAGGCTTTAAAACATTGACTAATGGCTATAGCCACAAGGTTTGATGAGGAAAATTTATCTTCTCTCCCCTGTAAACCACCAATTATTTTCATGATGGAAAACGCATATAGATTTTATGTTCTCATGAATCATGATGATTCAGTTTTGGCTAATTTGCTGATCATGAAGCACTAGTTGATTTACAAAGCCACACACAAGCATGTGCAACAATGTTAAGTCCAGCTTGCAATTCCTGCTGAACAACTAGGAATTAATTACATGCCTAAATTATGCCAAATTTCCCATGTATAAGGATACTTTTTTGCCTGCAGTTTTTCTTTACAAGCCCGTTGGCATGTGAGCTTTCTGGTCTGCCTGTAATCTACAGCGAAGATGATAAGCTTGTTCAAGCCAATGAACAAATCAAGTAAGTCATTTTTTTCTGTAAAGGTTTAGAGAATAGCTTTAGTCAACTTGTGAATACACAACTGTTCAGACACAGATACATCTGCTTCTATTATTATACATGTCTACATGTATATGTGACAGTGATTAATGGTATATCTCTTATTTTCATAGTGAGAACTGTGCCATATGCACTACACAGGCATAGACAATGAACTTTTTTTTATTTTTTATTTTATTTTGTCAGAATTTAGCAGACTATTGGTTCATTGAAACAGTGTACTTAGGTTGGGTGATTCTGACTTATGTTTATACTAAGGAATTATTTAGTTCAACATGTGACATTGAACAATTAATCCAAATTTATTTTTCTATTCCGATGATAATATAAAAAATTAACTGATGAAAAGATTTAAGTTCTTATTTTAGTACTGGTAAAGATATCTTATTTCTTTGTTAATATTATAGGTACATGAACTCTAAAATCAGGCGTTCTCGTACATATCTGGAGCGTCGTAAGAATTTAGCATCTAAGAGGTCAATAGAACATACTGTATCTTCTAAAGAGGTAAGTATCAAGCCTTGTGCTTTAGAAAATCCTGTGGCTAACGACAAATTGCTCACTGTCATGCTTGATGGGGTTAGATTCAAAAAATTTGTTTTGCACACCTTGAGATAGAATCAAGGACTTCCCTGTTAAGTTTCCTTCTATTTGGTTTTCTAACTACTGTGGTTGTGTTGACTTGTTTCACATTATGCCAGAGAAAGTGTTTGATTGAAACACCTTTTGAGGTTAACGTATCTATCTGGTTCACACTTGTTACAGTTGGAATACTGTGCACAATACAGTAGACCACATTATAAAATAAAGCTGATGTTGTGTTTCCAGGATAAATACATGAATAATTTAAAACTACAGATTGTTATATTGTATTGAATGTCTTACTATACAAAGGTTAAAGGGAGCATGTCTTTTTTTTTTTGTCATCATTTTGGTTATGTAAGTGCTACTATTAACAATAATTTGTTCATTGGTTAAGTACTGTGGTGTTGTTTTCACATATTATTCAGGAATTGAGAAGGAATGCTGAGCCTGAAACTTATGTTCTAAATGAAGAACTGGGAAGCACAACAACAAGCAGTACCTCATCTAGTGTAAACCAAGCTGGGGCTAAAGACCACTCACCTTTCTTTTCCTCTCCACTTTTGTCTTCGGATCAAAAGTTGTCTCCCAAATTCCATCACCATGCTAATGTTGGTGAAAAAAACATCGAGAACCTTCCTCAATTACCCAAGTCAAAACCAAATGCAACCAAGAAATATGACAGCAGATACAGACCAGACCAGGTTTTCAGGTCTGCTTCCACTAGAGAATTTAGAAACTCAAAACGGGAAGAACATTTACTCTTTGAAATTGATGATTAGGCAATCTGAGATTATTATGTAAACACAAAATTGTTATTTTAATTTTATCATTTGATGTATTCTGAAAGTTCCTCTACATATTCTTTTTCCTCTTGGTGAGACCTGATTTGTCAACCCATTCTCCCAACATTTCGATCCTTCTGTTTCAATAAGCATCAACGTAAGTTGCTTGCTTTCCAAATCTCTTTGGCTTGTAAATGAACTTTTCTATGTGTATTATACATTTCTTAGGCGTAACATTATGCATACTATTTAGTATTTACAGAAAGAGTAGTTCATGGTACACACATTTAGGTGCACATCACCGAAAATCCTGCATGTTCAGCATCAACAAAGTATGCGTGTGCTTTTGTTCAAGTGGGATTAAGTACTAACTGCAATCCAGCACATTATTGTTATAGAAAATCATCTTCAACGAAAGAATTAAAGAAAATTTTATTATTTAAATATTTTTAAAAGAAACTTGGTACTAAATTGTTCAAACTTTTGCTGCATCTTTCTTCTACAATTTGTAATCGGCGTTGTAAAATCTTCACGCAGTTAGTCACTATAAAAAAAAAGGGCTACAATTTGTAATAGGCGTTGTAAAATCTTCACGCAGTTAGTCACTATGTTATCAAATATTGACCCTTAAAATATTGCAACTTGGAAGAACGAAGAAAGGAGTGAGTGATAGTAACATAGAGCTCTCTACATGCAATTGGCACAACTGGAACTTGTAATTATCAATAATTAAATTATTTACTAAATAATTAAATTATTTACTAATTCACATCATTATCAAGCCTAGATAATTGTAGTTATCTACATCATACATGACATACAATGAGTTGGGGTGTCACTTTCTGTGATAGCCTTGTCTAAATATCTGTAATCCTTTCTATTTGTTTGTATTACTCCTCTGTCATTTTTTGCTTCAAAATCTCTATGATTGCCTTGTATAGATCTTTATAATCCTTTCTACTTGTTTGTTTTACTCCTGTCGTTTTTCGCTTCATTATCTCTATGATGAAGTTGGGTTTTAAGATATACAGAACAAAGAGACAATGATGAGTAAGGAACCTTTGGGTGCTAATCACTAGCCTTGGTACTATTTGTTAAACAATGAAACTCCAATGGTCAAATTCAAGTATAAATTTCCAAATTGTAACAGTGACATGTTTACCTAGTTTTTTAAGCATGTAACGCCTAGTATGAAAAGAAAATTTGTAGATCAGCTACTTGAGAGTAAATCAGTTGAAGGTCAAGTTAAATTTGGCAGATTTGGGCTAGACCTGGCTACATCTTGGCAAAAGCCAACAACAAAAACAGAACCCCGTAAAGTTCTATGTTTAGATTGCAGATACTAGAAGTTGACAAATACCATCACCAAGTAAAAAGAGATGAAAATTTACAAGAAAGAATTAAAAATTTATGTATGTCTCGGTATAAGTGATTTATAAGTGCAAGGTGGCTCTTATATGAATACTTTCAATTACTTTAGTAGCTTTTTTGGCTAGGCATCTAGAATTATAAAATGGAAAGCTCATTGTTAAAATTATGAAGTATAACCAAACTTATTTGGCACAGGTGATAAGGAGTTTGGGCCCGTTAACCAGAGGTCTCGAGTTCGAGTCCTGGGAATGGAAAAAAAAAGATTTGGGAGAGCTGCCCCGAAAGGGTCCGACAGTGCTCAATGGGAATTAATCTTCGGTTATCGTTGGAGGATACCTTTGAGATTACTCAAATAAATAAATAAATTATGAAGTAGAAAACCATATTCAGATCTCTGCTATCTCAGATCTTCTTTTGATAAGAAGTTAAGCACATGGAGCATACATCCAAATTCCAAAAGAATAAAACTAAAGATAAGAATAAAACTATATTTTGAATTCTCGGTTGTTTTATACAAAGCAAGCTAGTTTGCACTTGCTTGTACATAAGACTAGCCAAGAAACCCTTAAATGACATTTTGATTGCAGAACATATATTCCAACACAGCATACCCCTTCATTCATTTTTCATGTAAAATATCATATACCTCACAAATACACCTCTGCAATATTTTCCTTTATAAAGGAAAGCTTTTTTTTTGTTTTCTTTAATTTCTTACCTTCAAAGTTGAGATTACTGGCCCACAGTAAGCAATTGTAGTTCACACACCATAGCGAATATCACTGAACTTATTCTTGATCCACTTGAAGCTGTTTCTTACACTTGTTTTAAGCTTTCCCTCCACTGCCAACACATTATAGCCCTTGATTCTCTTCTTCCTCTTAAGCTCTGGATCATTTGATGCACAAAACCCACTTCCATTCTCAGTTGGCCCATTAAAATTATATGAGTTGGATCGTTCTCTGAACCCAAATTCAGAGTAAGAGCAGGAGTATTCAGGGAATGACTTGCTTTTCTCCATGACCAAACACACCAAGTTTCAGAAACAAACCTTCTCTCTGGTCTCTCCCTGCATGAAACAGGAAATATTTTGTATTACATGAGCAAAAATGTGACAACCTGGTAGTGGTTTTTAGAGGGAAGTGTTACATCATGATACACTGTGGTGGCACCCCATGTGTGATGTTGGAAAACTTCCCTTTTGGGTTTTGAGAATCATTAAGGCCATTGGTAGTGTGGGAAGTGGGACACACTTGTGGAAGCATGAGTTGCCACCATTTACACTATGAATTCACACACTAAGCATATGGACCCACCCTTTTTAGTGGGGTGGGAGATTTCTACAAGATGTACCCACTTTTCTATACATCCCTCCAATCAAAATCAAACACCAAACATCAATGCTCACATGTAATAGAGAAAGGTGGGGTCTTAAATATATGTGTTAGATTTTGAATGGAAGTAATATGTACTACTGATGTACTAAAAATGAACTCAGTGGTGTGGCCCAAGTTGGTTGCTTTATTTAGTTTTTGATACTGAGATAAGGCACTAGGCTTTGCTTTGAACAAATGCTAAATTGCCATTTGCAAGCTATGATACATTCACATTTATATTGTTTGGTGAAAAGAAAACGGGTGTCATCTCCCACTTTATGTCAAAATCAGTGGCTTAGTGCTCTGTGGGCCTTGGATTTCATGCAGACCAAAGATTGAAAAGATTATCTTTGATGTCTGCTTTAAGAGAGGAAATATCTAGTGCTATGATCATCATCTGCCATATATAATTGACTAAATTCATATCATTATTAGTTGTATAAATGGGACAAAACCATTTATGCTTCACGTTTTCTGATCAGATGTTTGATGAATGAATACCATGAATCAATTTCCTTCAAAACTGTCCAGTATTTCTTAACCAACATAATAAATTTTTTAACACATATAATTGAGGGATTCATCAGGTTGTGCTATCATATATCTAGATTCCAAATCAATCTTAATTTTCGTTAATGGAATTCAATGTAATAATAATTTATGAAAATACAAAGAGGAAGCAGAGTCTAAATGTGTATGATTTGATGTAGATCTGTAGAACTGATTGCACAAGCTAGAGAACAAAAAATTAAAGAGTCTAGAGATACATGTTGACCCACATGTATGGTAGCATGAGTACCAATTCAACTTGCCCCATAAAAGCGTTTGGTTCTCCTATTCCTATTGACCAAAATATTTAAAGCTTTTAAATGGATCAGTTGGTCGATTTGGTTCATTTAGCAATAACCAACTTCATGAATCTTCTTAAGTTGGAAAAATTAAGAATGATGCAAAAAGGAAAATGCAAATAAAATAAAAAATTGAGTTAGGTAAAGCTCCACTGGATCAAACTCCTATTCTCAATATGATCTGAATTCTTTAAGAATTAACCTTCTTATGAATTCGTTGTCCAGACTCCGTAACTAGAAAAACTTGCAAGCCTCTACCAAAAAGTTGCAGAAAAGGAACCTTGCTGATTCTTAAATACCATCATGGTTCATGGATCAATTGGGCAACCTAAACATCAATATAATGAAGGTTTTTGACCCTTCTTTGCCTTTCCGTTATCTGAAATCTCTTTCCAGGCAATTTTAATGAATATTCTAAATGCTCTGACTTTACATGTTCGATAGTGGGAATAAAATCCAAAACTTTACGGTGCAGCATATAGTTACTTACCACCAAATAAGTTTATCACATTTACAACTAATCTAATCATCATTGATTTCTGTCAATCTAACGGTTATAATTTATTAGAAATTAATAATTAATTAATAAATGCGACCAATAGTTTTCAATGTTAGATCGATGGAAATCAACGGCGATTAGGTTGGTTGTAAATGTGGTAAACTTTTTTGATGGTAAATATATCCTTCCCCAAACTTTACATATAGAGTTAGGATATTCTAACTACCAAAAATTCTTATTATTAACTTACTACTCATCACATCACCATTGGATAACGAGAGAGAATGTTAAAAAAAATTTGAAGACAGAGAAAATGTTAATCTAATGATGATTAGATAGATAGTAAGTTGGTAGTGAGAATATTCCTCCTCTTATATATAAGCACTTTGTTTATATATTATGGGAAAAAACGTTTGTGTTTTTTTTTTATAACAAAAAAATGTTTGTATTTTTAAAGGAAATAACTTTGTGTCATTTTATATCTTAATTGTTGATTCCCTTCAATCAACGGTTAGGATTTATTGGGCTTTATTGCGAATTAGTATTTTAATTAAATAGTAATTATAATATTAAATATTAATTAGGATCAAAACCTATTTAGCAAAATAATTAAATATTATTTTATAGTAATTATAATTAGTGTATAGTTAATGTTTTGAATTAAATATTAAATATTATTTAGGGTACCCTAGGATAGAAACCTATTTACTAAGGTAATTAACGAGTAATGAAATAATAATTAGTGTTTCAAGTAAATAATAATTATAATTAAAGAAGGCCTAGTATAGAAAACATATTTAAAAATAATAATTCATTAGTAATTAAATAAATAAATAAAAATTAAAAATAGTATATAATTAGTATTCTAAATAAATATTAAATATAATTTAGGGTACCCTAGGATAGAAACCTATTTACTAATTAATAAGGGACAGGAAATTGTGAAATGTGACGACCAATCATCTCACCATTAGATTGGTAGTAGCAATCTGACGGTCCTCATTGATCTCTTAAATATCCCCTCTATATTCGTTTCTCTCTCCCCCTTCTCTCTCCGCGCACTAAATATAATTACTAATTATTTATTTTACTAAATAGATTTATATCCTAGTACCCTAAATTATAATTAATATTTAATCAATTATTTACTAATTAATTATTATTTTTAAATATGTTATCTAACCTAAGCTTTCATAAATTATATTTATTATTTAGTTAAAACACTAATTATAGTTACTATTTAATTGTTGCATTATTAATTAATTAACGTATCTTTTTCCTCGTTTGGATATATGTACCAGTTAAAACTTTGTTATTTCTTTATTTTAGTAACTTGTAGTTAGATTAATTTTTTTTTATCTTAGTTGTTTAAATTATTTTAGTAGTAGTTATTTTATGAGTATTATTAGTTTTAAATTCAAATTAGGATATTTTTATCTTTATTGAAGTTGTAATTATTAAGAAGGGGGGACAGTTGATTTGCTATCATAAACTAAAATCATAAAATTATACTCGTTTGTATCATTCAACACATGAATTCGTCTTCATGTCAATCCCGATTATTTAAATATTTGATTATATAATTATATATAATTAGATAACACAATAATTATGATCATACAATATGTGTAAACATGCAATATCATGCAAACTGAATGAATATATAAGTGCATTAATATCATGTAAATTGAGTGAATACAGTTTTATATAAGTATGTAAATTGTTCATATTTTTTTCATATATTTTCTTTTGTTCATCCTCTTAGTTGGTAAAATTAATGCATTTGATGTACAATAGAATACACTATGATAGATAAGTTATCTTAGTCAGTGTTAGAGGTGAATCAAATAGAAATAAGATATAATATAAATAAATAAAAATATTATTTTAAAAAATTATATAATTTTTTAAACTAATTTTAAAACTATCATTTAAAATAGATTAAAAAAAGTAACAAATATAATTAAACATAAAAGAAATTATCTCTCAAGTTTGATAAGTCCTAATTACCACACAATTTATTCTCCAATGGAATATCTTGCCAGATGAATCCCTTAATCCAATTTAAATGTGTTTTATGCTTCTGTGTAAATGCAAATCAAATCTTCAATCCTAAAAGAAAGAAAAACTTATGCAACTTTCTTGCAACAAGATAATCTCAAGTAGGATTTCACCTAGTTAAGAAAATCATCAGTTCTTGTGAAAATCAGCACACAAACTTAAGTTTGAAAATCTAGTTTGACTTGCATAAAACATATCTATCTCTAGCATATCTATCTCTAACATATCAATATTACTAATTTGCTCCAAATCCTTGATTTGAAGCAAGGATTTTGTTACCATGTAATTGAATGTCACTCAATTACATGGTAACAAAATCCTTACTCCATGAAGGAGCACTCCTCATTCTACTTCCCCTATTTGTATCATAAATCATGATAATTATGGGATTCATTTTGTTACACACAAAATGCCTTAGAATCACCATAATGTATCTGACATATGTTCAAGTTTGTGTTGTTATATATATAAAAAATAAGTCATAAACGAGATCAACGTTTAAGAAAAAATAAATTCTAGTCATAAATGGGTATATAATAATTTTAGTAAAATGATAAGGACAAAAATCAAAATTTCATATTTAATTTTCAAAATGACATGGTTCAAAAATAAAATATCATTATCAGCAAAACCGAGTCTTATTTTACACATGTGAGCAAGGACATGTTGGGCCAATAGGTTCAAGACATGTTACTTTTGATAGAAGGTCCCACAATGTTATTCCACATGGCAAGATATTACTCGGTAATAATTATGGAGCAGAATATTAGCAACACAAAATTTAGAGAAGATCACACATTAACTATACATTAATTAATTACATATGTAAAGTTAAATTCATTTGTTATATTGACTATTACAAGATTGCTTTTAATTATTTTTTGGTGATTTGTATGGGATATCCCAAGCTTTTAATTATACATTAATTAATTGTATAAGATAAAACCAAACTACAAAGATAACTGCATATTTATTGTATGGAATAACTTAACTAGTAATGAAATAAGTAAATAAGGAAAGAGCCCTCCTTTAATTAAAAACACGTTTGAAAACCAGGGTAGCAAAATGGTAACTCGACTTGTCTTAAAATAATTTAATTCGTCCTGTTCCGCTTTTAAAAGTGAGTTGAACATTTAAACATGTCCCAATCCATCTCTGATCTGCCCCATCAAAATATTAAAAAAATGAATTTTTGTTAAAAATTATATTCTCCATAAATATAAAAAATATCAAATGAAGAAAAACCTATATAAAAAAATGTCCTTAATTAATAATTTTTATAGAAAATATAAAAAGAAAATAAAAAATTAACCAAGTGGATCCATCCATCTCACCATGGGTTAAATTTGTTTTGATCCACCCTTAAGCAAAGCGGGTTAGAAATCCCAACCAAATAAACTTGCTACCTTTGTTGAAAATAATATTAATAAATGAATTTGGTTTTATCCAATGCAATTAATTAAGGGAAATTTACTCTCATTCAACAAGAAAGTTAATATCTCGTGATGTAGACATAGATTTTTGAAATGGGTCTCGTCACTTAGTATAATAAAAAGTATTGAGATATATAAAATTATTAATATAGTTTCATCTGATAGTTTAAATTTTTGGGTTGAATTGATTCTTTACATGATGTTAGAGTCTTGTTATACTGGGTTCGATCCTAACCGCCTCCTACTTTCTTTAGTGAAATTTCTTTCTACCCATAAGTGGGTGGCCCTGTGCGTTAACATGTTATCACGATTTCCTATGTATGTATGTTCAGAAGAAAAACATCTTTAGAGGCGGAAGAAAATATAATCCTATTAATTAATGGGGAAACTTTTCTCATTTTACCAGACAGAAAAATATTTCTCCTTTTAGTATAGAAAGAGTTTTTTTGCCAGTTATAGTATATTTCCGAAAATACATAGACAAACAACTTGTTTTTACTTGCATTGGTGGGTCCCACTCTTTTTAAAAAGAAATGTCTCTGTGGTAGACATTACTTTTTGCCACGGCTGCAAAAAAATTAATGCACTTTACAAGAAGCAAAAAGTTATTTCTTATTCAAATAGTAAAAAGGGGCATCATTTTTTAAAAAAAATATTATCACAGAACTCGACGTATATGTAGAAAGTATTTCTCATATGTCAAATGAGATTATTATTGCCCATAATTAACGAGATTTATTAATTTCATATTATTAGAGATATATTATCTCATGTCATAAAGATAAACATATGGTTCTTTTAATTTTTATATATATAAAAAGTGGTCCCATGTGTTTATATTTATAACCTAACACAAGATATCTAAAAAATTATGAGGAAATATATTCCTGTAATTAATATGCAACTCTAAAACTTGTGTTTCCCAATATTTTAAAAATTAAATTAACAAAAGATGACATGTTGCTCTTTATCGATATCAATTGCATTGATTGCATCTATGTTGTACCGACATCCACACCGGATACGAGATACGATACGACACGAAATTCTGACTCGTTAATTCTAAAAAATATTAAATTTCGACACGTTAAGACACATTATGATATTATATAATATTTTTAATTTATGTAGTGTATATTATATTTAGTATTCAATAATTTAACAGAAAAATAAAGCTAAATTTATAATAATAATCAGTTTTACAAAGAAACATAATATATACCAAATGTTTATAGGAAAAAATGTTTATGCAGTTACTGGCTTACTGCAGATAAGTTATCTGCCTTTATTCCCAAAACGACGTCGTTTTAGTATTAAAATCTTAAAAAATTATAAATGTAAAGACTATTATAACTCTAAAATAAATTAAAAATATAAAAATACCATGATTTTCGTCCCAAAACAACATCATATTGGACTTACTGCAAATAATTTATCTGCAGTAATAATAGAAAAAGTAAACCCATATTTATATTAAATTTAATAAAATCATAATCTAATGAATTTAATAAGTGGAACTCAAAATGTAATGGAATGTAGTATTTGAATCTTTTTGAGTATTTGTAATGAGTTTTGGAATGCCCGAGAATCAATAAATATCGGAAAATGTCACATATGACGCATCAGGATTTTGTAAGTACGAGTGATTCGTAAGATTTTACGACCAAAAACCTCAGCGCTTTCACTTTCCATTGTGGAAATCTCGAACATGCCCTTTACATAAAAAATCGATATTTAGAAAAACAGTGTTGAGATGGATATGGAGAAAGAGAGGGTTTGGGAGAGATGGGGAGGAGGATACTGAATGATGCGCTGAGGACTATGGTGAATGCAGAGAGGAGAGGGAAAGCTACGGTGGACCTCAACCCAATCTCCACTGTCATCTCTTCCTTTCTCAACATCATGAAACACCGTGGTATTCTATTACTATTACTCTTTTCCTTTCATTTACCCTCTCCTCTCTCTAAAATAAATTTTTATTCTTTTTCCTCGAATTTGGAACCCCTTTAACTGCTACGGAAGGAAGGAAGGACAACAATGAAATCAAATGAATCGCCTTTGTAATTGTCAAAAAATAAAATAAAAATTCTTCATTTTTATTGGGAGTGATTATTTTATTTTATTTTCCCTATCTCTGTGATTGTGTAGTGACAATGTCTTAGGAGTCCCACGTTGATTCTGTAGGCAATTAGTGTGGGATTTATAAGATCTTGGGTACTCTCACCTTTTGAGCTAGCACCTTTTGAGCTAGTTTTGGTGGTGATCCCATGGGTCCCTATCATTTGGTGCTCTCGTTGAGAGTCGAACCGTTTTGTGGGGAAAGGGCTACCACCGTGTAGTGCCACGTCGGCTTTAATATGTTAAGTTTTCCATTGTGTAGGCAAATTTTTGTATCCCCACAATTCAATATTTGAGTTTTCCACTTGAAATCTCTTGCCTCTCTCTGTTGGGTTTATGAGTTTGGAGGGCTTCCATTACTGATATTCTGGTTATTGTTCTTCAAAAGTTTTCATTTGCTGGAGTTTTCTGTATGTGAAATGTCTCTTATGATAAGCGTTGCTAATTCTGTGTAACTTATGATAGGCTATATCAAGGATTTTCAAGTCTATGATCCACATAGAGTGGGGAGGATAACAGTACAACTACAAGGTAGAATTAACGATTGCAAGGCCCTTACTTACCGACAAGACCTCAAGGCAAGGGATGTTGAAGCCTTCAGATTGAGCACTCTTCCAACACATCAGGTTGCTTAATGCTTAATGTTTTCAGTTCATATTCACTTATATCCGTTTCACTAGTTGCTTTTGAATGTGGAGAATGTTGTTGTATCAGACGCTAGTTGTTATACTTTTGAGTTTCAATAAAGAAAAAGAAAGAAATGGAAAATGATAATCATTCCATTCTTTTTCTCTCTTTGCAGTGGGGTTATGTTGTGATTACTACTCCTGATGGTGTTTTGGATCATGAAGAGGCCATTAGAAAGAATGTAGGTGGCCAGGTTCTTGGTTACTTTCACTGAAAATAATCATTGTCATGTTAGTTTGACCAGCTATTGTGTTCAACTATATTTCCTGATAAACATTGAATGAATTCGATGATAGAATGAATTTTACTGCAGTTCATGCGTGATGAGTGGGATGGATTGGATTTCGTGCTTTGTTGAAATTAGTACTGTTTTTGTTAAATAATAGAATAGACATGAATGGATATTATACCACCTTAATTTGTAGTTTTCTTCAATTCAGAGTTGCATTTATGTAGTCCTTAGTTAATTTTCCATAGAATTGCATTCTTGGACGAGAAGAAGAATGCTTCCTTCTAGAGGATAGTTAATGTTGACATTTAGTCTCCAACCCTGTCACAGTGGATATTCATAATACCTAAAAATTTAAAGACCAATTATTTTTGCTAGATTTTTTCAGCCCTTGTAACTAACTTAACATGTTGAAATAGACATGTACAACCATATTCGCCATCCAATTTATGGTAAAATAAGAAATAGCTCAGCTATGTAGAAGATTTGTGGTTCTGATTTCTAAAGATCTAGGAGCATTAATAATGAAGATAAAGCAGTCTGCATCAGTACCCGGCTGGGTTCATCTTTATTACTTGTGAAGACAATGGTTAACAGATTACAGGTAAAATAAGAAATTGTGAAGAAAAACTTGCATGACATTTTATGGAAAGAATCTATTCTACTCAATTTGCCTTCCCACGGAAACATGTATGATGTATGACAGTTCACAATATGAAAGAATCCACTGTGACTTCTGCCATGGTTCTTGTTTACTTTGAATTGAGCCACTACAATTATCTATTCATGGTTATGTTAATGGGTTGTAATTTGTAAAACATGTATAAATTACATAAGTTTTTTAAACTCCCATACAAGGGAAGGTATCACATCTCTCCGGTAAATTTTCTTCCCCTCCCCTCCATATATAACTAAACAAAGTTTATCTCCAACCCTGTCACAGTGCATATTTATCTCTGAAAAGGTGTAAATTTATTTTTTACTGTCAGAATCATCCTTGTGGTTAAATTTCTATCAAATATGTCCTATATTTAAAAGGGTATGTTTTTTATCATATATATCATAGTGTTTTTTATTTTTTTAAAATTTGCTGTTGGTTGTTCGGTTATGTGGAGGACTGAACAACTTTTGTTTGAACTTGAGCACCGTCAATGGACAACCACTTCTCAATAGATTTATAGGCTGGTCCAAAAATTTAAAGATCCTGATCCATTTTACCTTGGTTTTTTCATATTGAACGAACATAATCATTGTTGAAATAGACATGTGCCTGCCATAGATTGTGCCATCCATATTTATGGTAAAATGTGTAGCTTCAGCTAATGTAGAATTGATTTCACCTGTGTGTGTGATTTCTACACATTAGAGGCATTTTCACTTGATTCAACATGCATTCCACATAAAGCGTTTCCATTTTGTAATGTATATTGTGAAGACAATCGGTTTAATTTCTTGGTAAAATAAGAAATTGAGAAGAAAAACTTTGCATATAACAAACTTTATGGAAATTTGATTGTCTGTGATGATGCTAATCACTTTCCTCTACTGCACGGATACTTGTGTTTCTTTTATTTCAATTATACGGTGTAACTCCAAATAACATTGCTCTACAACTAAATTAATTTCTGCTCTGCCAACCATATGCGAGATCAGCTCCACTTTATTCACCGGAAATTACATTGAAACATACATTTCATTCATTACAGGAACAACAATTTATTTTATTGTACGTAGTGAATAATGATACTTGTTAAATACATACCCAACATTGTTTGTTCTCAAGCCATGTATTAACACAGGAAAATGACGATCAGTGAGCACACCTGCAGATAGTGAACCCATCACCTATTGAAGCAAGGGAAATTTCACCTGCAGATAGTGTATACTGCCACAACATTATTGGGTTAAATTAAACATATAGGATGAAACAAAATGCCAAAATAAAAAATAAAAAAATGTTTAAACGAACTCTGGTCAAGTTCTCACTCTGAAGTATTAATGTGCTATCCTATTAATGGTACATTGAAGTGTAATCCCCCTCTCATTCACGTTTGGAGTTCTATATAAGGATGTGCCTTCTACAAATAATGAACAATAAAAATGGGTGATTTTCTTTGGTTTTTTTCAAAAGTTTATGCTTTATAAACGGAGACATATATTATAATTCTTAAATAAGAAAACCAAACCACTGATGACTCCATCCACTTAGTCAATTATTTAACATCACACATGTATTAGTTAATGCACTCTCAATCATGATGATGATTTGTGAATTGAACAAGCACAATTTCCAGAACCAATATCGTTTGCAATGCATAGAGGCTGAAACCGTCCATCCTTAAACCAAATGGATCGTTTTTGAATAAATTCTCTAACAAAGGAATCCAGGGTTTCAATGGTAATATGTTGCATCACCACCACATGTGCAATATTTCCATTGCATGCCAAATTCCAGCTATGCGTAAAGTCATCATCTAGAGGCCTTTCAAACACAACTATATTACTAAACTCATTCAACATAGCACCAATGCCAGCATCACGTAGTTGATCCAGTAAGTGGTGTGCATTCATGATGCACATTTGCACTTCTTTCTTGAGTCCTATTAAACCTCTTTCTTGAAGAGCATACCAGAAGAAGATTGGAGCATGCCCGCTACGGCTGCCTGTGATTGTGATATCCCTTGAAGCAATGATTTCAACATCACTAGATAGGGCGTTGACGTCCTCTAAACGAGTAATTACAACACCACAAGGAATTGGGCACCCCAAGAACTTATGGCCAGAAATAGTTATACTTCCAATGGGTTTCTTGAAGTTAATCCTCGGGGCCTGTGCAATCACACACAAAACAATAATATGAAGTTTCATATATAGATGGAGAAAAGATAAGTATTGTACTAAAACCTTTAGTAATAATCAATTAACAACCTCAACTTGAAACTTATCAATTAAGGATTTTAATTTTAATTTTTTTTATATAAATTTATCAATCCAAAAAGAGAGGAAATTTTGGCTATGTCAAGTTATTTTAAACAAAGTTAAGTATCTTAATTGACAATAATAAAAAATCATCAAACATTAACTCATCATAATTTTTTTCTTCGATCTTTTAATTGATTCAGCATAAAATGATTTAGGTTTTCAAATAATCCTTTGCTGAACCTAAATGCATATATTCAATGAAGTAATATATATGTATGAGGTAGAGATTTTTTTGGCTATGTCAGATCAAAAAAGATTTAATCTGATTTGTAAGCATGTGACACCATTAATTTTTTTGATTTAATTCATCAAGAATTAACTCATCATAATTTTTTTTTCAATCTTTTAATTGATTCAGCATACCAAATAATCCTCTCTCTTGCTAATGTCTCTATATATATATATATGTATATGTCCCTCCGAGTGAGCATACAATTCATTATTCATGAAACTAAATATTGTCTCTTTTTTCTATTTTTAATCATGTCTTCAAATTAATCCTAAGTAAAAAAAAAATTATGTACAATAGCTTTTCTTTTAGTTGGTTAGTTATTAGTTTGTAATTGGAAGGATAAGGTTGGAGGAAAAAAGAGGAGAATGAAGATTTGATTCCATAATCCAAATCCCAGTTTAAATTGGTCTCAACTCGGATGCTCTGGTCTCCGCAACGTCTCTTAAATCTAAGCACAGTACTATCAAAGTAATGCTTTTATTTAATTAATAATGTTTATGTAAACAACTTTCACATACCCGTTCCATAAAAGGCAACATCATTCCAAGTAGAGCTCCATCGCAGTGAATATAGAATCCATCACGAGTGAAACCACATTTCTCAAGTGTTTGTATTACTAGATCAAGGTCATCAACACCTCCTTTCATAGTTGTCCCTGCACCAGGAATCCTTAATTAATAGAGTTTCGCCAAATTTATGTATACATTATGTACAAAAGTGCGTTCATAAGCTACTTAACTGTGATGTGTTTAGTTGTTAAATTAAGACAAGAGGGAAACCTATGTTTAGATTGATGATGGCTGGCTTGTCCTTGTGAGCAAGTAGTGAAGCCTCTAATTCAGCACAATCAATCTCACCGGAAACTAATGTGCCAACCTTCACACACTGCATTCGGTACATTCTTGCTATTTTGAAAATTGAATAATGTGAATCTTGTGAGGTATATAGAATACCATCCAGAAATCGTTCTCTCCTACATAAAAAGATAAAAATCAATGTCTTATGTATTATAGGATACATTTCTGAAATACCAAAAGGTTCTAGAGATTAGCAAGTTACAACAAAACTAACCCTACTAAAATTCCGTGAAGATTGCCTTCAGTTCCACCAGTTGTGACGTATCCCCAATACTCATCCTTCTCTATCTCCCAAAGGTTTGCAAACCAATCAAGAACGCAAACTTCAAATGCTGTTGAATTTAGAGAGAAACTGCTCCCTAGAAAAGGGTCACCAGCATTGTTTAGGTGAAAATGAAGCAACGGTGCTAATGCATCATAGTTGAAATTCTGATTAGTTGGGTAGTCTGCAGTTGTGCGTGGAAGTCATTAATTAGTATAGTCTCGTAAGTTAAAATCGGAATTTTATATAAAATGGGAAGAAGTATTAAAAAATCGTAAAACGTATCATCCGTAAAAAATAAAAAACATAAAATCGTTTAGAATTTTGATGAAATCGTTTTGATTAAAATAAATCATAAAATAGTAAAAACGTAAACTTAAATCGGGATTTTAACAACCACGCTCGTAGGTACGTAAATATAGCATCGCATTGTAGATAGAGGGAAATAAAGTAAAAGAACCAAAAGCTTACTTACCCAAGTTGCGCAAATTGTACTGATTTAGAGTCTCCACATAGCGAGTAATTACTCCAGCCAAATTGGGTTTTGACTCCCCACTGCATTTGGTGATAGCAAGGTTCATATGTCCATGATTCTCTTGATCAATGTCTATGTGCTTGTCTTCTTCTGTAGTGACCTTTGCATTTCTGAGCACCGTAGGCAAAAGCTCCGGGGCATGAGATGCTGTAATGAAAGCCATTGCCAAGTTATTGCCGTCTGGATTCTCCATTTTATTCATGTAACGTGTGTACGAGAGAAATGCATATATTGTTTTGGACTTGTAATGTTACTCACGTATTTTAAGAATAGGAAAGACGTAGAAGACTGATCGAGCGTCCTGTTCCCCCAATTTTAATACAACTTAATTTCTACATGCATTGTCCTTTTCTCTATCTTCTTTTTCAATACCTGTCGTTTATTAATTCCAAAATAAATAAATAAATTGGAAAGTTTGATACTAGTTCTTCCTCTTTCAAAGATGGAGGGCAGTGGCCTTAATTAGCTTTTATTGTCTAGCTAATTGTGGAAAGGTTTAGTCTATCACGACTGTTCATAAAACCATTAACTCAATTACTAGCTAATAGTTTTAGGTAGTCTAATTAATTAAGCGAATTTATAGTGGGTATAATATTAGACTTGCTTAATTATATAATCAATAGGGGTGTGCAAAATAACCAAAAAAGTGGGTCGAACCATGAACCGAACCGAACCGCTCCATAAAATAACCGGTTTTTCATTTATTTTTTAATTCCAAAATAAATAAAAAAATTGGAAAGTTTTTAGATACTAGTTCTTCCTCTTTAGAAAGATGGAGGGGCAGGTTTTTAGGCCTTAATTAGCTTTTATTGTCTAGCTAATTGTTTTCGAAAGGTTTAGTTCAAACCAAACCAAATTAATTTTTATAACATAAAACCATTAACTCATTACTAGCTAATAGTTTTAGGTAGTCTAATTAATTAAGCGAATTTATAGTAGTTATAATATTAGACTTGCTTAATTATATAATCAAGTTATGATACGCACGCGGACGTGGACAAATATACATTATATAAATTGTATGATCCTATCATGGACTATTTGTCTTATTTTGTACTCTAGAAATAACCTCAATGGTAGCAATAGAGTTCATAGTATCCTGAGGCACATTCTTAGAAAAGTAGATCCGTGATTTTTCTACACACACATTGCCCGCACATCCTTGAGAATTTCTCCAAGCAGTGAGTAATAGAATTCCAACAGCTACAGTATTATATAAGCTGTACTGGTATCTGGGCTAATTTACATGTTAACTTTGCTTGTAAGGCTGTGTGTACCAAGCCAAAGCCCACAAAAATTTGTGTTTGAAGAGATGGCAGGTACATGGGCTACACTATTATATAGGTTGTACTGGTATGCGGGCTGATTCACATGTTAACTTTGCTTTTGTGTGTGTATGTATATGTGCGGAGTGTGTGTGAAATCTTAACCATCTGTTACCCTATTGGTTGTCTCAAATCTTATATAAATTAGTGTCTCAATTCAATTTTTACTCAAAATTTTTAATGGGGTCAGGTGGGTGGATTTTCAGTTTATGTTTTGTCTTTAGATGCTTTTTTATGGTTTTGTGCCATTTTTCATGTTGTACTAACTCTTTTTAGTTTAATGTTATTTTAATATGTTGGGGTTCCCCTTAATTAAACGATTGCCATATTCGTTTCTATCTCAGTTTTCATAATATTCGGATGTCAAATTCTAAAGCTTCTGAACAAAAGAATTCCTTGTTAAAGTTGATTGGATAAGTTTTACTAAAGTAATACAATAAATATATCAAATGGTTACTCTTTGCCACGTAGGCAATCTAGTTATCGTAAAATTTGGAAGGTCAAAACTTGTGACTCGGTGAAATCATATGATTTTTTTTATTTCACATAACTTTTCAAGATCTACGCAATGACAGGTCATTTGACATATTTTATCTCTTACAAATATAGTTTTAATTTGTAACAATTGTACCACAATCACACAATCACAAGAGCGTTTAAATTCAGAAGATCTTCAAACTATGTTTGTGGGAGATAAAATATGTCAAAGAAGCGTTTGTCGTAGATTTTTATGTAAAATGAAAAAAAAAATCATCTGATTTGGATACCCGAGTCACAAGTTATAGTCTTCGGAAATTTTACGGTAATTGGACTGCCTACGTGACACTGACGTGGCACGAGTCCCGTCAACATATGTGACATGTTTGACTGCATTATTTTGGTAAAACTTATTCAATCAATTTTAATTGGGCAATTCTTTTATCCAGAATCTTTAAAATTGTGCTTTTCCGCAAATTCTCTTTTTAATCTGTGGTAAATGGTAAAGTAGGTGGTTTTTTTTTTTTTTTGAATAAATTCAAAAAACCATATATCCTCCGGCCGTAATCGAAGACTAATCCCATCGAGCACCGTAGAACCAAAAACCTTTCAGGGCGACTCTCCCAAATTCTTTTTTTGCAATTGGGTACCTGATTCCTCACGTTGTCTATTCAAATCCTCAAATTCAGATTTAATGACTCGGACTTATTTCACCACATTTATAATTCCAAACTTTTATTAACATATTTCACAAAATATTTAAATACAGTGCAAGCTTTTATTTAAAAGTATGCAAGTGAAAAACTTTCACATGGAGAAAACAGGGTTACATTTCTATCAATTCTTCAACGACATCTTCCACTAAAGATGTCAAGAAGGATTTGTTATCTGTATTCCTCACGGAGCAATTGGCACGAATCTCCCCTTTAGTTCCAGTCAACACTTTAAGCTGACCCATTTTGAGCATGGCAGTCACAAACTTCTCAAAAAACAAACTCTGGTTCACAGCAAAGCTGGTTACAATATCCTTGGTCCTCTTATCAGTGTACAAGTCTTGGTCCGAGGTGAACAGTCCCTGGCGGTTCATAAGGTCAACATAGTACTTGTTATCAAACTTGTTGGGGCTTCGAATGTCCAGCACTGTGGTGTTGTCTGTGTCGTTAGTGGGGCAAGTTAGTCTTAGATTTTTTCCAAAGGTTTTGTCCATGACAGGGTCTTGACTAGGGTAGAGTCTGTTTGTGAAAGAGCTGCAGTGGCCTATGCCTATGGTGTGGCCACCTGAGAGGGCTACTACATCAGTGGGGTTGAGATTTTTTGTGGCTAGAGAGTTTAGAATGGTAGTGGTGTTGCTTGTCGGTGATGGAAGATTATCCAATGTGACATTCCTTGTCGCAAAGTTTAATCCATCTCTTCTTCCCAAGGGAATTTCATATTCTGGTCCTCCTGACTGCAACAGAGAAAAATGAATTTGGATAATGCATACACAAAAAAGAGAGAGATTTCTAAATATATATGTGAAATAAATAAATAAATAAACACTATTAACATTATCAACTATCATATTATTTTTTGAATTAGTATTTATTCTTGTAAGGCTATAAAATTATATCATTTTTAGCGAAACAAAGAGATAGACAATAAAAATTGGGTTTTAGAGTGAGACTTTTCTTTAATTTAAATTTTAAATAAAAAACATTATTTTCGTGCTAACATGCGTTCTACATATATTTTTTCAACACATTATGTTGCTTTTTCTTAGTGATTTTTTGGTCCAACATGAGAATTATAAAACCCACAAAAATTATAGGGGAAGGAATGAGAATTTTTTTAATTTAGATTTTAAATAAAAAACATTATTTTTAACTAAAAGAACCATCCTTTACAAATATTATCAATTATTATGTTGCTTTTTGGATTAGTGTTTTTTGGTTAATGCTTTTATACAGTAAAAAAAATGCTATAATTGAAAAATAATTATTTTAATATTTCTCATATATTTTATTTGTTGCGCACACACAAAAAGTATCTGAGATTATGTAATGAATTTCACACAAAATTTTTTTGTGTGGTAATCTAAGGAGGTTAATAACAACACCCCAAAGAGATTAATACAATAAAATCATTCTAAAATTATAAGACAAAAACAAATCAGCCCAATACAAAGGCCAAATATCAGGGGAGAGTTTGAAAAGCACAAACATTATTCTCTAGAAATATGTGAACTTCCCAATTTTATTGTAACTAATTTCACACATTTTTATTTAGAAAGTCCTAATCTTTACAATTTTTTACACTAATATTTCCTTCTCTAAAAATCAACGGTTATCTTTTATTGTGAATTAATAATTAATTAATAAATTTTATTTACGTAACTAATTTCACACATTTTTATATGTATAGGAGATAAATTTATTTTTTATTTTAAACATTAAATCCGTAATTATTTTATTGAAATAAGAAAAAGTAATAACATGTAATCAATTTTTTTAACAAAAATATCATACAAAGGAGTGAAGGAAAATATTAATCCAAAGAAAAATATTGATAAGAAATTGTAGGGACTTACGAGGAAAACAGCATCACGTGCAGCAAGGGCAGTGATGTCGGCACAAGAGACGACTCTTCCACATCTCTTCTCTACACGACTACGAAGTTCTTCTATGATCTTAAAGGCTGAGGCCCTCAAAGTCAAGTTTGGTGGTGCATCTTGCTCACCTGGCCCACTTGCTGATCCTTCTAATAAAACCGACGCATCACAACCCTGTAATTAAAAATAAATAAAAAATAAAAGAAATTCTAACCTCATTAATAACTAATAATATTTAGCAATCCATGATATCGCACATGTGTGCTATGCAAATTGAAATATGTGTTCAAAATATAACCAACTGTTAATTATTGTTAATGGCAATAATTATTTGGCCTAATGATACAAGACAGGATAAATTTGATATGCATAATTAACATATTATAAAAAAAATAATTTAATGTTCATACAAGAGATATACTTATTTAAAAATTCTTTAATGTTCATAAAATTCTTTAATCCATGATATACTTATTGATAAAACTCATAACGGTTTTTTGAAGTTTTCCCTATTTAAAATTTTAAAGAATTCATTCCCGTTTTTTGTGTAAATATATATCTATGTTAATAGAATAGATTTTTAAGAATATTAAACAATCATATGCTACTTTAATAATTTTATATTAGACTAACAAAGGAAAAGTCAAAACACTGCTTAATTGACACGAGTGAGCTTCTATAATATGGCTATGAAAAAAGTTACAAGTTACCACTTTACCTGAACAAAGCAATCATGGAAGTGAACGCGAAGCAAGCCAGCAGCTTGACCTATGTCTTTCTTAAAGATCTTCTTGAGCTCTGTTCTGATGATAGACTCAAGCTTAGGGCAGCTTGAATCGTAGAAGGTCCATGATAGTCCCTTCACTATAGGAGGTTTGGCTTGTGCCTCAGCAGACACTTTGACGTGGGAAACCCAAAAAAAGGTAGAGATAAGAATAAAGGTGAAAAAAGCACTTCTAAGAGAAGCAGAAGCCATGATCGTATGTAGGAAGGTAATGACTTCACATGTTAAAGGCATCTGCAGTATTTATAGATAAGAAAGGGATGGCTTTTAGTACATGAACTAATGCATGACAAGTGTGAATGTACATTCATAAATTCTCGTGGAGTCTATCATGTGAATATATTCATAAATTGACTAGTGAATTGCTCACGGTTCGATTTTGGGTAATGCAAATCCTTGCAAATTTTTAGGAGCTAAAGGAAAAAGGCTTCCACTCGATAGTATATTAATCTCATCCTTTTTTTGATACTATAATTCAATATACTTGTTGTTCCAATCAATAAAGAGCTAGTCTTTAGGACTGTATTTTAAAAATAAAATGGCAGGACAAAATTGAATAATGGGGACACCTTAAGATTTTTACTAAGAAAAATCTCTATATAACGACAAAAGAGAACGAGCATTTAAGATATTTGGGTCGTTCCATGAAGAAAGCAGCATTTAAGATATTTGGGTACTTTGATGAAAATTGGTTTGAATAGTATCGAGGTTAGGTAAATAGTCACGCGTTGAGCACGGACCCCGCTGATGGGGTTAGACTTTTGGACTTTTGGTGCGTGCGCGTCTCAATGTAGAATAGTGTCAAGGATACCCTTGTTGAATTTTACAAAAGAAGGGGAGAAATAAGAACCAAGTGGGGTCCGTGTTCAATTTTGATGGCCATTTAATCCTTTTCTATCAATTTCTTTCTGCTTTTGTTTTGTTCTGTTTTTGTTTCTGCTTTGTTCTCTTGTCGGGGCTTTGCCCCTTTAACAAAAAAAAAATAAAAATCACAGTTGATTTCTGTTAATATAATAATTATAATTTTTTGAGAATTATTGGATCGTATTAATTAATTATTAATTATTAATATTTCCAATAAATTATAACCGTTAGATTGATGGGAATCAACAATGATTAAATTGGTGATAAATGTGATAAATATTTTTAGTGGTAAATATATCTTACCCCTTTGTTTTTAATGAATATGAAAGAAATTTACTTATACATACAATGATGATACGTAAAATTTCAACTCTTACAAATTAATTAAAACTCTTTAGCATTAACTATCGGATAGGGATATAAATGGGTCAGGCTAATCTGGCCTGGCCTTGCCTACAACCCCGGCCTATGTTCGGTTTGGTCTAGCCTGACTTTATTATAATGTTGAGTAGGCTTAGGCTAATAAATTTTTTTTTTAATAAATAGGTCATAAGCTAAACTTTGTCAAACTTGGCCTAGAGCCTTGTAGGCTGACCTATTTAATTCTTTAAAATAAAATAAAATAATGTATTTATTCTAGGTGGCAAAGGACCCACCCTAATTTCTTTTATGCACCACCGCTTCTAAGTGACTTATGACTCTCCTCTCTAAGTTTTGTCTCTGGTTGACCCAGTAATTATATTTCTTTCTTATTCTCCTTATTTCTTTGACTCTAATTCCTCTATGATATGCATTATAGAGCTGGGGTATTATGTTGACTCTTGTTTGTCATTTTTTATTTCTTATGAGAAGTATTAGTGCATGCATAAATGAATTTTTTTTTACTCTATACCGTTATTTTCTCTGCTTAGTATCTGAAGTGGGAGGCCTATAAGGCCTGTAAGCCATATCAATCTTTTTAACTTTTAAAAATGACTTTAATGTTTATAAAGTGAATGTGGATAATTTATCTTCATTCGCTCCCAAAATGATGTCGTTTTGGGTTAAAAAATTAAAATATTATAAAGAAAAAGACTATTATAACCCTGAAATAAGTTATAATTATAAAAATACATTGATTTCCGCCTCAAAACAATGTCATTTTTGACTAACTATAGATAAGTTATCTACATTCACCGTAGAAAAAGCGAACCCTTAAAAAATAGGCCAAACCTGATCTATAAAACAAAATCTTTAATAGGTCAATAGGCTAAATAGGCTGAATATTTTTTTTATATAGATTTATGTCAAAAAGACCAAAATTTAAACTAACCTAACTTATTTACATCCCTACCCTCGGACGCAAATAATCTTGAAACATTGTATTTGTACTGATAACTGATAAGACCTTTTATTGTTAGGTATATATCGCTGTATATATACCAAATTACAGGTGTAGCACCGATTACCCTTGACACGACACGACATCTTAATTCTAAAAAATATTAGATTTCGACACATTAGGACACGTTTTGATATTAAATAATATTTTTATTTATGTAGTGCATATTATATTTAATATTCAATAATTTAAAAAAATAATACTAAACTTCTAATATTCATCAATTTTGCAAAGAAACATAAATATCCCAGATATTTATATTAAATTCAATAAAATGGTAATCGTAATCCAACGAATCTAATAGTTGGAACTAAAAACTCAACGCAACGCAACCTTTGAACATTTTTTTGAATTTCTATAACGCGTGTTAGAGTGTCGGAGAGTGTCGGGAAGTGTCGGACACGGTGTATTTGCTTCGTTCCCGCTCCCCTTCGCTCTATCTTCACTATATTAATAATATATTTTCTCAAGCTTTAGAATCAAATTTTGCACTCTAGTATTTTGTTCATTTCATATAAAAGAAGAGTACTGCGAATAGGTTCTATTAATTTTATTTTATTTGGAAAAAAATATATGAAGCTGATCTCTTTCTTAGTGTTTGTATCAAAAAGTAATTTTATTGTTGATATTTACATTCAATACTAGCAAAATAAATGAATTTATTATTTCTTATGTTATAGGAGATAAATTTATTTCCTACACACATGAAAATGTGGAATCCATATTTTCTCATTTTTTCTTTGAGAAATAAAAGTGTCATCTTACATGGCATCATTTCTTTTTCCTATATACTTAAACAGATGTGAGACACACTCTAATTTTTTTTTATACAGTGGGACTCATATTGTTTATACATGTGTCTATGATATGATATAAGAAATTCACGTAACATTATATTCATAAAATAGTTTCTTTTTTCTCCTCACATAAATTTCATGCATTTTAACCGCCAAGGGTAGCTCAGTTGGCAGCTGAGCTTTTAAGGGATTACTTGATGTATGGATCAAACCCTGCCTCAAACAGTTTCTTGGAAAATCTTTGGGGGCCAGAGGATAAGCCAAAAATCTTCGGTTGGGAATTAGTCTCATCATTTCTCTGGTTGTGAAGCTTAGTGCATGCACTGTCACAATGAGGGGCTAGCCCAAACGAGCCGTACCCCGAGGGCATGGTGTCCAGAGAAAGTTAAATGGGGATACCTCCTAGCAATGTACCAAAAAAAATTTCATGCATTTTTATGTGTATATAAAAAATAAATTTATCTTATAGAAATGTTAAACCCAAAATAAATTGACTGTTAACCTAAATCATAAAATGTTTGCTGCTCTGCGTAAATATATTGGATTTTATAATTCTCATGTTGAAGGAGAATTGAAATCTCATGTTGTAGAGATAAAAAATATGTGGAACCATGTATTAGAAAAAATTATATGTAGGACTCATATTAGCACGGAAATCGAAGAGTGTGTAGAAAAATTATAATTCTCATGTTGAATGAGAATTATAAAATCCAAATACATTTATGTTAAGTTTTATACTTTTATATTGAAATAAATCAATCACTTCTTATATATATATATATATATATATATATATATATATATATATATATATATATATATATGAGTTATATTTATCTCATTTATATCAGATAAATAATTTTCCTACACACATAAAAAGAAGTTGGATCCCATCACTCCTTTTTCTCTCTTCTCTTACCTGTGAATCCCACTTATAATTTTATTTCTATAATATGAGATAATTTTTTATTCTACAACATAAGAAAAATATTTCTCTATATATATAAAGAAAAAAATCGTATGTCATAATTCTAATATCCGTGTTCTTTGTTTGAATTAATGAATCCAACACTGTTTACAGACTCTCTGTCTTTTCATAAAGTTTATCATTTCGCCTTGAATTGTTGATATTTTAAAGTTGAAAAAAGTAAGGTTTTCATTTTATTCTTTAATATGATATAATAAAATTTTCTACAGATAATATTTTGTGAGGGGCTCACTTTTGAAAACAAAAAAAATAAATAAAATTTAAGGCACGTAAAACAAATCTTTATAAAATTACACATTCACTTTTCCTATAACGTAACTCTTGTAAAACCCGAAAAATAATCATGGAAAAGTAATACAGAAAAAGATGTATCATTATACATCTGATATTCTTTCACTTTTATAAAGATGTGAGGGAGTTGTGTGCTAGGGCAGATATTTCCATGGCGAAAGAGAGGGAGTTGTCGCGAGAAGAGGAAGACAACCTGCTTCGGAGCACCAAGAAAGCGAAAGGCGAACTAGTGGCGGACTCCTTGATGGACGATGGGATGCCAGAAAAAGGAAAGTCCCTGGAAGAACAGGAAATCCCTCTGGAACCTGTGAATCCTGAAGCTCATGTCGATTCTGAAAAATCCCGCTCCTACAGAGACTCCCTGATGAAGAATTGCGCAGAGAACAAGGATGTTGATAGTGAAGATGAAGACCGGATTTCGAAGCAAAAAAGGGAAGACGCTTTTGATGAAGCCTTGGAAGGGAGATCTGAGAAATGGCAGCAAGAACCCGGTGTTCGTGTCTACACAGTTGCAAGCGAAATCCATAAACGGGACTGTGAGGAGTGGAAAAATGTCCTCATCCTAAAACTCATAGGGAAAAAGTTAGGTCATCGCTTCCTGTTAACCAGACTCTTGCGTCTCTGGAACCTGCAAGGGGAATATGAATATGCTGACTTGGAGAATGGCTACCTCTGGATCAGATTGTGGGAGGAACAAGACTACAAATTCGTGGTACAGGAAGGGCCATGGATAGTGGCAGACCACTATGTCTCCGTGCAGCGATGGCGCCCCATGTTCAACCCTTGGAATGACCAATTCAAGAAGCTAGCCATCTGGATTCGTATACCAGGTTTGCCCATGGAATTCTACAAATCCCATCATCTTAGGGACATAGGTAACTTGTTTGGAAATATTCTTAAAATTGACTCTAACTCTATTAGACAGAGTGTTGAAGGTGACAGGGAAATTTCTGATAGAACCAAATTTGCTAGACTTTGTGTTGAAATTGATCTTAGAAAGGAACTACCTGCCAAGCTCAGAATTGCTGATGAGCTTTTCCCTATTCAATATGAAGGACTGCATATGATTTGCTTTACTTGTGGTAAATTTGGCCACCGCCGTGAGTCCTGTCCTCATGCCCTCAAACCGATTCAACCACAAGGTGATGCCCACCCAGCCCAAACTCAGTTGAGCTCTATGAACTCCTCTAAACAGAAATGGGACAATCCTGAACTTTCCAGAGGGGATTGGATGCTTGTTAGTAGAAAGCCTAAACCAAAAAAACCTAACCCCAAGCAACCCTCCAAACAGGATAAACCCTCTAACCCCTCCCAAGCTTCTCTTTCTAATCAAGATGGAAATAATTATTCGGCGTCTGGCTCAAGGTTTGAAGTGTTCAAAGACCCCATAGTGACGGAGAAACCTGTTTCTCATGATACTAACCAAGAGTTGGTTCAGAAACTAGTTGAGATCAACACTGTTGTAGCAGGTAAATCAGCTGCTACTCATCAGCCATTTAGGAAAATTCCTGAAGTGCCAAAAGTCAGATCTAAGACCAGTCCTAATAAGCAAAATAAAGGCAGCCCTCCTCTCTCAGCCAGGCCCGGATTAGGTGGGAATAAACCACCCAAAGGGACTTCTTCTAGAACAACTTCATCAACCCCCTCTCACCGTAACCAACCCCTTGTCCTTTGTCCTATTATTTCTTCACACCCTAATCCCATCCTCCCTACAAGTTTTGTTTCTTCCACCCCTACCCTTGTTGAGTCTCACTCTCCCCCCATCCATGCTGGGGATAAATTGAAAGAGAAACCCCCAGATGTTCTCCTGCTAATGAAAAGCTTCTATCAAGCCAATAGGGAACCCATGGCTTTAGATGATATCACCAATCTTGGTGCTGGTAGGGCACTCCCGAAGGCTCCGAACTAGGTTCTCCTCCCTAGTTTTGTTCTCTTTCTGTATTTGTTTTCCAATGATTGTGTGCTCTTGGAATGTCAGAGGAGCAGGGAAGAAGGGTCTTTCCTCTCTTATTAAAGATTTAGTTTTGCAGAACCGCATTCATATTCTTGCTTTACTGGAGACTAGAATCAGTGGCAGCAAGGCCGATAAAATCATCAAACAGTTTGGTTTTGACAGCAACTTTAGAAGTGAGGCTATTGGGTTCTCTGGTGGCATCTGGCTTCTCTGGAACAAAGATGTGGTTAATGTGGAGATTGTGGAATCTCATCAACAATTTATCCACTCAAAGGTCAGCTGGAAAGACTTCAACAAATCTGAACACTTGACTTTTGTGTATGGTAATCCTAGACCCCGTGAGAGGATCACTCTTTGGGACTCTATTTGTAGCTTGGCTGACAATACTCCTGGGCCTTGGGCTCTGTTAGGAGATTTTAATGCTTACCTTAGTCCCACAGAGAAAGCTGGGGGTGGCGATGCTAACTGGAACTCCATTCAAGACTTCCAGGACTGTGTTGAAACTTGCTCCCTTATTGACATTGGCTTCAAAGGTCCCTCTTTTACTTGGAGAAGAGGTAATCTTCAGGAGAGAATTGACAGAGCTTTGGTTAATGATTCTTGGTTAATTTCTAATCAGGATAGATTCCTGAATCATCTTCACTTCCATGGTTCGGACCACAGACCCATTCTTTTGGGGGTATCTGCTCCTAGGAATCAGCTGGTGGGACCTAAGCCTTTTCGCTTCCTTGCTGCCTGGCTCACTTGTGATGACTTTGGGGATGTGGTTAAAGCTAGCTGGCTGCCTAATTCGGAGTGGAACCTTGCTAGTACTGATTTCCAATCTAGAGCCTCTTCTTGGCACCACTCTTCCTTCAAACTTTTGAATAAAAAGAAAAGGCAGCTTCAAGCTCGCATCAAAGGTATTGATTCTATTCTGGATAAGGGACCAGATCATGCTTTGGAAGCTCTCCATAGCGAACTCTGGCAAGATCTTAATGCCATCTATATCAGGGAGGAGATCACTTGGTTTCAGAGATCAAGGAACAACTGGTTGGCTTTTGGTGACAAAAACTCCAAATTCTTCCATGCTTCCACTGTTGTCCGTAGGAGAAGAAACCACATAAAGTCTTTGAAGGGTCCTGATGATGCTTGGATTGATGATCCAAGTCTGCTTAGATCTCTTGCTCAGGATGTCTTTCAAAAGCTGTATGAGGAAGATAACAGCACGAAACCGAGTTTTGTTCTTCATGGGGTCTTCCCCAAGCTAAACTCAACTATTTTGTCTAGGCTGGGGAAAATCCCTAGTGAAAATGAGATCAAACTTTCCTTCTCCAACATGAATCCTTTCAAAGCTCCAGGTGTGGATGGCCTTCAGGCTATTTTCTTCCAATCTCATTGGGAAGATATTAAGGATTCCGTAGTCTCTCTGATTAGGAAGATTTTTGTGGACCCCTCTGCTGTCCAGAGCATTAATCAAACCTTACTCTGCCTTATCCCCAAAGTTGAGCACCCTGAATACATATCTGAGTTCCGCCCCATAAGCCTGTGTAATGTGATTTATAAATCTCTGACCAAGTTGTTGGCTGATAGGCTTAAACCCCACATGAACTCATTGGTGATGCCTAATCAATGTAGCTTCGTTCGTGGCAGATTGGGGGCTGATAATGTAATCATTACCCAAGAGATTATCCACTCTATGAGAACCAAAAAAGGTAACAAGGGTTGGATGATCATTAAAGTCGATCTTGAAAAAGCCTATGACAGAATCTCTTGGGACTTTCTTCTTGATACTCTCTCAGACATGGAGCTTCCAGCTAATTTTATTGAGATCATTAAATACTGTGTTTCCACTAGCACCATGAATATATTGTGGAATGGGGTTAAAATGGAGGATTTCAAACCAACCAGAGGTCTCAGACAAGGTGACCCTCTATCTCCTTATCTTTTTGTGCTTTGCATGGAGAGGTTGGCTCATCTTATATCGGAAGCTGTTAACCAAAAAGCTTGGAAACCTATTGTCTTGAAGAAGAATGGTCCCCCTATATCCCATCTCTTTTTTGCAGACGATCTTCTCTTGTTTACAGAAGCCTCTCACAATCAGGCTGAGACCGTGAATCAGGTCCTCCATCATTTTTGTGCAGCCTCAGGTCAGAAGATAAACATTTCTAAAACAAAAGTTTTCTTCTCTCGAAATGTGAACCATTTGAGAGCTTCAGAAATTAGCCAGATTTTGGGTTATGCCAGCACTCCTGACCTTGGCAAGTATTTGGGCATTCCTATTCACCATCAAAGAGTAGGAAAATCCTCCTTCAGTCACATCCTTGACAAGACTAATAAAAGGTTAAGCTCTTGGAAAATGTCTTCCCTCACAATGGCAGGAAGAGTCACCTTAGCAAAATCTGTTTTAGCTTCTCTCCCTGCTTACTCCATGCAAACCTCCTCTCTCCCCCTTGGTACTTGTGATTCTTTGGAGAAGAAAATTAGAGGTTTTGTGTGGGGTTCATCTCCTTCCAAAAGAAAAGTCCATGCTCTCCCTTGGAACTTGTTGTGCAAACCGAAGGGTGAAGGGGGCTTGGGTTTCAGAAACTTAAAGCTCACTAACCAAGCTTTCTTGATGAAGATTGGTCACGGCTTGATTACCAACCATGATGCTCTGTGGGTTAGGGTGCTCAAAAGCAAATATGGTGTTGAGGACAAAATTCTTCCTCATATTAAACCCTTCCAAAATGCTTCAAATTTGTGGAGGGGTCTGATCAACTCTTGGCCTCATATGCTTAGTGGGTCTAGAATTATTATTGGAGATGGCAACAAAACCTCCTTTTGGAAAGATCCTTGGATTCCAGATTTCCAAGCTCTATCAGAGTTAGTAACTGTTGACATTGATCCCGATGTGTTGGAGTGGAAAGTTTCTGATGCTGTCTCTAGTACTGGTTGTTGGGATTGGCATAAATTTCAGCACCTGTTGCCCCAACTTGCTCTCCAGAGAATTGCTGGAATATCCCCCCCTTCTTTGTGTAATGGCCAGGATCGTGTTTCTTGGGCGGGTTCTAATGATGGTAAGTTTTCCATTAGCACTGCTTACCACCTTCTCTCTGGTAGTTCCCCCACGAATCCAACTAGGAACTGGGACTTCATCTGGAGCTGGAAAGGCCCGGAAAGAATCAAAAATTTTCTCTGGCTCCTCAAAGGAGAAAACTTGCTGACTAATCAGAGACGTGTTCTTAGACACATGTCTGATATTGATACTTGTCCTAGATGCCTTCAAGAGAGTGAAAGCTGCCTCCACTTGGTTAGGGACTGCTCTTGGTCCAAAGAGGTTTGGAAATCTCTCATCCATCCTTGCAATTGGTCTCACTTCTTCTCCCTTAACTTCTCTGATTGGCTCTTTCACAATTTTCTCTCTCCCCTCCCCTGCTTATGGATCAAAATTGGCCCCTTCTGTTTGGAGTTGTCTGCTGGAAACTTTGGGCAGGCAGAAATGAATTGGTTTTTGATAACACCCATCCTGCCGTGGAGACTCTTGTTAGGAGTGCTATGAGTCTCAAGCTAAACTTTCTGGAGGCTCAAAAGCTTCTCTGCAAAGCTGGGTTGCATCCTAAACCCAGGGAGCAGGTTCTCATTTCTTGGAAATTCCCTGAATTTGGCTGGATTAAAGTGAACACTGACGGCTCCAGCTGCAGTGGTGGTGCTCGTACAGGCTGTGGAGGTGTTTTGCGAGATGCTTCTGGGAACTGGATTAGGGGCTTTTCTAAAAATCTTGGTCTTGGCTCTTCGACCATGGCTGAGCTATGGGGTATGCTTATTGGTTTGGATCTGGCCTGGAATCTTGGATACAGGAAAATTCACTTGGAGGGTGACTCAGAAGCTGCCCAGAAGTTAATTAAGGATGGTTGCCCCCCTTATCATCCTCTCTCCAATCTAGTGCTGCAGATTCATTCCCTCCTTCATCGGAATTGGGAAACTAAAATCACTCACACATATAGAGAAGGCAATAGTGTGGCGGATTGGTTTGCTGGCCAAGCTCATCTCCATAGTTGGGATACTATGATTTTCAACACCCCTCCTTCAGATTGTCTGCAGAAGTTGCAGAATGACTTTCAGGCCATCTCTTGGCCTAGAAACATAGCAATTAGCTAGTTTTGTTTTTGTTGTTTTAATTCCCAGTTTCTCCAAAAAAAAAAAAAAAGATGTGAGATTCACACGTTTAGAATTTTTTCCACCCATTCTCTCTCCCATAATTTATTTCTTTCTCTCACTTAAAATGACATAACTTTATATCCTTCAAAATGATACACACATTTCAAAAAAAAAATATATATATATATATGATACACATTGCAAAGTAATAAGTAATAAACATACAACTTTGATTTTGCTTCGTACATGTCTGCAAAATGTCTATATCTTCTCGTACGGGGAAAATAAGTCACAAACGCACAAAATATTTTCGGTAGCATATATGCACCAACCACTAATATAAAAAGAATAACATATTTATATATTTATATTTTTTAGGTTTTTTATTTTTTTATTTTTTTATAAGAGAATCCTTACTCTCGTTGCACCCAAAATGTGCTTCTAGCTAAAAGCAGCCATTGGTGACTTGAAAGGAAGTATTGGAAACCCAATGGATGCCGCCCATAGTAAATATATATCGCTTTGTTTGAATACTGTTTCTAACAACAGTTTTTAAATTTTCAGGATAAAAAAAAAATCATTTGATAAGGCATTTTTGTAAAAAATAATTTAAAAATTGTAACTATTTTTTTTATATCAAATATAAAAAACATGTCTGAGTTATTTTTGTTTTATTTAATGATTTTTATCATTCAAAAAAAAAACACAGAGAACACATATTTTCATAATTATTCTATAAAATAGTTTTAAGAATAAAAAAAATCAGAACATAATTAAACAAAATATAAAGAGAATGAGAAAAAATTTCTATTGGAAAATGTTACTGTCTCTAATGACAAAATACTTTTTGTTTTCTCTTCTTTTTATGGATATAATTCTAGTGAAAAATATTATTACTTGTGCTGTAGAATTTTTTTCTACTAATACTCAAATAAAAATGAGTGGATTTCATTGTAAAAAGAATAAACAAAAAAGATTGGTGAGACTCACTTACTTTTATGTGAGTGTAGTAGAAAAAAAAAATTGAACAAAAGAAAAAACATTAAATCCATCCTTCTATCTACAAGTCTTTAAGAATTTGATCTATGGATATTTGGTTATAACTCTATTTTCATCAATCCTCTAAAACCACAGCTCTGCAACAGTCTGAGAAGGTTCCACAGTGAGAATTAATTGCCCTGATCAAAAACTAAATGCCACTCATTTTTGAAACCTTGATCACACTTTGCTAAGGTGTTCTACAAAGGATTACTCATATTTAGCAATTGGTCTTCAATTATTAAAAACATTGTGCATAACAGAAAGAACAAAACTATTAGCACAAAGAAATTTAATGATTTCACAAATACTGAACTCATACACATTTTTTTATCATGCAGCACTTATAATACTCTCGTGTAAATTGTTGACATGCGCTCTTCAGCCATATTGGACCAAGATACATCTAGAGTCTGTCTCGAAATACTCGAATTATGATGGCCCAAGTCATAGACCGTCCAAAGGCCCCATGCGAGATTCTGCTATACTGATTGTACAAGCGCCCAAATTGTGGTTAAGTAAATATTAATTAAGAAGATTTGTAAATATTAATTAGAGTAAATACCTTTTTCGATCATTAGCAAATTATACTATATCCGCTTTAGTCCCTAGCAAATAAAAAGACTATTCGTGGTCCCTAAGAAATTCAAAGTGGATCAATTTTAGTCTTCTGAGAACTAATATAGGTTTTTTTTGAATTTGTGAGTGACCACAATTTCAACTTAATAGGTTCATTTTGAATTTCTTAGGGATCACAAATAGCCTTTTTATTTATTAGGGACTAAAGCGGACATCATAAAATTTACTGAAAAAATGATGTTTACTCTATAAATTATAAAGGGACATAAACCAAAATGATGTGCATTATGTGTCACACTAAGGTTCACTATGTTACATTTTTATTACACGATTCATCAAACACTAGACACGAAAACATGTCAGAAAACCAGCAACAACAACACAGGAAGAAACTCCTTCTTTATGTAACATATTAAAGTCTACTAGGCCATTTATGGTTCGTTTTACACCTGACCAGTTAAATCAACCACCTCTTCCACCACAGAGGTAACCAAAGATTTCTTCTTGGTGTTTGGGAAGGAGCATTTGGCACGAACTTGTCCTTGTTTTCCAGTCAACACATCCAATTGGCTCAACTTGAGTATAGCATTGGCAAATTTGTCAAAGAAAAGTTTCTCATTGGAAGCAAAGGAGTTCACTATTTCCTTAGTCCTTGAATCACTGAACAGGTCTTGATCCGAGACAAAGAGACCCTGGCGGTTCAGAAGGTTGATGTAGTACTTGTTATCAAACAACTTGGGGGTTCTAACGTCCAGCACAGAAGTGTTGGTGGAGTCTTCGTTGGGGCAAATGCCCTTTAGATTGTTGGCAAAGGACTCCTCAATGGGTGGGTCTGATTGATTGATCCTGTCAAAGAAAGTGCTACAGTGGGCTCGACCAAAAGTGTGTGCTCCAGAGAGTGCAACCACATCTGTGGCATCAAAGTTTCTAGCTCCAAAAGTTTCAAGGAGTTCACTAGTTCTGAAAAATGGTGGTGGAAGATTGTTTGTTCCATTTATGCTGAAGGTTATGCCATCTTTTCTCCCCAGTGGCACGTCAAATTCAGGGCCTCCTGACTAACCAAAGTGAAAGAAAACAAGTGAAAAAGAGATCATACTAATGATTATCCAAAGTTGTGTGATGAAATATCAATTAGAATCGAAATTTTATGAAATTTTGTAAAACTAGAGAACTTTTAATCCAATGGTTGGATTGATAAAATATCACGTTTATAACAATTTATTAAGCGATTTGTTAATCTCATGTGGCATAAGATGACTTATCACATGTTATAGAAACAAATTATGTGGGTCCGTCATTTTTAAAAAAATCAAATAAAAGAAAAGAAAAAGGAATGACACGACTTTTAATGTCTCACTGATATAAAATAGTTCTCTTCTAAGATATAAGATAATTTAAACCCATTAAATAGTGTAACTATGAAAAGATTTACTCTTAAAATAAGTCTGATATGGATTTGGATCTTCTCGGCGGTGGCTTAGGGTGAAACTGGGCCAGGACGGTTTCCAGGAACCTACGGCTCGGCCTACGTTAGGTCAGACCTGACCTAGTATATTTCGTAAAATGGGCCGGACTTGAGCCTGAGAAAAAGCTTGTTTTTTTTTTTTTTGGTAAATGAAAAAACTTGTTTAATAAAAAGTCCGTAAGCCCACTTTCACAAGGCCTGGCCCTATAAGCCTACAGGCCGGCCTATATTGTACTATTTATTTTAAATAAGATAAAATAGAATAAGTATGCCTTGAAGAAAAAATAAAAGATATAAATTTATTAAATTGCAATTATTTATAACTTAATTATATTCGATTATATTTTAATAGAAATCTAACTTTATTTCTTATATAAGAGGAACCAACATCTCAACATGTTAGATTGTGTATATGAATATATTAAAAAGTTTTTGGGAGAGGTTATACTTACTACGTAAGCATCATGATGTATTTGTTGGATTCATGTAGTTATTTTAATTTACATAGTATGAATTTGTTTGTTGATCTGATGAAATATATGTTATTTAATTTGAGCATTTTGCTTTTGAAAATGACTTAAATGCAGATTGTATGAGTTTTGTTGTGAATCATAATTCTGTTTGGACGTTGAAATTATGATTTTTGATTTAGCAACAGAATTTGAGTATTTTGTAAAGTTGATTCATGGTTCTGCTTGGAAGGTAAGAATTAACAGGCTAATGGGTTAGGCCAGGCCATTCATTTTTTTTATAAATGGGTCAAACCAGACTAACAGTTAGACTCGTACAAGGCTTGGGTTAGGCCAAATTGGAATTTTTTGGCGTAGGTTTGGGCTTTTCGGGACAAAGCTTAGCCTAACCCAACCCACTTTCACCCCTAATGATGGCGGAGTCAATCGGGAGATAAGTGGTGCCTTCACACCATTTGATTCTTTAAAATGGTATGGATTTTCTTTAAAAAAATTTATACAGCTTTAATATTAGTTGGATTTTTAAAAATAATATAACATTGACACCACCTTATCTTACCTGTCCAATTCTTTTGGCATTACCTATCTTCTTATGTGAAAAAAATAATCATTTATTTTATCACAATCATTTATTGATGATGAGATGAGAAAAAATATATATATAACTTTTAAATAAGTGATTTTCATCAAATTGATCACCTTTTCAGATGATATTATCCAAATCCGTTTGATGTATATATGCTACCCATAAGGAGAGAAAGGGGTGGATGAAAATAGTTACTTGGGAAACAGCCTCACGTGCGGCGAGAACAATGAGGTCAGCACAGGAGACAACCCTTCCACACTGCCTGTGGACAAGAGATCGGAGGTCTTCAATTGTCTGCAACGCCTCTGGCCTTATTCCTATGTTTGCTGGTTGATCTCTTTCATTTGGAGTTCCATCCAATAATATCGACCCATCGCAACCCTATATGTATTCAAACAATTCATTCAAGGAACATTTTAGATTTTTCACACAACCCTATATTGCGTCGAAATAATCACACCCTTTTTTTAATCACCACTTAAGTATTGTTTATACACTTAAATTAACAGTTAATATATATATATATATGATTTCACATATTTAATGTATTCACTTTAAACATGGGAAATCATAATCATATATATATATATATATATATATATATATCATTAAAATCATTTCTACATAATCGATCTAACGGTGAACATTATGTGTATGGTTATGATTCCCCAATTTAATGTTTTCATCCTTTGTATGTTACAATATCCTTCCCCAAATATATATATATATATATATATATATATATATATATATATATATATATATATATATATATATAAAAAAAATTTATTTTATAAAAATAAATACATTTTTAACATAACTCACACAATCTTAAACATATTAGCCTAAATATTTAGCTTGTGAGTTATATATTTTACACATTAAAAATTATTATTGTGAGAAAGATGATCAGTTGATAAATCTGTGACAAATGATCATTTAGAATATATATTTGAATGGGAAAAAAAAACTATATATTAACTGAAAAGAGTAGTAAAGTAGTAGTCTTTACCTGAACGAAGCAGTCATGGAAGAAGATCCTGAGTAAGGCAGGAGCTTGACCACTATCCTGGTTGAACACCTTCTGAAGATGCTTTCTGACAATCCTTTCAAGCCTAGGACAGGTTAACCAATAGTAATTCCATGATAGCCCGTCCACAATTGGAGGCCTTGCAAGTGACTCTGATGATGAGGAGGCATGGATCTGTGAAGCAAAAAGTAACCAAGAAATCAAGAGCAAAGCATACAATGGTGTGTTACTGGTACTAGCTCTACCCATCTTTCTTTCTTTTTTGGTTTAGTGACTTGAAATGAGTAGCATCCACAATAATTTATACAAGGACTGATAAGCTTATAGTGGAGTTCCACATTTTTACCCCCATATGTTTGTTTAGTATAAGTTAGAGCGTGACAGATATATCTCCCACTAGTTTCACATGTGTAATCATTCAAAAAGACAGTAAAATTATTAAATAAAAAGTATATAAGTGTGCATCATAATTATTCTTCTTTTGTAGAGAAATAATTTTTTATTTAGATTTTACTTACGAAAAGTTTCTAAATACAAAAATATGTTTGATAACATGCCTTAATTCACAAGGTGTATATTTGATAAATAGATAGAGTTTTCTTTATTCATATTTTTAAATATTTTTTTGGTATATCAACTCTAATTACTTTTTTGATGTAGTCGGATTCCGAGTATTCCTACAAGTTTCAACTCTTTGAGCCGGTTATATGATTAATATCGAGTCGGAATTTATTCACAATTAAAACTCTCGGCCCCTCTCCAAAAATGTGTGTTTAATAAATAGGAAAAAATTCAAATACCTTCCTGCTTTTGAATTACTTACACTGCTATATTTTTTTTATTATTATTATTTATCTTCTAATCAAATATGTCTATTTTATTTTATTTTTACATTAAGATGGATTTAGATGGAAAAGAGTAAGTAAATGCAAGAAAGAGAGAGAGTGAGAGAGTCCATGATAATCTGAGTATCGAGAATGAAACTGATTAGGTACTGAAGAGTTACATTGTAAAGAGCATGAGGTCTCATTCTTGGAATAGTAGATGCTCTTTCAAAATCTGGGATGTAAAAAATTTGGTAAAATTTTTTATTTGAGTTTAATATTCAATATAATTAATGTGTTTTTACCTCCTCGTCGTTGCAAATGTTGCTAAGTTTGATGGACATGTAGGGCCAGCGACTGCCATATCCTTTTCTGAGAATGGATATACTTCCATGCCGTATGAGAGAGAATGTAACCAATAAATGCAATTTTATAAAAACGAGAAATAATTAAAAAAAACTATACAATCGATTACTACCCATGCTTAAATCTCATATAAATGGAAATTTTATTGATAAGACCTTTTCCATCGTAGTCAATATCTTATTACAAAAAGTTCCGACCCAATTGAGCCCACCCGAAAATCTGTGAATCGGTTATGTAACCGGTCTGGTTTTCATATTGAACCGGCTATATTACAAAATCGATGTGACCCGGTACGACCCGATCGATTCAACTCGTGACCCGGCCCGATCCATAAAAAAACTAATTTATTTTCATGAATTAATGTTTTTTTTTTTCTCTCAAACACAAATGGTTTACTTTCTTTTGAAATATTTGAGTGATTTGTAGCTTATTAACTTACATAGATTATGTACCTACAACGTTAATATTATCTTGATTATGCAATATGTAGGGAATTTTGATTTGATTTATAGTTAGAAATGTCGTTTACTGAAACTGAAACACTAGTATCACAAATATATATGTTTGATTGATCTTTTATTGGACAATGATGTGTAATTTATTATTTTCATATTAAAATATTTGAAATTGATATATTTTTTACAAGTATTTAAATATATTTATAATTTTTTAATATAAATTATAGATTTACATATATTTACTGGATCATTCGGTTGAACCAATAATCCACTAATTAAAATAATAACCCAATACCTCAATCAAATCAATAAAAATATGATGGTTACTTATGCAGTATTCTTATTGCACTCTTAAATTTGATAGACTGCAGCTAGTGATGGTGTAAAACTTTGGGATTTGTGTAAATTGAATTTTTTTTTGAAACCTTGCTCCGTGACTCAGAACGGTATTTAATTTCATATTTTTATGGTCCTATTATATGGGTAAGGAGTTAGAGGAATATTATATATTATTAGGGGTTTAAATAAAGGATTTTTATTTTATCCTTTAACATAACATAACAAATTTTTCTACACATATAATATTTTGTGGGATCCACATATTTAAAAAATAATAATATGACACACAAAATAAATCTCTATAACATTACACAATCATTTTTCCTATAACACAATAAACATAAAACTCTTAAATAAATTAGTTTGTCAAAGTCCAAGGTTTGACTTATTTTAAACTTGGATTTAATAATTAGAACAGGCTCAAGCTTTCAAAAAGATTGCTTAGCAAACAAGTCCAAACATAATGGTGATATGAGAACAGGGTCCAAGGTAGTTTTTTTTCTTTGGTTAGGTATCGTCGGTAGATATTAATTGTTAACCTCTTTATTCCAATTTGAGGATGAAAATAATGATGAGATGAGATGAGAATAATGTTGCAGGAATCAAGTTTTCATTTTGCATTCACAAATTCATCTGGAACCCATATTTAAAAAAGTCAAAAAATAAAAAAAGACAGACACAATAATCGATGTCTCTATAATATGATCTATCAAATTTCCTACAACATTATTCTTATATTTCTCATAAATAAAAGCAATATAGGTAATGGTGAGATAATTTCTTAATGGACTAATGATCCATTGTATGAGTTATAATCTGCATTGCACGAACACGCTATTCTTTTGTAAAAAATGTGTGTCGGACACTGACACGTTTTGACACATTTTTACGACATGTAGTCAATGCTTTGACACGTTTTGACACGCTTTTTCGATATGCGGTCAACTTTTTTCAACACGCGATCAACGTTCTGACACGCATCCGACACATTTTTTTTTAACTAAAATTTTCTTTATTAGCTGAACAAGAAAAAAATTATAAATCATTTTTTTACTGTTACGAAATTTAACATGAAAAATTAACAACGTACGAAAAATTATTTTTGTTGATATTTATATTATAAAATTTAAATACTTAATTGGTTATATGACTTATTATAGGCTATTATATGTATTAAATATAAGTTATATTATGTATATTAAAAGTATTATTTAATATAACCCCCAAGGGTAGCTCAGTTGGCAACTGAGCTCCCAAGGGTTTGCTTGAGTCAGGGTTCAAATCCTGCCTCAAGCAAATTCTTGTAAAGTCTTTGGGGGCCAGAAAATGTGTCTCCCCTCCTCCGGTAGCGAAACTCAATGCACCCCCTATTTCAATGAGGGGCTAGTCTACAGTGACGTACCCCGAGGGCAAGGTGACCGGAGGAGGTTGAATGAGGATACCTCCAGGTTATACCCAAAAAAAAATATTATTTAGTATCAATACGTGTCCCAACGTATCGGAATATGATATTTTTTAGAATTAACATATCGGTGTGTCGTGTCCCGTCTCATGTCAGTGTCCGTGCATCATAGGTTATAATTGACGATCTTACATTGAATGTGGAAAATAATTGGCATAAAAAAAGAGTTTATTATTTCTCGTATTATAGGGAATGAATTTATCTCCTATACATATATAAAAATATATGAGACTCATATTTTTCTCTTTTCTCCTTATGTGGACTCATATAGATCCTATATATTTCTATATAAGGAAGGTTATATTTAAAATCTATTTTCGTTTACAACCTTTTACAATCATATCTTAACCGTTGATTTTTGTCAATCAATAATTATCATTTATTGTGAATTAATAATTAATTAATGAATTTAATTTACGAAAATAATAATCATTGATTGAGCAAAATCAACGATTAAAATATAATTACAAGAGAAAAAAAATTTATGTAGGAAATAAATTTATTTTTTACAATAATATAAATATTAAACTCAAATAAAAGGGAACAGAAAGCAGGAGACAGAGTGACAGACATCATTGATCTATCCAAAGAAAAGTTTTCAAAATTGGCGCTTAGCATCATCAAGTATAGACCCACTTTTTAAAAAGCAGCCACATGCATACATTTGATGAAGAAGACAGTACCTGGCGGGGACCGCATATCTATGCTACCTTCGATAAAGAAATATTTTGGAAATAGAATTTAATTATGATAAATAAAATACATTAAATAGAAAATAAAAGTATCTACTATCATGAAACATTATTTACGGTTTAAGTAATAAATAAAAAATTAGAAGTTGAGTAGTCCAAGACTCCATGACCTAAACTGAGTAATTTTTTAATATGCCTTACCACAGTTTCAAAACTAAACAAGAAAACACCTTGAAACTGAATATCTATATATGTACGTGTACAATGCAAAAAAAAGGTAAATAACATGATGTTATAGCCAGCTATTAGTAACAATTTTCACTAGGCGTTGGAAAAATATGAGTTTCATTGATTGTAAAGTACATGAACTCGCCCATTTAAAAAATGCAATTCAAATTTGAAGAAAAAAAAATGAAACCTTAGATATAATACTACCATTTGAGACATTTAGGAACTGAAACCTAGATAATTATCGAGAGATGCATGGTCGTAGGAAAGTTCAGATCATCAAACATGTTAAGAGCAAATGTTATAGCAGAACCTCCAAAGCATGTGATTTTTGACAAAAGCTTCAAGAAAGGGACCCTTATGTTTCTATTTTAAAAAAAAAAGATAATTAAATTAAAACATGCTCCTAGAGGTAGGAATGATTAATTGAGAGTTTCCTTAGCTCATTAAAAGATGAGATTAGTATTGCTTAATTCTTATATTTTATGAGATGATTTTATCTCTCATATGTACATCAAATTACGTGGAGCCTATATTCTTTTACTCTCTTCTCTTTACATTATCCCATATAAATTTTGGGTTTGTTTTTCTCATGTTACATGAGAAAACAAACACTTCCTACACACACCATAAAAATGTGTGTCACTCATTTTTTTATTTTTTATTTTTTTAAAATAAATGGATCTCACACTTGATGTATCTATGACATGAAAATTAAAATCTCCTACGAGATAACAGAAGATTTACTTTTCCCATAAATTTCACATATTTTCAATTTCTATAATATAAAAAACATTATCCTGTTTTCAAGTCCCACAACCTGTACCCAAGCACACGAACCAAAGATGAAAGAAAAGTGATGATATACCCAAAAAAAATAAACATCAAAGAAAAAAGCAGTGCTGATGATTGGTCTCTACTCGACAATTTGGCCTGCGGTATTGATGGAATGGCCTCTGCCAAAGTGAGTTCCCCAATTTTAAGATGTAAATACTAAATACAACTCACTCTTCCTCAAAAGCCCTCTTTCCTTTTTTGGGGATGGACTCTAAATGAGGGGAGTGAATCTTCTCATATGTAAAAGTGATTCCATAGTCATATTATTTGATTATAATCACTCATTTAAAAATTATATATTTTTCTCTCTTATCTTATCATCAATGAATAAGTGTGATCAAATAACATATACCACTTTTATGCATAAAAGAATCCACTCCCTCTAAAAAAATCCTTTATTTTCTCTCTCTCTTCAATTTTTGGGATAGCCCCAGCAGAAAGTCTTTGTCCATTCTTTTCTCTCTCCTTTGTTAAAAAATAAAAACAATCTAGTAGCCTTTTTTTTTATATGCTCTATGAGGTTTCTTCACTTCTGCCAACAGGGACTAATTGCAAGTGTCCATGAGTTTAGTTTTCCCCAAAATCTACCATACATCTCCTTAATATGAAATCATTACTTGCTCATCAAATCTCACGTAAAATTGTTCTTTCTGCGTTCAAGTTTTAACATCTTAATTTGATGTTGTACGGATTCTATCAGTCCAATATATTTTCTGTGAGGGAGTAAGATCACTATATGAGTGAGGTGACTAACACAAATACAGAGCAAGCTAATCAACCACGTCCCAAGTATAGAACTAACAAGTATGGGGGGTGGGGTATTTATAGGAGGAGGGAGAAGTTATCTCATGCGGGTACACTGGCGGGCCTAGAATTTTTTTTTATGTTCGCACATTTAGTGGCGGAGGTTCTAAATCTTTTTTGTAAAGAAAGTTTAAATCAACCCTTAAACCCGCTCATAATTTAGTTGCTTCTATAACAAGCCACAGACAATAGTTTGACCAATTATTTCCCTTCCTAAATCTTATCATTCTTCCAAAACAAATATGAGAATATACTCCAGTACATCCATACATTATCATCCTATTTTATAGTGGTACATAAAAAAGTCAACACTACCTGTACAGAAGGCAAGCAAAATCACAGCGAATGCCTCATCTCTAGATATTAACTTATTTGAGAATGTCAGACCTGCAATCAATCCTCTCTTTTTATAAAAATGAAAAAAAAAAAAAAACAAAGGATGAAGAGACCATGGGAATGGGCATGTGATAGGGGAGGAGGAATAAGTTTTCTCTCTGATCAATTTGCGTTGCTACGTTATTTTAATCATCTCCGTACGTTACTATGTTGCTAACTAATATAAGAATAAATATCATTTTTGGTCCCTAACAAAAAATTCGGTCCCCACTTTAGTCCATTATAAAAAAAAATTTGTCACCTGGTCCATATGAAATTCAAAGTGGATCCATTTTGGTCTTTTTGAGGGACTAATGTAGGTCTTTTTTAAATTTGTGAGGGATCACAATTTTAACTAAATTGATTCATTTTAAATTTTGTATAGACCTCGAGACTAATTTTTTTTTAAGGGACTAAAATGGGGACCATGTTTTTTGCCAGGGACTTAAAAAGATATTTACTCCTTATATATATATTGAACCAAGAGACATATAAGGACATGCAACCAAGAGAGAGAAAAAAACTAAAATCCAAAATCTTATGACCGCACTTGCGGGCATTTGCCCGCAAGTGGGTCCGCCACTGTGCGGGTAGGTAGGGGAGGTCAACTCTCCTTGGGAGATGTTTGACGGCCTGCGTTCAGGCGGTTGCAGCTATGAGAACCCTCTGTTGGCACAGTGGCAGTTGCTGCCTTGTCCCTGCTAGCAGATATCTAGGATCTTTTTGCGGTGTCTGATCCCTAGTTAAGACATTTAAATGTCTTATCTTGGAAGCACTTCTATCGGGGGGGCAGGAGGTCACTTGTCTTTAGCCAATAAAACTAGCATGGGAGTCCATAGGCAATTGGGCCTGTGGTAATGAGTTTAGGTTGCAGGGGCTTCCCAAAACAAATATAATAATTTCTCATTCATTAGAGAAGTTATGAAGACAAATCTCAAAATCAAGAATTCCTTTAGCACTCAGGCTTTTTTCTTGGATACTAACATTTAAGGTAAGTTGTCATATACTTATTATGAAAGTAACAATCAATATCATGATCCATATCCATAGAGTGACAAGGGTGTTGCAGAAACTCCACAAACCAAGGTTTCTTGAACTAAAATTTAGATGGTTATGACTAGGTGAGTGGTTTGTGGGCTATAACTATGTGTTAAAGAAATATAATATAAAATTATTGAAGGGTTTTGATATCATAATAAACAACCAACTCACCTAATAATTTAAATTGATAAGTAATTAGTCTTCAATAATTTTTATATTATATTTCTCTAAAACCATGAAAATAGTTTAATTAGGCTCAGTCCAAACTGCCTAAAGTAGACTGGAAAATAAGCTTCAAGTAAGTAACAAATTGCTTCAAATTGAGCGCAGTAAAAATAAGCAAGGGATTACCAAAAGAAGCTTAAATTGGTTGTGTTACCCATGTTGGAAGAATCACTAGACATAGATAGTGATGGAGTTCTACTTAAAAGGACTGCATGGACCCAAAATTAATTGTGCCTGTTTTCACGGATCTTTATAAATTCACAATTTTTTATTCGTTTGTTCAATTCGCACACGGGTCAAGAAGCTCTTTAATGAAGTTTGACATTAATTCACGCGATTACCCCTTAGCAGACATGTAATATTTTTGTTAGTGAGATGTACTGAATTTTTGGTCCAACGGTAGCACCAAAGACAGAGGCACCAAATTGGTGTAAAATTTGCAAAAAAAAAAATAAAAAAAATCCATCATATGTAACCAAGGATAAATAAATAAATAATCACATGGTGTGGTTCACAAATCCACTTTGGACATAGTTAAGTAAAATAGAAGAACGCGGAGAAACGAAAAACAGTATGGTTGGTGGGGATTCCTCAACCTTCCAGTCACTCATATAATCAACGCGTCAATTAGGTGAGATGTTTCATGAATGAATATACTTTAGTTATACTTAGTTTAAATTAAATAAATAAATTAAATCGAGAGAGAGACTACAAGAATTTTCAAAAGGAAAAAAGAAGAAAAATGAGTGTTTATATTTATCAATTCTCATTAATTCCCTTGTTCTTTTTACAGTCCAACCGTTCATAAGGTAATAGATGGTCATAGCAAACTGCATTTACTCATCCAGGCCTCACCATATAAAAATCCAATGAGTTGTGGCTCTTCCAACGTCTCAAAGTCTCCAAAGTAGTTGCTAAATACTTATATTCAATTGAGATAGCTAAAATTTGATTTTATGACTAATAGTCGTCGTCTTCTTTTTTCACACCTTGTGTATATTCGTATCATGGCCTAACTATCACTGTAAAAATCATTATTTTTGGAATCGACAAGACTATGGAAGGAATATTAGAAGGGAAAACTGTTTCTAGAATTATGGCAGAAATAGTTTGTCTGCCATAGTCACAAAAATAAAAGAGAGAAACTACAAAAAAAATGACAGAAAAATTTGATTTTTTTGTGTTTGTGGCAGACAAACTATTTATGCCACAACTTCAGAAATAGTTTCCCCATATTAGGAATATGTTATGATCTACTCTGTCTGACATTGAGAAGTTAGCTTGTTTTGCGATAATCTTGAAGAAGCTCTGGGAACTAATAAAATTTAAAGAGCATGCTTACCAAAAAAGAAATAAAAAAAAAATTAAAGAGCATAATTGTTATGTATCTTCGATTTTTCCGTACCTAAAGTGTCGATTCAAGTGTTTATCATTCGGTCAAAAATTATAGCTAGGGTTCGATATGACTCATGTTCCATATTAAACCTTATCAGAGATTATTTATTGTGAACTGAAACTATCATTTGTTAGGTGGTCCCTTAATGTAAATAACAAAGATAAAAAGCGAAAGAAAAAATTAATATTATAAGAAGGAGCACCAAAAAATTCAGTAGTCTGAACCATATAAAATATTTCTCTTATCAACATAGGATGTTGGCGCCAACAACACATGCCTCTAGCAATTTATTATGGCCAGGAATTAATACCACGTATTAGATCGAACGCTTATTATTAAATCAAAAACTATTCCCACAACTAAAGAGCAATTTGTATGGCGAGTGACCGAGCCAGACTTCAATTTGATCCTGATCCAAAAAATTATGTGTATTTTTTTTAATTTTAATTACTTAATATCATAATATATTTAAATTATGTTATAAACAGAGCACCAGGCAGTACTAAAAAGAGTTACATTTTTATTAAATATTTTTTAATTTTATTAAATATTTTTTTTTATGCAAGTGAGAATTAAACACATAATCTAATACAACTTACCCAAATCTCTCACCAAATATATTTTAGTTTTTAGATAGGGCCAAATATATTTTAGTTTTTAGATAGGGCCAAATTACAAATGTTGCAAAATTACGATTTTAACTGATAGGAACAATCACCACCCCAAAAGACTAAATTATAATTAAATATATAATTATATATAATAACTACAATTTATTAAAATTTAGCTCGGACCGAAGCCACCCCGAAGTACTATATGGCTCCACCACTGTGTATGGCAACTTTAAATGTGCATCCTTTAACTTAAAGTGCACTTGTGGACCTTTTCTTTATAACCATAGATTATGTAGAAAAAATAGATCAAGGACAGGGGTGTTTGGTAGCCGGTATTTTTTCGGAATTTCCGGGAAACTGAATTTTTTTAAATTTTTAATTTTCGAATATTATCGTAAACTAAATGTTTTCATCATATTTATGAAAATCGAGATTCCCGGATAAAAAGAAAATTCTCTCTACCAAACGCATCTGCAACTTGGTCAACTAGTAATATTCAACAGTGGTTATTACAAGCCCCTCACAACTACACCACACATTTGCCAACAATTTTCAAACTTACGAAAAAAATTCTTGTGGTCTCAACAGGGTGTTCGCGGTCTGGATTGGATCGATTTTGGAAGCCAAAATCATCCGATCGAATTCTTTCGGTTTGATCATGTAATCATTCATTTGGTTTGATTTTTTTTTTCAAATCTGATCCGATCCAATCCAATTTTTTCAGTTTCAGCTTTTTGAAAATCCTAAAATTTGTTTTATTATTATTGTGCAAATAACATCTTTTTGCATATATTGGCTTTGTAATATTTTTTTTTTGAAATATAAAAGCATTAGGAAACGATAATATAGTTTTTTTTTTTTTGACAATGAGATATGAAGCTCTTCATTGATGAAAGTTTGTTGATGAGATGTGACTAAGTTTTTTCTTGGGTTTAGTTGATAGGTTTAGAAATTTTTGGGTTATAATTGAGGAAAGACCCAATTAGGTGGAGGGAAATTAATATATTGGATCAGTTTAGATTGGATCGGTTTTCATCAATCAATTCGAATTCCAATTCAATTAAAATTTGCGGTTTTTTTTTTTCAGTTTTTGATTTTCCGGTTTTCGGTTTTTCGGTTCGGTCACCACGATTTGAATCGATTTGGATTGGTTGATGAACACTTTTAAGTCTCAAGGATTAAAATGAAAATAACTATACTTGTAGAGCTAAAAGGTAAACAGTCTGGTGGACTATATTGTTAATTGAGAAACTTATAATAGCAAGTTAATATCTCAAGGTCCATCAGTGTCATGTCGATAACACTATACAAACAACAAAGCCCAAATAATAATAATAAAATCGTATGCCAATTATATCGCTATGTTTATAAATGATCAAGTGACTTCAATCTTCATATAAAACCTACACTAAAACCTTATGTTTTTAATATAGGACGTGAAAGGCACCCATCATTTTCCTACTCGGAGGGCCGCCAAAATTTTGACCTCTTGAGCACCCATCTTTTTCCTAGTTTAAAGCGGAAAAATGAAAAGTCCATTGTCCCAAAATTTTGGCCTCTTGGGCACCCGTCCTTTTCCTACTCGGAGGCGAAAAAATTGAAAGTCCTTTGTCGCCAAAATTTTGGCCTCTTGGGCCTCCGTCCTTTTCCTACTTGGAGGCGGGAAAATTGAAAGTTTCTTCCTGCCAAAATTTTGACCTCTTGGGAACCCATATTTTTCCTAATCGAAAGCGAGAGATTTAATAAAATTATTGCCTAGAAATGACAACAAAGCATATCAAACTCAGATAACAGCCTAAGAATAGTCTATTAAAATAGGAAGGTGTTCAAGTCGATATCTTCGACCAACAAAGAAAAGAAACAAGCAAAAGAAAAAATATTGCTTGATATATCACCTGGGTTCAGCAATGGACTACAAGCATCAAGTCTTATTCCCTTTCGAGGCCATGAGCAATCGTGTCCCTAAAGGGTCCGGGCATATAAGTCCTTATGATTCAGAACGAGCCAGATTATCATGCAAGACATCATCCTGTAGGATTCTCATGCTCTACTCAATTACGCAATAAACAATCATTTAATTTATTGTAGGACTGAGCTAACAATCTGAGATATCACCTCCGACTTCAAACTCAAAAGCAAGTACAAACCCGGAGAAGACTACCAGAAACTAGCAACACGACAAAGCAACTGGGAACCCGGAAGTAGTCACAAGCTGGATTTTCCCGACATTCATATCCTTTTGCATGACATTAAACACAATTTGATATACACAAGGGCTTTATTTTCACCCTGGCATTTCGACTGTGCGCAATGCCAGGCTGGGGGCTTATGTTATAGACCACTTAAGTGGTACCCACTTCCTATCCCCGCTACATGAAACACCCCAGTTCCCCCCTCTTTCTCAACTTCCCACCTCAAAAGCATGGACACACATATTTGTTGAAAAAAATGTGTCAGACTCCGACATGTTCCGATGCGTCTGACACGCGGTCAACGCTCCGACACGCATTCGATATGCGATCAACACTTTTCGACACTTTTTTTTTAATCCAAATTTTATTTTATTTTACTGTTTTAACTAAACATAAAAAATTAATTTATAAATCAAATATTTTCAATTATGGAATTTGACATGAAAAATTAACAAGGTATGAAAATTTATTTTTGTTTTATATTTATGATATATGGAATTTGAATATTTGATTGATTATATGACTTATTATAGACGACTATATGTATTAAATATAAATTATATTATATATATTAAAAATATTATTTAATATCAAAACGTGTCTTAACATGTTGAAATTTAACATTTTTTTTACAATTAATGTATCGGCGTGTCAAGTCTCATGTCGGTATCGGTACAACATAGCTTCCCACCACTAAGCCACCTACATAACCACCCATTAGGGGCACAACCTCTCCAACTGCTGATACAATTCACCTATATATGGCCCCCTATAGTAAATGAGCCTTATGTTCTTCAGTTATCTCAATACTCATAAGGTTTAGTATCATAGCTACACACTTCCATTATCATTCATTTCTACCATACGCTCCTTAGATATAATTACCAGCATCATTGCCGGAGATTGATGTTCACCACCAAAGTCCCATATCGGCTTTGAAACTAATTAATACGAACCTTAAGAGATCCTTACCTCAAAAAACGACTTATAAGATTAAAAAAAAAAGCCCAAAATCCATATAAACTCTGTTCTATAACCTTATATTTCCAATGTGAGACTCATGTATATATATATATAGAGAGATAGACATAGAGAGGGTAGAATCCTTTGACATCAATGTCAAATTTGAAATTTGACACATAATTTGAGATCTATTAGATAAAAAAAAATTAATGGTGTGACATGCTTACAAATAAGAGTAATTGATTTTCTACCTCTATATATATTTATAAAGTGGAAAAAAGGACTCAGAAGAGGAATTCGAGAGCTTTTCTATGGCTTCCAACCTTTTCTTTTGTATAAAATTCTCATCTCGCGGAATTCATTACACAACTCAATTGGCAACGACAACAAAAAAATGTAATGAATGCTTTTCAAGAAATACTACTATCACGGCAGCATTTATTAACGAACCACGTGTAAGCTAATATTATAATATAATAGAATTACATTAAATTAATCTTACTTGCAATCTTCTCGCTTCTATGTACATCATTTTGATGATCACCACAGGAAATCCTTCAAACCGGCATTGAGTCCAACAATTTGACAACCTCAGGCATTTCAGGCCTATCTTTCTGCAACTCACTAGTGCACCTACAAGCAATGTGTAGATACTCCTTAACACTCTCTTCCCTCAACCCTTCCCTTGAAATATTAGCATCAACCATATCCATATGAGCATTTCGCTCCTCCATCTTCCGAGCCCATTGGACCAGCCCAATGTCAACGTCGTCCAATTTCAACGGCAAGTTGGGCCGTTTGCCCGAGGCCGTTTCAATCATCAACACTCCAAAACTATATACATCTACCTTCGGGTTGGCCACGTTAAGCCCAGCCTTATACTCCGGTGGCATGTAACCCATGGTACCGGCGAACTGCGTTGACACATGAGAACGCGAAGTGTCAATCCTCCGTGCAAGCCCAAAATCAGCAATATGGGCCTCAAACTCAGAGTCCAACAACACATTGCTAGCCTTGATGTCCCTGTGAATTATGGGCTTATCAAGCCCATGCAAGTAGCAAAGCCCATGGGCCACGCCGCGAATGATCTTGACCCTCGTTACCCACGATAAGGGTAATCGAAGGTCGTTGGAAACGGAAACTGAAACGTGGTCAGGGTCAGGGAAAGAAGGTTCGTGGAGCCATTGATCGAGGTTCCCTTTTTCGATGAACTCGTAGACGAGTAACCGTTCGGGCCCGGAGGCCCAGTAGCCCAGGATCTTCACGATGTTGATGTGGCGGAGCTTGCTTAGGGTTTCCATCTCCGCCGTGAATTCGCGGAAGCCTTGGAAGGCGTCCTGGGAGAGCTTCTTCACGGCGACCACCGCGCCGGTGGAGAGACGAGCCTTGTAAACGAGGCCGAAGCTGCCGTCGCCGACGATGAGGTGCGGGGAGAAGTTGTCGGTGGCGCGGGCCAGCTCCTCCATCGAGATCTTCAGGTTTGGGTCGAAGGACCAGCTGGCGTCGACGACGGCGTTGGAGAAGGACCTTTCCTGGTTGGGAACGGGTCGGGTTCGGATCTGGATGGTGCGGTTTCGGGCTTTGGTGGACTTGCGGTACTGGCAGACGAGGATGATGGCTGCGAAGACGAGGGTTACGACGAAGAAGCTTCCGATGGCGGCGATGACGGCTTGGACACCGTGATCCATGAGAAAGAAATAGTGTGGTTCGTTTGAGTTTAGAGAGGGTAATTGAAATTATTGAGAGAGAAAGAGAGGGTGAGGCCTTCAACGGTGAATGGTGGAATTTCCAGGAAGGTGTTGTCGAAGACTGGACCGGTCAATTTTATTTGATTACACTTTTTTTCTTTTCTTTTTTAATTTCTTGTGTGCGTTTTTTCTTTTTCTCTGTGTTATCATGTGCATGTGCGTCTTTTTCACACTTGGTTTGTAGTTTGTAGGTTAGGTAATTTTTCTCTTGGTGACTTGATTGAAGTTAGTTGGTAGTGTGTTGACTTTAAGGAAAGAGGGGTTAGAGTTAGCTTCTCTGTTCTTAGTTTATTATTTATTCTCTGTTGGCGTGAACGTGAATGAATTATACTGTTTAAGGGTGTGTTTGGATTCTATTACAAATATCTTGTGTCAAAATATGGCTTGTGTTATTTAATATGAATATGTTAGAGAATTTCAATTATATAAGGATGAATTAACCATAATAAAAATAGTTATAAAATTATTAATTCTTGTATGATTATAATTTTTTTTACGTGACATAATCGTGTTAATATTTGAAATATGACCCATTGAAAAGACAGACATTGAAAAGAGAAGACAGACATTTGAAATATGTTTCCATGAATTTCATACGTTTGATGTTACAGCACCGTGATTGGGTCTGATTGACCATCTTGCCCCAGTTTTGATAAAAAATTATCACTTTCTTCTTCTTTTCAAACTATATGCCGATTTGCTTTTTTTTTTAAAAAAATTATATATTAATTTATCTCTGTTTAATCAAGTAAATAGATATAAGTGTTTAAACTATATACTTGACTCTTTTACTCAAGTAAATGTGGATCAAACTTAGGTCAAACTAAAAACAGATTGGTATATAATTTGAAAAAATGAAAAAAAATTATAAATTAAATTTTTTTCGATACATTGATAGAAATTGAACACACCACTTAATATAAACTATTCAAATTTCTCATTATTAGATCAAATTTAATGATTTTAATAAATTAATTTAAAAAAAGGAACAAAATGATCGATCAACCCTATGGTTGGACCAGTTCAGAAAAAGAACTGCGATTGAAATCTATAACACTATTACAAAAGTCAACAAATAAATTTTTTCCTAATTCCTGTTTTTATTATTTATTCATTTTGTCTAACATGTTATCTTATAAACCCGTCTCAGAAATAAGCGCATACATACATTACCTCGTGGGATATCCGGGACCGGTTCATTCCTTTCCGATCAATTAACAATTCTTTCGTGCTATTGCATCCAGATTCATATCAACTCAACAAAGACAGCTGGCAAATTAAATAAATTATCATATATATATATATATATATATATATAACAAATTAATGTCATTATAATTTTCATCCTCTCCATGCCACTAACTTTTTATAAAACAAAAAAAATTTACTTTTTTATACAGTTTTAATACATTTAATAAACCAACTTTAACTTTTGAGAATAAGTACAAATCATACGACGTAATTAAACGCATTTATATGTAATAACACATAATAACAGAGATTTCATAATGATTAAGTTCAGAGCAACAAATTGTACAGTATTAAAATTAAGAAAGTAATGTATATAACTCCTAAAAAAAAGTATTTGTTATTAGCCGTAAGTACTAACATGCTAACATTATATTTTTATTATCATTACTGTATTTAAAATCCATTAATCTCTACCAAAAAAAGGAACGTTATCATATAAAAATTATTTACAATTAAATGAAAGTATTCATATGATAAATATGGAATAAATCAAAATAGAAAGTTGCCCATATTTTTTGCGAAATCATGAATTACACATTATAGACAAAAAAATGTGATAAGAATTTCAACCTGTCAAAAGCTTAATTTCGTTTTCGCTATCTATTTCAGTAGGTTTTGGTTGGCCAGGTGCCCTTTGAGCGGTGCAAGTAAAATTTTTGACAATTGACGAGTAAAGATCAAACTCCGCCTTCAATTTTAGGCAGCAAGCTTGTATCCACTTCTCTGCTACAGTCGTAGATACACTGTCTTGGCTATCCCTCTCATGTTCTTCAATAGCTGGCCGTATCTCATTGTATAAGGAATCAAGAGCACATGTAGCGTCATTCTTTCTTTCCTGCATGAAACCTTAAAATAAGAGCTGAACACAAAACCAGACATGCAAATATAAATGAAAATCACGTTACACAGTAAACAACGGAACGAAATAAAGCATTTTGGGATAAAGCACCAAACCTATTTGAAATACCTTCGTAACTAAGATTAAGTCCATTAATAACAAAATCTAAAGCCAAGTGATACTATTCAGCACACAAGAAAATACTAAAGAAAGTCATACCTCATATTTTAAAATCTCCTCTTGTGCTTCCTTTGACTCTAAGAGGGAAGCTGCAAACTTTGCATCAATTTTCTTCTGTATGAGATTTTTAAACCTTCCCCCATTATATGCCTTTGATCTTTTGGTAGACATGGACATAGGTCTAATGCGATAGTTTCTGCCCGCAGTATTACTTCGGATACGCGATATCATTGCATTCTTTTGTGAAAAGGACTGTTCAGTATTTTGAGAGTACAATTTCATATCCTCGCTTATTACATCAGTTTTAATCTTCTTCACATCTAAACCCTTTATCTCAACTGAACCAAGTGGCTGAACATTAAAAGAAGTGGACTCCGATAGTTGCTCAGCTTTAAGTATAACATCCATGGAGTGTTCGGTTTGTCCATTAACCTTTGACACCAGTTCATCCTCAGCAGAGTCATATACAGGAATTTTCTCAACAGAGTACCTGTAACCAATAACATCAGCAAAAATTAATGAACCAAAACATCACATGGAAAAGGAATTGAAGTAATATGATAGATGATTCAAGAATTAGGAAATAATAGAAAAGAAATTGAATCTTGAATGAATCTTTATCGCTATAACCTCACATCAGGATCAGAAGAATGACCCAGAGGTAGAGGAAGATTAAAACTTGAATATAATGGATGTTTCCGTCTGTCTCTCTCTCTCTCTCTCAACTCCAGGGGATTGAAATTGTCGGCCCTTAACTTCACAACTGATCAACTCACTCCCCTCATTTACATTCTCTCCTTAGTCCCTATTTATATCCTAACTCTGACACTGCAGTTACAGGCTAACTACGTAAATCTAACAACTTCTCTAACAATTTTTACTAACTAGAACTAAGTAACAGAGGCGGGCCCACTTGGTTCTTTGGGCCCATCATTTTTTTTAACATGTATTTTCCTAATATTCAAATACCCGAACATTTTTAACTACAACCCTCTAGCCACTATTCAAACCCTTAAAAGAATTTGTATTTCTTTCCCCAAACTCAAAAAAGGGGGAAAATTGAAATGATGACATTAGTTTCAGGTGCCAGGTATTCAATACTGAATCATTTGATGTTGCTTATTGCAAGTGGTGTCTCACATATACTGACAGAAAATAAAAGCTGTTATTCAAAGATGAATGCATAATAAATAAAAAAAAGAGGATAAATTATAAATTACCTGTCATCATCATCTTCCCATAGATAAGTATCCTCCTGCTCAAATTTTCCAACATGAGGAAAAATAGATGATTAAAAACCAACAATAATCAATGAAAAAAAAAAGCAATACAAAAACCCAAAACAAGGACACCGCAAGCCATTTCCCATTATTGCAACATCTGCTAGGTTTTTTTTTCCCATTTAAGACCCATAGAGGCTCTAGTAAGATAAGAAGTTTGTTACCGAGAGCATAACATAAGTAAAGGAAGAAGCATGTCAAAACTTACTTGGGGTTACTTGGGAAAAAGTAGTAATAGAAGACTTAATTGAGTGAAAAATAGATTGGTATACGGTTTTTCTGAAGTAGGAGTGGAGGAAATCTATTAGCATTGTGGAGGGGTAGATTTTTTCCTATGTTATAGATTGCTTTTTAGTCCTTTTTTCATATATTTATTTATTTTGTCTTTATTATTTATTCTTTTCTCGCAATCTGTTCTTGATTTTATTTGAGTTCATTGACCATCAACCTCAATTAGTTTGGAATAAAGGTGATTTTGATGTTGATGTTGAAAACAAAGTTATCAAACGCGGATTGAGGCATGTCGCAGCCAACCCCGAAAAACACTATAGCGTTATAGTGAGTTGCGGTTGTGAAAATAGTGAAATACATATATGATAGAAATAATGACAAAAAGAAACATTTTTTAAAGGCAGAGATAGCAGAAGTGACAAAAAGAGACACAGATAGAGTAAAAAACCCTTTAAAAATTTTTGTTACACATTTAAATTTTGGACAAAATTGACATTTTACCTTATGACAGCAATATAGCCGCGCAAATGCGATAGCAATGGCCGCTATTGCGTTCCGGTGCGGTGCGGCGCAATTTCTTGCGCGAGGTACCGCAACACCCATACGGCGCGGCTCGCGGCGCTATTAACTACTATGGTTGAAAACAATTATTTGAGCACATGCTCCACTGAATGAAAACTAATTTAATCAAATCAAATATAGAGCCCACAACTTTAATCAAATATAAGAGCCCACAAGTTTAATATCCAATCATCTTCCATCAAAAGAATAAAAAACACCTAACCATCACCTTTCAAGCGCTATTGGTTGGACTTCAAAGCTCATAGTCTACACCATGTCTGTGCATTTTAAAGGCTTAACTCTAAAAAATTGCATTAACATCTTAGAAATTTGAATTCAAGCACATAATTTTTTGAGGTATTACTACTTTAGTCAAAACTTACTTGAAAACCACGAGATTTTGCTCCAAGGAATCCGGAACATTTGAGTGCACCACAGAGGCAGCGAACCTTTGCACCTCCAAACCATTCAAAATTATAGTCATATGCCAATTCAGTTCCAATAGGAATATCATGTTTTGCAAATATTCCAACTCTTATTTCTCCCAAGACATTCCATTTTCTTGTCTCACAGTTTGGTTGACTGCAAAATTAAAAGTATTCAGTTGATGGCAAACCTTGGGCAAACATTCCTACTATTTCTGCATACTAGCAGGTTCATTTTCCTTGATCTTAGTATTTTTGTTTGAAGTGATTTACCAAGAATGGTTTATAAATCTGGCAAGGCTTCCTTTTCTGGTTGCATCAATGGATTCAGATGCATTAAGGCAAATGATAAATGCATCCTTAAGAGCTGCAAAGCAAACAAAAAGTTAAATAAAAACATGAATTTAAATACCAATCAAATAGAAACATTGAATTAATTGACATTTGACCTTGAATTTCATAAGCCTGGGATCTACGCTTGGCTTCTTTCCATGATATTACTTCTCCACAGTATTCAATGACAAATTGACCTGCCTGTATGAAATAAATAAATTAGTGTGGCACTTGTACACAAAAGAAATGATTAAAAAATTAGCCATACCCATAATAAAGCAGAAAATGCAAAGGCATCCATCAAATTTTGCAAGTTCCTTCTTCCAAATTTCACAGCAATTCATTATAGATTACCTTAATGTTCTCATCAGCCAAAAGACCCCACCCACGGCCTTCAGTTTTGAACAGCTTTGTTTTTGCATATTCACACTTCTGAAATCTCTGTAACCATGGCATGGCATATGGGACATGAATAGGAATTGCTGTTAGCTTCATCCCAAGTAAAGTAGGCCAAAGGTTTAGAAAAAAAATGAAAAAGAAAAAGAAAGAAAGAAAGAAACATAACAGTACAAGGGTATTCATCATGCTACCAAAAAATTTATAAAAGTTTTTTTTTTTTTTAAATGTGAAAGCAGAATATAAATATGCAACAAGTTATGTCAAGTGCTCTCAGAGACACAGGTTGGGAGCTGACAAGTAATAACTTCTCATTACCAACTTTCTACCTGCAGGATGATTATAGCAAGCAAAAGAGTGTATCTTTAATAGTATTTTGCAATTAACACATAAATAGGTAATATATAACTAACTACATGCATCATCGCAGACCGACCTAAACATAAACTAACCTGATTTTTGCAAAAGATACCACAAGGACAATAACCAGGGGTGCATTCAGTGCTGGTTAATACATTCAGGCACCTTTCCCCACATGCACTATCATGGTCATTGGCATTATATCTGCATTCACATATAGCAATATCCTCCTCCTTCTGCTTCTTATGCCTGGACAGAAATAAAGAGAAGGGCGAATGAATTTATATAACTAATAAAGCTAAGTCAAGATTTCAGATACAAAATAGTCATTTGATTTTGCATTTCCCTGTGGCCTGATCCTTGTAACATAAGCTATGTTTGGATTGTTGGTAAGGGATAGAAAGAGATGGCATGGGCTTGGATTCCATTTCATTTGGATTTTTTAAAATAGAATTGGATGAACTTCATTCATCTCATTCCACTCCATACCCCCATCTTCCTCCCCTACATATTGGGAGGTAAGGGCTGGATTCAAATTTTTTTATTAAATATAAGATTCTATTTTTGTCCATGAAGCCTTGCTGCTGCTGCATGATGTTGCCCCTGATTTCCTCCTCAGTGTCTTTCAACCAGTCTCTTGCTGCCTCATTCGCATTGAGTAATGGCTTGTCTAAGATAGCCAAAGCCCAACGGAATGGAATTGGAAGGAGGAAGGCGCTTGAGAACTTGAGCTGGCGATAGCAAGGGGTTTGCTGTGTCCATCAACAAGAATGGAATTGGAAGCTTCTTTTCTCTGCAAGCGCGAGATTTGGATTCAGAGCTTCATCAATGCACCCCCTTCATCTCATCTCTGGCTTTCCAATATGTTCTTTTCCTTTTTACCTTTTAGCACTTCCAAGTTTGCACTTACAGTCAGAACTTCCTAATTTGTAACGTGGATACTTATTTTAAAAAATAATGGTTTCTTTGAAAAATATAACTAAACAATTTTTTATTTTTTTTTATTTTAGTGATATTCATTAGATATTTCATATTCTTGGGCAGCAACAAAGCCATTTATTGGTAAAATTTTCATCATTGTGATATTTATTTTATAAATTTCAAAAATAAAAATAGGAATAATAAAGTTTTGAGATAAGGACTATATTTGAACAATGAATTTATAACTCTTATCATTCCATTCAACTCCACTAGAATTTCCAAATAATAGAATGGAAACTTTCCTCCATTGCATAGATAAATTTCCAAACAAAGACAGGGAAACTTTACTCCATTCCATTTAACTCAATATAATAAAATATCCAACAAAGCCGTAAGTTGTTTGCAATTTCTAGAGATTTTGTCCTTCTAAACTATCTTGTTGGATTGAGCGCGTACCACTAGGGCAAAAACTATAGCTGTTAGTCAGCGTGTACCTCTTTCTACTTACCCTTACTAGTCCAAGCACCATAGCTCTATCTAACTCTGACCCACACCAGGCCTTGCCAAGGCAGGATGTTGACTTCAACAACATATCTTTGCCATTCTCAAAGATACCAATGAAGGAGTCAAATTTCAAACACACAGCCTATGATTTCCAGGAAACTATCTAAGCTCATGTCAATAGTGCCATCACTGAGAACAGTTATTATCTGTGAACAGAACCAGTTAGTAAAGCTAAAAGTGAAAATGTTCTTACTTAGAATCAAATTATATTCCAATCATAACAACACGAACTTTGTTCCTTACTACAGTTACTTCGTTGGAAATCTGGTCCTCGCCAACATTTCTAAGCTATTGGATACTTGGAAGGGTGCTTACTACTCCTAGGGTGGGCATTTAGATTAATCTTATTAAATCTTGATTTCCCAGTAGTCCCCTAAATTACTCTCGCTTTCCTGTTTTCTTGTATTCCATGGAGATTGGCTCAAAATGAAGGACTTATTGTGGTCAGCAGAAGGCCAGGGAGTTGATATTAAGACTAACATTCAAAGATTTGAATATAAAATGACCAGAGAATAAGGACAACAAAAGAAACACTAATAAGCACAAAACAGCAAATTCAAATGAATAAATAAAACATAAGAATTGGAGTTCAGAACAAAGGCAAAATATATATAAGTAAACACCATCAACGAAATACTACTTAAGGAAATTACTAACCTTCGTATCAAAAATTCATTCTGATTTATATGTATGTATTGAGGCAACTCTTCAGTATGAGGATCCTTCAAATCAATAATGTCCTTGTTACTTAATTTAAACACAAAATAACAAACACAATAGTGTTTTTGATAAAATAATAATAATAACAATAACTATAAAAACCTAGACATAGAGGAATGTAGTGAGGCAAAAACCAAAATAAAGGGAAAAAATTTACCATATGAGTAATGGTTGTATCGCGTACAACCTGAAAAAATAGGAAAGGTACTTAATCATAGAGAGAGAGAGAGAGAGAGCAAAGTACATAAATTTATATGATTAGGGCTCATCTCTGATGTCTTTATACAAACAACAATCAACTAATAAATCAATCCAATCCTGTAGAATCAAAATAAGCACCGGCATCTAGCATAATGCAATTATAGAGAATTAAGAATCACAGATCTTCCTCTATAGTTCACTAATCACTATGGTAGGATGGAAGTTCTTTTTTCTATATGTTTTTAAGGAAGCTGTCAAAAATTAATCAAAGTTATTAAAAATCTCCTTCCAAATGGGTAAGAAGAGGTGCAGTTAGCTATTTTTTCACCAATAGAGACATGGGAATGAATTATAACAACCAAATTGCAAAACTGTGAATCTACTGAAAACAACACACTGTTAGTAAAAGTTTCTCAAGCAAAAATAATATACAAATTTGCTCCCAGTTCGTGGCCTTTCCTTCTTTTTTTCTTCCCTTTTCATTTGGAGAGGGTGTTATCTCCATCACATTTGAGACTAAATGTAGTAAAAATTAAGGGACACAGGGTAATTGAAGGTGAACTAACCTAATGTCATATAATCACTTTATGGAATCACAAATTCACAATTCCAGCGCTGCTACTAGGGATTAGCTTTACCTATAAGTAGTAATGAACAATTCAATTTTTTTTTTCTTTTTTTGCTGTATTGTAGAGCCGTGTTCTAAAATCCTAAAACCTAGGGAATCAGAGTAATGGATCCAACAATAACAATGGTAGGGCTAGATTCGCCTCCAAAACTCATAACATAGCAGACCAATAAAGAAAGATCAACGATCATTGCAGACGCGACAAATGGTTTGTGGGAGTGAAACCTGAGCAGCTTTGATAACAATAGACAATCTTCGAATGCCGTTACCGATTCCCGGTCGAAGGAGAAATCCTTCGTCGGAACTGGAGAGGAGCTTTTTCCGGCTAGGACTCGGTTTCCGGCCAAGTGCGGTTGTGGTGACGCCGAAGTTGGCGATGAAATCGGACTCGGAGAAGTTGGAGACACTTTAATAAAATGTTTTATGATGAATGTTTACAAAAAATAAAAAATAGAAAGGTTAAAAAATTATTAAATTTGTTAGATTAATAAGTGAAAAAATAAGAAGTTATTAGAAGATAAAAAATAAAAATTATTGAGATCATAGAAAATATTTCTTATTTTTAAAAAATAATAATATGCATTTAATAAGAATATTAAAAGGTGACAAAACCCGTCTATCAAAAAAAAAAAAAGTGACAAAACCCAAATTTTGTTATTTTGAATAGAAAATGATTATATTACAAACTCAAAGTTTATAAATTCTTCCAATTCCATTATGTACTATGGACATATTACTTATGTATGTAGTAATATGTACTATTTTTTTTTTTGGTGAACAATAATATTTACTGCTTATATACATGTAGTAATATGTATTATTCATAGAGATAGAATATTCATATTACCAAATTTTTCTACTACCACTCTAATCATCATTGGATTCAAAAGTTGTTTTCCTTTTCTCTCTCTTCATTCAACTTTTCTTCTAATCCAATAGTGATTAGAGTGGTAGTGAAGTCGTAGTAGAAAAATTTGATAGTATGAATATACCTCGTATTCATAATATATAATATAATTTGTAAGAATTTATAAACAGTCGTATAGGAAACTTAATATACCATATCCATTTTGAGTATATAGGAAACTTAATAATTTTTCTTAAAATTATTATTCCCTCCCAACTTTAATCATGTTTATTTTATTTTTTTTTGGTAAAAAATCATGTTTATTTATTATACAGAACTCTTGTTAACTGAGTTATTTTCAGACATTAAAATAAAATATAAAGGGCCTAAGGTTATACAAATTTTATAAATTAAGAAATTAGTTTCAGCATCAGATTTTTCTTTAAAAATTTGCAAGATATAGTTTCAGCATCAGATTTTTCCATTGTCTTTTAATTCAGTCTTACTATGTTTTAAATACCAAGAAGCAACCTCGGAGAAATGAATTACGGGGCAAATGTTTTGGAAAAAAAAAATTGATGAAAAGAGATAGGAAGAAACAACCGTGAGGGATGGTGAAAATGGAGAACGAGAAAAAATTAAAAACCATTGAATTAGAACTAATCAAACGAATTTAAAAAGGATAGTAAGAGGTGTAGATTTAATAAATTGCAAGTATACAAGTAATTTATTTATGTATCATACTTGCAATTTATTTTTATTTTTTTAGAATAAATAAATAAAAATAAATTGCAAGTATCCCTTACTTGTATACATAAATAAATCCTCGCACTATCCTGCAATGTAAATAGTCATTCAACGGATTAAGTTACTAATTTATTATTTCATTCTTTTATTTTAACTCTTTTAAAATTTAATGAAAATAAAAAAAATTAGGTTATGAAATACCTCTGTAAGTTTAGATGTGAAATTATCCTTTTTAAGTGTGTAATTGTCTCCCCAAAATAGTTAAAATCGAGATTTTATATAAAATAAAAAAAGGATAAAAAATTATAAAACATACAAAAAAACATAAAAATATAAAAGCATTTGAAATATTGGTAAAATCATTTTAATAAAAAAATCATAAAAACATAAAATGATTGTAATAAATCGATATTTTAATTACCATGCTTCCATCCACATCATATTTTCCCCATTTAAAAAAAAATTAATATTTATTACTATGTTGACTTGACTCTAATCGTAAGATTTTTTTTTTTTATAACAATAATCGTAAGATGTTTTTAATAAGTTTTGAAGTGTTTTTTTAAGATATTTCATAATATCCCTTAATATGATATTGATTTTAAATCAAAGAACCCAATTATATGTTACTAGTTACTACAAATGTTTTTTTGAGAAATAATAGTCTCATGTTGTAATAGAAGACAACTGATTTTTTCTACTAACTTGAAAAGACATGGGATTCACTTCAAAAAAAATTTCTTTTTTTCTTTTTTTCTTTTTTTCTTTTTTATGCAGCATAACCCATAATATTTCTTGTTTATAACCAGAGACAAAATATTTTATGTTAGTTGCAGAAAAATATTACCCATGTTTTTTTATGCAAATAAATGACAATATAAAAAACATTCGAGCTACAACTTTATTTTCGCTTAAGTTACTTTTGAAAGGATAAAAAAATGTATTAAAGTTTAACATTAAATATATTTAATAATATTTTATTTTATTATGCATGTAATGATTATTATCGTCTATCTAAGGGATTTTTTTTAAAATACCAGTACATCCATTTTTTAAAATTAGCAAAAATGTATATCATTTCAGTACAGGTCTTTTTTTGTATTTTTCTCTTGAGTCCTGAAATTTATGTAATTTGGGGAGAGAGATATGCACACAAGTGGTACTGAAAGTTTTCTCCTATCTAAAAAAGTTAATCGTTTCAATTTCTTTAGATCAGGGATTATGAATAAATATTCCTTCCATTAACTTCCCTACGAATCAGGCTATAAATAACATGAGATTAAGGCTAGACAAAATCAAGCTTACCATTTTTTCAGACAAATTGTTTTAAGATATATTTCTATATTATTTTATAAATATCGAACCAACTACTTTAAATTTGAGTTTGAGTTTTTTTATCCTCAGAAGAGTTAAAGTGTTTTAAAATAGGGAATTAATTTTTTCATGGGAAAATTTGCTCATGCTACACTCATAATACATGAGTGGGGTCCATAAAAAGGTGAAAAGATAAAAAAAAAATTAAAATGGGACCCACTCGAGAATAACATGAGAAAATTTTCTCATGTAAAATGAGAAAACTATTTTCCTTTAAAATATAGTTTGTAGTTTTTTTTTTTTTTGAGATAATATAGTTTGTAGTTAAGAATGTGTAAAGTGAATTGAACTTCTAACATATCATGGGACAAGAGCACCTATCAAATCAGTTATGGTAACCCGTGTTGTGTTTAGTGTACCAAAATCCATCTTTTCAGCCGCTTCAAATTAATGTTATAAAAATTGAATCAAATGAGTTGTGTTACATGAAGAAACCCAAGCGAGAAAGAGAGGAAAAGAGAAAGTTCAAGAAAGAAGATTTTGAAAAATTATTTCCTCTCATTAACAGAAAACAGTAAACGCTACTAATAGCAAGAGTTGTTGACGTCAGTAATAAAGTTACAAGTCAGTTAAAACAAACTCAACAAGTTAAAACTAACTCTAATACTCCCCCTCAAGATGGAGTGTGGATATCTAACACTCCCATCTTGGACAACAATGAAAAAAGAGAAGAAGAAGGCAAAGACTTAGTAAAAATGTCAGCAAGTTGAAGATTGGACCGAATGGGCAGTAGTTTGATGACTCCAGATGCAACTTGATCACGAACAAAATGACAATCTATTTCAATGTGTTTAGTGCGCTCATGAAAAGTAGGATTGGAAGCAATGTGAACTGCAGCCTGATTGTCACAGAAAAGAGCAGCTGGAGAATTCAGTTTCAATCCTAGTTCTTGTAATAATTGAGCCAACCAACATAATTCTGCTGCAGTAGCAGTCAAAGCTCTATACTCAGCCTCGGCTGATGACCTTGAAACAGTTGTTTGCTTTTTGGCTTTCCAAGAAATCATGGAATCTCCAAGAAAAATACAAAAACCCGTCACAGATCTTCTTGAATCTGGGCATCCACCCCAATCAGCATCACTAAAAGCTTTAAGATGCATAGAAGAAGAAGAAGAAAACAGAACACCTTGGCCAGGCCGACCTTTGAGATATCTCAACAAATGATGAGCAGCTTGTAAATGAGTGGTACGGGGTTGAGACATAAACTGACTCAACTTGTGTACAGCAAATGTAATATCAGGCCTAGAAAGAGTGAGGTAGAGAAGTCTACCTATAAGACGACGGAATTGAGACGGATCTGTGAGCAATTCTCCATCCTTTGCATTCAATTGAATCCTCGGATCCATAGGAACAGAGGCTGGTTTACAAGCCAGAAAAACAGTATCTTCAAGAAGTTGCAAAGTATAGTGTCTTTGAGAAAGAAATATGCCTTTCTGTGCACGAGCAATTTCAAGGCCTAAAAAATACTTTAAGATTCCCAAGTCTTTGAGTTTGAAATGAGAATGCAAAAAGGATTTTAAAGAAAAAACCACTGCAGGATCAGGTCCAGTAATTATGATATCATCTACATAGACCAATAATGCCACAAAAGAGGAACCAGCACCTTTAGTGAATAAGGAATAGTCAGATTTGGATTGAGTAAAACCATGTTGCAAAAGGACACTTGAGAACTTGGAATTCCATTGCCTTGAGGCCTGTTTTAATCCATAGATTGTCTTATGCAACCGGCAAACCAACTTAGTTCCCTTTTGAGGAAGCTCCCCCTGAATATTGTGCCCAAGAGGTAGATCCATATAAACTTCTTCAAAGAGATCACCATTCAAAAAAGCATTATTCACATCTAATTGATGAAGTGTCCAATGCTGAATAGAAGCAATAGCTAAAAGAGTTTTAACAGTAACAAACTTAGCTACAGGGGAAAAGGTATCAATGAAGTCCACTCCCTCTTGTTGAGTATAACCCTTGGCAACAAGCCTCGCTTTATATCTCTCAATAGAACCATCAGATTTGAATTTGATCTTATAAATCCACCGACACCCAATCGAATGCTTCCCAGGAGGCAAAGGAACTACAGTCCATGTGTGATTAGCTTCCATGGCTTGTAGCTCAGCTGCCATGGCCTCACGCCATTGAGGAGAACCAACGGCTTGATGATAAAACTGAGGTTCAAAATGAGAAGAGACATTCAGAGAAAAATGTCTATATGTAGGAGATAATGCTGCATAAGATATCACTGAAGAAATAGGATGCTTAGCTTTTGAAAGAGGAACCTCTGTATGCTTTAAGAGGTTGCAGTGATATTCTTGAAGGTAAGTAGGTGGTTTTGATAACCTAGTAGACCTGCGAGGAGGTGGATCTACTGCCAGAGTATCCACTGCTGCTGAAGGAGGAATGGTTAAATGTAGATCAGATGCAGAAACAGGAGAAGCCATACCCCTTAAGGAAGAATCCAGGTCACTGGTATGAGGAGCAGAATTATTTGCAGGAACAAAGAGACTAAGATCTCTTGAAGGCAAAACTAATTCTGGGAAAAAATCAACTAAAATATCACTGCTGTTGATTGTGTGAAATGGGAATGTGTCTTCATGAAACATCACATCCCGTGAGAAAAAGACTTGATGATTATCCAAGTCATATAGCTTGTATGCTTTCATGCCTGGAGGGTATCCCAAGAAAACACACTTGCGAGCCCGAGCTTGAAACTTGTGTCTTTGTGCTGTAAGTGTGGATGCAAAAGCCAAGCAACCAAAAACTCTCAGCAAGGAATAGTCCACCCCTTTGACAAACAATAGCTCATAAGGAGACTTGTAACCAAGCAAAGAAGAAGCAGTGCGGTTGATAAGAAAAACAGCTGTCAAAATGCATTATGACCAGAAAGTTAAAGGAACTTTGGACTGAAAATAAAGAGCCCGAGCAACATTAAGAATATGTTGATGTTTCCTTTCCACCACTGAATTCTGTTGTGGCCTTTCAACACAAGCAAGCTGATGTAAAACACCTTGAGCATTAAAGAATTCAGTAAATGCTAACTCAGGAGCATTATCAGACCTTACCACTTTGATTTTCTTGCCAAACTGAGTGAAAACCATGTTAAAAAACTTAGGCAAAACAGTAATCACATCAGATTTATTTTTCAGCAAGAAAACCCATGTAAACCTAGTGCAATCATCCACTAAGGTTAAAAAATACCGATAGCCAGAATGAGAAGTGGTGTGAAAAGGTCCCCATGTATCACAATGTATAAGATCAAAAGGAGACTTTGAGAAACTATAATTGGAAACAAAAGGCAGTTTGCATATGCAACAGGGATCTTTATTATTCACATGTAAACCAGAAAAATGAAGTTTATCTTGCATATGAAATAGACATTTATTTGACAAATGTCCTAGCCTATGATGCCAAATCTGGGCAGAGACATGATTAACAAAGACAGAATTCAAAGAACTCGAATGATGTCCTTGTAGATCAAGAACATAAAGCCCCTCAAGCTTGTTACCCTTGCCAATCATCTTCTTGGTAATCAACTCCTGAATCACAAAGGAGTCATGCAGAAAAATAACCATGAGTGGAGAAGCAGTAGATAGTGCATTCACAGACAGTAAATTAAATCTGAATTGAGGCACAAATAAGACATCCTTCAGAATCAATTGAGGTGTGAGTTGAACATCCCCAATGAGAAAAATCGGAATAGAACTTTGGTTAGGCAAAGTAACCGTGCTTCCATATAGAGTTCTCAAAGAAATAAAAACTTCAGCATGTGCACAAATATGCCTTGAAGCACCTGAGTCAACAACCCAAACATTGGGTGATGATAAAACAGGATTAGAGGATACTGAAAAGCAAGTACCTGTGTTGAGAACTGTAGAAGAAACTTGAGGAACAGACTTAGCAAGAGAGTCTGAAGCTTGTTGATTAGAAGCCAATCTATTACACAGCAAATTCAGGAGTTGACTGCAACTTGTGGAATCCAGATTCTGAAGGAAAGTATCAACAGGAGCACTCGAGGAAGACTGAACAGAAGGCACCTGAGATGAAGTCTGATTGACCACAGCAGGTTTAGATGAACTATTCGGATGCTTCGGTCGTGGCTTAAATCCAGGAGGAAAGCCATGTAACTTGTAGCACTTGTCAATAGTATGACCATGAAATTGACAATGGGTGCAGAAGGGACGGTCTCTGCGAGGTCCTTTGAAAGTAGGATCAGTTTTGGCCACAAAAGCCAACGTGTTGGAAGAACCATCAGTGGACATGGAGTGAGGAGTAATCTGACGTTGGCGTTCCTCTTGAACCACCAGAGAAAAAACCTTGTTAATGGGAGGAAGAGGATCATTGAGCAATATTTGACCCCTGATCTGAGCAAACGAATCATTCAAGCCCATAAGAAAAGCCATAGTATACTCCATTTCAAAATAAGAAGCCAATTTGCGAACACCACCACAAGTACATGAATTACAAGAGCAGCTTGGTCGAAAATTACTCAATTCCTCCCAAAAGGATTTGAGTTTTGTAAAATACACACTCACTGAATTATTATCCTGATGCAGATTAGTCAGATCCCTCCGTAACTGAAAAATCCTAGGACCATTACTTTGTTGAAATCTATCTTTGAGATCAGTCCATATATCTGAAGCTGAATCTGAATATATGATACTAGCAGAAATTTCTTTGGAAACCGAATTCAAAATCCAAGAAATTACAATATTATTGTTGCGCATCCAAGAACGAAGAATCTGAAAATTGTTAGGGCTAGGTTTGGAAATAGAACCATCTACAAAACCAACCTTGTTCTTGACGGAAAGAGCTATCAGCATGGCGCGACTCCAAGAGGCATAGTTATCTCCTGTGAGCGGTTGCGAAACCAGAACAAGACCAGGACTATCAGAATGATGCAGAAAATACGGACTATGTGGATCTTCTGCCTCCGATCTAACCTCTGGAATAGTGGTGGAGTTATGGTTGAGTGATGCGGACTCTGAAGAAGCCATCTCTTGGAAGATTCAGGGTTCCAATCGAAGATCAAGAACGACATGCACCAAAAGGAATCACAGATCTATGTAGAAGGGACCAAAAAAGGAAGAAATCAGATGCAAAGCGAAAGAAGAATCATCAACTGATACCATGTTACATGAAGAAACCCAAGCGAGAAAGAGAGGAAAAGAGAAAGTTCAAGAAAGAAGATTCTGGAAAATTATTTCCTCTCATTAACAGAAAACAGTAAACGCTACTAATAGCAAGAGTTGCTGACGTCAGTAATAAAGTTACAAGTCAGTTAAAACTAACTCAACAAGTTAAAACTAACTCTAATAAGTTGATATATTGATTAAGTCATAAATAAGTTATGCTTATAGTTTAATTTTTTATATGATATGTTCTATTTTAATTCCAATCAAATCACTAATTTTGTTAATTGAACTAATTAAATTATGACCTATAGGCTAAAGTACTTACGAGTTCAATATTTAATAACTTTTAAAACATTATCCCAATCGTTCATAAAAATAATTTTATAATTGCTATTGGAGGTGGCTAATTATGAGTAATTATTGCATAAAGTTAACATATTTTGTATTGCCATGTAGATGATTAGATAGATATTGCCTCAACAAGTTTCAACCAATAAAGAGAAAGAAAACGTCTGTATCAATAAATAATGGGTTTAAGTGTCTCAAAGGACATAGTTATGTGGTTCTAATTATAATAGGGGAAAAAAAATTCTTATGTCGCATGATAGCTCTATTATTATGTTAGTGAGAGTTCGTTTTTTATGTAATAATTTTTTTATTTTTTTTATTTTTTATGTTTGGGTCCCATCATGAATTTGAGTGTGTAGGAGAGTTCCTTCTCTCTAATAGCACGAGAAAAACATTGCCCTTATAATATATAGTTATAATATGAAATATTATTTTATTGTTTTAGAAAAAAAAAAACCTTTCATATTATATCTATGTATTATATAGTGATAAAAATTTAAAAAAAATATAAGATCATCTAGAGAAAAAATAATATCCCAAAAAAATATTTAATATGATCTCAGCCCATCTATGTGAGTCCAAAGGAGACGGAAATAAATTTATTTGTCCAAGTGTCCTCCATTCCCAACGGAAGGAGCCTATGCTCCGGAATGAATCAGTAATACATTAGCAGCTTGTTTGGTACGTGACTTTTCTGAGAAACTATGGGAAAGCTGAGACGGACAAATGTGGTCAACACGTTTGGTACCCGACTTCTTAAAAATTTCATGGGTTAGGATTCATTGAAGGAAAATGGTTTCTTTGTTAATTGTGGCACAGAAAGCGAAATCAGAGTTCCAAATAAAACAAGGAATTCTTGACTTCTGGGAGAAGAGAAAACCGAGATGGAAAGAGGAAGACCAAAAATCCAAAATGACCCTATGTTTTGAATGAAAAGATAAAAGTGAGATTATTTTAGTAAAATAACCTCACATTCCCACTACTATTTCATAACCAACCAAATAAAAATTCAGTAAAATTAATTTAATTTTTTCGGGAAAATTTGAATCTACCAAATAGTTTTTTATTAACATTTCAGTAAAATATATCCCCCTATATTTCAGTAATAATTTTTTCTCAGATACAAAAAAAAATTCTCCTATATCAAATGCCCCCTGGATGAAATGAAGATTCAGTGCATTTGTCGATGAAATGAAGATTCAGTGCATTTGTCTAATTATTTTATGACTCGTAGACAAAATATTTCACATCATTTTTTTTTTTTTAGATAATGTAATATTTTTTGGTCCACATATCATGAAATTAATGGGCAAATATACTAACTTGAGTGTATCTCACATACTAAAAATTTATTCTTACTCCTGATGCACAAAAGAGGATCTCCAACAAGAGACTCATATTCCCAATAAATGATATGAGGAAAACTCCAAAACTTACTCAATTTGTAAGTAGTTCTGGAAAAAAGACTCAATTAGACACTATTATATAACTGTATAGTCATAATAGAAAAGAAAAATAACTAATAACTTTTTCTTTTTACTTTCTTTTGCATTCTGTGTCGTCTCCACTTCCTTAGTTTGATGCAAACAATGACTGTTAAATTAAAAGAAAGAGTGTGCCTCTTTATCCTAGTTGTCGAAAACATGTCAAGGATCTGTTATACTTAAAAAGCTGACTTTGCAAGGAGAATACCTAGGTTTTGGTAAAATATGCTTTGAAGAACAACTTGGGCATGGAATATTGGTCATTATTATTATTTGGTATAAAGCATCAATTGTGTGTAAGGTGGGACGTTAAAGCATCCGAGTCTGGCATGGTCAAGCTAATTAGCAAAGCCAGGTTGGAACCTCTCTTTTATTTGTTTCCTATGCTTTTTTGGATTCATGCATTGCCATTTCAAACTGTTATTTGTTTTCTTTTTCTTTTTCTTTTTAGAAAAAGTGTAAGATTTGGTTTAACGAGAAAATGGCATAATAGTAAAGTACCATTAAAATGTGTATTTAGATTTGCTTTTACAAAATAAAGTAGCATTAAAATGTGTAATCAGATTAACTTTCACGAGTTTAATGTTGTATAACTTATTTCTACATCATTAACACTATTTTGATACCAAAAAAAGCAACTTTTTTTCCCTTCAAATTTCATTTCAGTTTTGTAACCTTAAATAATGTCACAGTGGTCGAGGCTATTTATTTATCTCTTAAACGTGATTTTGATCTCTCAAAACAGTTTGGATGAGACATCATCCATAAAAAGCAGTATTCGGAATAGTATTTTTTCCCTTTAAATAAAACCAATGATGCTTAAAAGATAAAACAGATTTTCTCTTAACAAATAATTTTATGGATTTGTTTTTCCCATGTTACATGAGAAAATAAACCTTTCCTACACTCATCATATAAAAAATATGTCACTCATTTTTTTAATTTTTAATTTTTTGAAATAGGTGAGTCTACATTTGATGTATCTATGACATAAGATTTGAATTCTCCTATAACATAATATTTATTTTTCCCTAATTTTAATAGGGGAAGGATATTGTAACAACCAAGTTTGTGTTACTACCATGTTACTACCAGTCAATCTCACCGTTAGATCGCTTATGTTGATCTGACGGTTATATTTATTTCCATCTTTGTATGGTCATGATTCCCAAATTTAAAGTAAAAACATTAAATATGGGAAATCATCACCATACAAAAGTGAAAATAAATATAAAATATTAAATTTGGGGAATCATGACCATACAAATATGAAAATAAATATAACCGTTGGATCAACATAAGCGATCTAACGGTGAGATTGACTGGTAGTAACATGCTTAAAAGTTAAAACTTGATTTATCCTTCCCCATTTTAATATTCTAAACTGCTTACAAATTCTTATACACATTAATTATATAATATTTTGATCTTAATGACTGAAAGTGAGCTTGTAAAAATAAAATTGGTATTGAAATTATTTAACTTTCAATGTTCTCTATTGGTCTGCGCAACCTAACCTCATATGGTGACAGAGAATGGAGTATCTCCATCAGGATCGTTGATTGATGCCACTGAGTAATGGACCCCACTATGATGATGACGTGGTCATGCTGTAAAATAGGTAAGTGAATATCAGAACAAATTTCACTGTCACACAGACAGAGAGTGACGTAAGAAGATGAAATAAAACAAGGGCAAATTGTTCTTCTCCTTCTTCTTCTTCTTCAAAAATTTCAACAATTTTTTTATTTTGTTTGGCTACATATTCCCACACAAGATTTTTGTTTTCATTTTCCCCAAAATATTCCTCGGTGCAAAATCATACTTCCAAAATTCCAAACTCAAAAACCGCCATCTCTCTGTCTCTCTGGGATCACAACCCTTTTTTCTCTCTCTTTCTTCTTTTTCTTTTCTGTGAAGCTTTTTCATCTCATTCTAGACGAGGCCCACAAATTTTGACCCTCAATCCAAACACTCTGATTCACCGGAATGTGAATGAGAGTGAGATGAACACTTGGCAGTTCTGGGTCTTACCCTCTTTCCCTTCCTAGTGTCAAGCAGAGTCTTCATGGCAGCAAAGCGCGTGTACCAAGTTTGGAAAGGAAGTAATGTAAAGTTCAATTTTTTCCCTCTTCTTCGTTGCAAATTTATCATTTTTTGCTTGATATGCCATCTGGGTATGCTCTAGATTCGTGGGTTTGTGATTTGGAATATGGAAGTAAATTAGGAAAAAAAAATTAATTTAGAGTGATTGTTAAAAACAACAAGCTGGGTTTGTGTTGAATGTTGAGCTGGTAGTGGGGTGAGGTTATGCGATTTTGTTGGAAAATCTACAACTTGGTTGTGGCTGTTGGGTCTGTGTTCTAATTGTGCCTGATTACAGTTAGTTTTCTACTCAGCTATGTGAAGCAATACTTTTAATCTTGTGTATTCTTATCTAATTCGAAGCGTTAGATTCAATAGAGTTGCTTTATCTTTTGGGAAAATAAGTTATGAAGATGTAGAATTTGATATAATTTGCCTGTAGTTTGGCTAAATCTTTGGCTCAAGGTGTTTTGGGTGAAAAGAAAGGTAGAATTGAACAGTATAGTTAGTTTGAGCTTTTGATCAATTTTGAATTTGTTTCTTTGGTCATTTAAAACAGTAAATCTTGTCCGATAGTTAGGATTACAATCATCGGGTTGCTCCCTTCTTTTAAAAAAAGTTATTTTCTCGATGTTTGTTAAAGAATGATGACTTTCATGTCAGATATTTTGGGGTGATTCTGTGCTTTGAATAGAGTTATCATGGAGGATTTTCGTACTGTCTTGGTAAAATGACTCCTTTCTGATTATTAAATGAGCAAGATATGATGTAGGTTTGGTTATGGGTTGGATTATATTAGCTTAACATGGGATGGACTTGGAGCACTTGAGCTGCATAGATGGGTCCATGCTATTGCTATGTTCTGTATGATGTCAAGTGGCTTGTGGTAGAATAAACTCTGAAAGGATGATAAAAATTAAGCATAAGGGTGATCAATGGGATTGAGCATGAGTAATCTATGTTCACAGTAACTGCTCAAGCTATGCTGAAACTGATATCCCCCACCCCTACTGTCACATAAACTAATCTCGGTCTTTGTGTAAAATGATAATCGTGAGGTAGTAATCTGCAATAGCTGCTGGTTAAAGTGATTTTTATTGGAGATGGATGGTGGCTGGTAATGTTTGCTGGTGTTATTGGTTGGATGATTGATTCTAAATAATTGACTACAACTGGAATCTTCTTGTCAATTATTCCAATCTGCAGCCAATAAGAGGTGGTCTGACAAGTGACAAACAATGGATGATTATTAGTTTCATGATGTGTTTGGTATCTCGTGTTTCTTTTACTTCATAGAATCATAGGTATAGAATAGGATGAGAACCCAAAGAGATAATAACCTCTGAAATGTGAATGATAATGCATGATACGATTATGAACACATACCTCAAATTATAGTTGAGCCGTTGGAGTTTGTATGGAAATAGGGACATATAGCTATAAACATGCTAAAATAAGCTGATATTGATATTATAGATAGGCCACTTCTGTGATACGTTTGCTATTTTTTTTGGGGTTCCTAGTCAACATTAGTATGTCCTATCACAAAGTGGCAGACCCAAGAAATTTTGTTTATGTCTGCACAGTTAGTGGTGGGGGTTCGGGGGCATCGTCCCCGAATTTTTATTTTTTATAGAAAGTTTTAAATGCATTAAAAAATACTTGTAACTGTACCAAAATGGGAACCCCAATGAGTGTCTCCAGGTCTCTTTAAGGTTGTCAATTGATTTAAACCTTTTCCGGTTGGTATCACCACGAGCAATTCTTTCAACTATTTGCTCATATTGATTCATTTCAAGAATTTCCTTCGCTTGTATGAACCCCCCCCCCCCCCCCCCCCCCCCCCCCCCCTCCCCCCGCCAAATGGTGGCCACTTTGTATAATATAAAATTGTTATGTTTCTCATCCAAAAAAGGACAAAGTAATATTTGTAATAACTCGTGAGGTACGAAGTTTTAAAAGAAATCTCGGTAGAGGAATGTGTCATTTCTTTAATTTTAAAAGCTTTACAAATGAACCACTGTGTTGGTTAGGTGGTGTTGGATAGAGTAGAGCATCCATAAAAAAAAAAATTCAAAAATTTATGTCCGCACTTGCAGTCATTGGCACATGAGTGGGTCCGCCACTGCTATCACACATTGGATTTTTTTCTCTTTATATGCTTTAAAGATTTCGGAAGGAACAAGGACTGTGAAATTTTATGTCGTTGTCTGTGTATTCAGTTCTCAGGTGTATTTACTATTTAGTTGTAGAGAAATGCCTGTATTTTCAAGTGTCTCTCTCCCTTCAAAATTGTAATAGGATAGGATTTTGTACATGACCTCTCTTTGGGATAGATAGTTAGTTAGTTAGATAGATAGATAGAGGGAGGGAGGGAGGATGTTTTAATGGAAATTATTTAGCTTTGTTTCTAATCTCTTATACAGTCCTCTTGGAATGATGTAGCATTCTGTTTTTGGCTAACTTCAGAGGTGTTTTAGTTTGTCATGAACTATTTTCTGCCAATTGAACTCTTATTTTACTTCGTATTTTTCTCCCAATCTTCTGCAGAAATTCTTATTTGGAGGGAGGTTGATATTTGGGCCTGATGCTAGGTCACTGCTTGTCACCTTGTTGCTGATTATTGTTCCAGTTATCATCTTTTGTGTATTTGTAGCGAGGCATCTTCGGCATGAATTCTCTTCATATAATTCAGGCTATGCTATTTTAGCAGTGGCAATTCTCTTTACTATTCATGTAAGTTCTGTTAAGTTTGTTCTTTTATTATTGGATGTTTTTATCCTTTTATATGCATAGTTGGGACTTGTTCTGTTTGAAAGCTCCATAATCCAAATTTAAATGTCATAGAGAACATGCTTTCTACGGTTCAGAATCCACAATATATCCTTCCCACCCATTTTGGAAGTGTGGCTTGTTTAACTCAGTCGCTGACATAGCAAAGCAATTCATGATGCATCTATTAGCTTTTTAAAAAAATAATAATAATAATTTGCAAATTTACTAACATAATGTAGTGATTTCCCTAATAAGATAGTGATTTTCTTTAATCTTTTTTACTGATCTCCGATAGTATGACACAATGTAATCCCTCAGTCTATATCTCTAGGTCCTGGTGCTTCTCTGTCTTACTTCCGCACGTGATCCGGGCATCATTCCAAGGAATTCACATCCACCAGAGGAAGAGTTTCGTTATGACTCTTCAGTTTCTGTTGATGTTGGGGGAGCCGGACGGCAAACACCAAGCCTTCAGTTCCCTCGAACGAAAGATGTAATAGTCAATGGTGTTACTATAAGGGTGAAATATTGTGAAACTTGTATGCTGTATCGTCCTCCTCGTTGCTCACATTGCTCCATTTGCAACAACTGTGTTGAGCGATTTGATCACCATTGTCCTTGGGTGGGCCAATGCATTGGTCTGGTATGATAGTGGGCATCCATGGCATAATTGATTTTATGATACATGTTTTCTTCTTCATTGATGTTCTTGGGTTGTTACTCGTTTGCTTTGTTCTTATTTATTTATTTTTGGGTTTTTCTAATGTGCAGAGGAACTACCGTTACTTCTTTATGTTTGTTTCTTCAGCAACTCTTCTGTGCATCTATGTGTTTTCCCTGTCCGCTTTTTACATCAAGGTTCTGATGGATGATTATCACGGCACAGTTTGGAAGGCAATGAAAGAATCCCCTGCATCTGTGATACTAATGGCTTATTGTTTCATATCTCTGTGGTTTGTTGGTGGACTGTACTGGTTTTCATTTGTACCTTATAGGCATATATATTTCAAACCAGGTCAGTCAATTTCTTTTTACATTTCTGGTTTTAAATTTTAATCTTGTATATATTTCATTGGTTGGTGTACCTTCAGACTAGATTGTAACTAAGCAAATAAAGAAAATCAGGAGTGATCTCCATGGAACTAATTCCACAGTGCTTTATTTAAAAAAGTATGCTTTACGGCTGCAGATCTTTTAAATGCATAAGGCAAGTTATTTTCAGAAATGCAATAGTTGAATTTATTTTCTTTCTTCAATGAATCAATACTTTTATGATAGTATGATCCATATGCCAGTTCAGGTTGTGTTAACAAGGACAAATCATGAAACTGAGCTAGACATTTAAAAAGGAAAAAAACACCTAATGATTGTTTTGTTGTCTTTGAAGGTAACCGAAAATTAGGCGCTGTATGTAATGATGGAATATGACTGTCTCTGTCTGCATACATTAATGCTATGTTTGGTTGGGATGAAATTTTTTTTGATAAAAAATTAAATCTTACATTATATTTTCTTCTTCCCTCTTACATTTCCCTTCATTCTTATAAAGGGAAATTTAAATATTCATTAGGTTCTTTCTTCTCTATTTTCTTCTTCTCAATGTAAGCTTGATTTACTTGTTTCCAGATGTGGAAAGAAAGTCATCCTCCTAATTGTTTTTCATGGTATGGAAGATATATTTAATACATCTGCTGAGTGGTGTCTTGTGTATTGTAGGATAGAAACTGTACCATGTCTATATTCATGTAGCTTATAACCATACTACTTTGTTCTCTGGAAATTGATTCTCAGAGTTCTCGTGTTACATGAATATGTTCATCACCGCGGTTAGTGCCCCTTGTTTTGCAGACTACCTATGAGAACTTCCGGTACAGAGCTGACGGCAGGATCAATGTTTTTAATCGTGGTTGTTTAAATAATTTTCTGGAAGTGTTTTGCACAAAAGTAAAGCCCTCAAGGAACAATTTCAGGGCCTTTTTTCAAGAGGAGGTGCAGAGACCGATGGCTCCAGTCATTGCTCGAGAACGTGAACCAGATGAGTCGGGTGGGGATCGCCGTCCTAAGGTTGAAGATGATCTAGATATTGGTGAAGACTTATTGAAGATATCACAGCGTAGGAATATCGAAGAACTTGATGAGGACATTCGGAGCAGAGGGAGCAATGGACAACCCCATAATACATCTGAACCCGACTCAATTATGTCCTCAGATCATAGAGCTACCACAATTCGATCCGATGCTAGGCACTCAAGTTGGGAAAGGAGTGGAAGCTGGGAAATTGCTCAAGAGGTCCTTGCCAATTCGAATATCACTGAAAGCAGAAGCTATGTTACTTCAAAGGAAATGCGCCAATGAGGATTGTGGTTTGTCTTTATGATATTCTTATGGCATCAAAACATAGATGCGGTGGAAGTGGAAAAGGAAATGCTCCTTGGTAAAGATTTTTCCACCATACAAATGGGAGTTGAATTGGTTGGAACTTTTGGTATAAAAACTTAGTTTACCTTTTTGTGATAATCCTAGCTCTTTGGGAAGGCATAGAAATGTGTGTGTGTAATTGTTTGAGACGAAGGAAGTGTCTTGATTTTATTTTCATTTTTTAAACAGTGGAATATGTGAATCTCATCTTTATTTGGCATTTTATTCTTTTGTGTAAATAACCAGTTGTGATACTGAAAAAGCCTCCCTATATACTGCGTTTTAGGCACTGTGAAAAATGGGTGCTCTGTTCGAATTGCTTTTATCCTTGCTATTAATGTGATACTGTTTGTTTTTTCTTGTTATCCACACTGTCCTTGATTCTGCTTTCCAATCATGTACTCCTTGGCAATGCTGAGAACCATTTCTAAAACTTCATCAGCCAAAGATTATGGTAATCTTTGAAGATTTGCTTTTAAATTGGCCTAAAGCCCTAAAGGATGCAAACAGAAAGCCAATACATTCCTTGTGCCTACTGTTCCAAAAATGAAGTTGTTGCATCATTCATGTGTGGTTTTGGTTGAATTAAATCAGGATTTTCTATTTACTCCACATATGACACGAAAGTTGATGGTAATATTCGTTTATGTAGAGATTTCCCAAAGAGTTGGCTTCCCAAAGGTTTGATCATTTCTCGCAATGTTATTAAACTCGGATAATTGGTCAACTCAGTTAAGATACTAATTAATGGGTTGCTAGTGTAATTAGTTGGTCACTAATTAAACTGATTAGACTGAATTTATATATTTATATAATAAATGTATTATAACAATAAAGTGACTTCGGTGTAATATTTGAACTTGCCTCTATCCATCTCAGAGGTGCAAATTTGAATTCCATAGCTTGCAAATTTAACATATTTTGCACAGAAAGTCAAAAACTGGTTTGTTTGTTTTTTTTAAGAAACTTACTTAACTATGATGCTTTTCATTAAAGATTATTTTACTTAAATAAAACAACAAGAAAGGAAACAAGTAAATATTTAAGGAAAATTATTCTCTCGTATAATAGGAGATAATTGATTTATGTTGTAGATATATTGATAAATGTGCCTTGTTAAATTTTTTTTTAACATATGGAAGGACCCATCATGTGTTGGGTCTATGACATAAGAGGGAGTGTCTCGTACACAACACAAGAGATTAGATGCTCTCAATATTTAATAGAACAAATAATAGTAGATTTTATTAATTAATCTCCTTCCACACTTCACACCAAAGGAGACCCTAAAATCTCCCCAACAATTTTCTTATTCTTAGGTTGGCCCTGCCCAACACACCCATAAGACTAAGTTACCTTAGGAAATTAAAGTTTATTTGTGGCTAGGAATGCAATCTTGCTAAGCAACAATATTTCCTTGTTAAGAGCAGAAATAGCAGGGTTAACTATATGTGCTGCAGCCAAGCCTCTCTCACATGTGTCAGGTCCATCACCAGCAACTTTGGCATCATAGTTTGCAGTTTGAGGATCATCTTCCAACTCACCCAGTGCACTCTTGAATGATTCAACAACCCCATCATAGTCAAAGTTTGCACATTGTTCAATGGCTGGAGATATGTTTGTGAGAGCCAATTGTTTGAGAAAGTTCTGGCCTTCAATGCCCTTGTTCAATGCCAACTGGAGGACCATCTTTGATAGTTCAACATAGTTCTTTGAATGTAGGATTCGTGGATCTGATCTCAGAATGGTCATGCACATGGCCCTGTCCTCCAATGCTTCCTTACAAACTTGGCCACACACCCTACCTTTAGCATTTGCTTGCAAAGGAGAATGAGATATGAGGATCAAGCAAAGGGTTAACAACATGGAACAAAGTGCCGAAGCCTTCATTTTTGGCCTTTTTGGTAAAATTAAGATGATGCAGAGTTTTAAAGGGCTCCTTATTACAAGAAAGAGTTTTAAGGGGCTCCTTTGGTTGGTGGGATAGAGTGTGTACGCGTATGTATTCTTATAGGTGTTGGAATCTTTCTATAGTAACTGAAATTCTAATTTATCTACATGAGTGGTTATTGGTCCACTCAGCAACCTTGTTTGTGGTTCCAACAATAACTTTTAATGTAATTCTAGCACTGGAGTTTGTTAATTAGTTGGTGAATTTTAATTTGAGGTACTTAAAGTAGTTTTATACCAAAATTGTTGGCTTAAATTCAACAATCAAGCTGAAGTTTGTCAAAATATAAGCATTATTTAAAGGGTGAGTTTGTTGTATGACTTTTTTACCTTGAAAATCCACCTAAGTAAAACAAAAGAAAAATAGAAAATATTGATATGCACTCCGTCTATCATAACCAATTAATCGTTGTACATTCCTATAATTAAATATGCTCATTATCCTAAATTAGAATTTTTATTATCCTAAATACACTCTCTCCCACCAACCAAAGTTGCCCAAAGTCTTTTTCAAAACTCTTTCTAGTTTCTTCTAATAAGGAGCCCTTCTAAATTTGCTGGATTGGTTTGCTCTTGTTATCTGAAAATGGACTCCTAAATGTGATTCAATAGAATATACTTGTTCATTACATACATTTTGACTTTTATTGACGTTAGTGGTTGTTATCCTTGGAATTTATGGAATGAGTCAACGGTTAATGCATCTATTGGGTAAAACTTAATGGGCCAAATTTATTATTAATTAATTAATAATTTTGATCCAATAAATTATAACCGTCGATTGACGGAAATCAACGGTTAAGATCTAAAATGATATAAGCTTATATCCTTTAAAATGACAAATGTTATTTCCATAGAATATACTTGTTTATCACAAACATTTTGACTTTTCTTGACGGTAGTGGTGGTTATCCTTGGGAGTTTATGGAATGAGTAATGCATTAAAAAGAAATGGACATAATTTAGTAAGAAATTATTGAAATCTATTCATTTATGATAATGCAAAACTATTCATTTATCCAGAAAGAACTAACTTGCATTGCCATCCTTGAAAGGAGTAGAATAGGCTGAAAGTTAACCCAAGCTTCGCCTAAGCACTCAACAAGCAATTAGATTAGAACATGATCATCGTGTGACTGAGCGTGTGTATAGGTTTTTTTGGATATAGATGTTGATGTTCTTACGTATTAATTAAAATATTAATGATGCGCGTATATATGATTAGGTGGTAGCGTACAGTGTCTCTCTTACATGAGTTATCTTGCCATAACGATCATTCTTTTAACATGATTTATCAACACTTCCTTAATGATCCTTATGTAAATTGAGTTCTTGAGCATTTTTTTTTTTCTCCTTTTGTGGGTTGTTGAGAATTGATTAAATTTGATATTTTGCTGTGTGCACTCAAAGGTGATAAATATTATCCGAAAACTCACTATTGATTGATACAAATCATAAGACTGACTAACCTTACATCATTTTCGTAGCATTCAAAAAATTCTTAGAGAATATATATGTCAAAATCATGTGAAAATTATATATTTATCTTAAATAACTGAAATTCCATTATAATTCGTTAATACTTATCTAAAAAAAAATATACAAAATTTTATATCATAATATCATATAAAAAAAGTAACCTAAGAAATTCTCATTAGCCTCACTGACATCACCGTATTCAATACTCATCCTTTTACGGCTAATAGCATCCATCTCGAACACATTTTCTATTTCTTTAGAGCAACTTGTTAAACAGTTTCCAACTTACTGAAGTTTTATGATGGCCTCACATTAATGAGACTCATCCAAAAATAAATAAATAAATAAAAATGTGTCAAATACCAACTTGGAAAATGACTCTATCTGACCCAAAATCTTCCCTAGTTCCCTTGTTGCTTTTACTTACCCAAAATGGTAGGGTAATATATAAACTGTAGCAATCGCCACTCCCAAACTCAAAAGCAATGAAAATGGCCCACTCCACTTTAAAGTTTAAAAGAGAAACTTTTTTTTGTTATTAAAATTTATTTTCTTTGTTTACGGAAAAAAAAATATTTTCTGTCATTGGGAAAAGTTATATTTACTACCTATTTTTTTCTTACTCTCTCTTATTACTAAATCTTAACCGTTGATTTCCATCAATCTAACGGTTATAATTTATTGTAAATTAATAATTAATTAATAAATATGACCTCATAAATTATAACCATTAGTTAAATTTTAAGATTTGATAATAACAAATAATAAGAAAAGTAGGTAGTAACTATAACTCCTAACCTTTCTTTATATAACTTATTTAGTAAATGTATATGGTACTGCGCAAACAACTTATCCCTTTCAAAAGCTGACAGTTATTTTTACAGTAACTAAACTGATAAATAATCTATAGCATCATCACGAATTTATGTTTGAATTCTGTTTTCAAAAATAATTTTTTGATTTAAAAAAAAAATATGTTTGACAAGGTCTATTTTATAAAAATAATTTTAAAAATTGTAATTTTTTATTAATTTTTGAAGTCAAATTTAGAGAAAATATATGAGTTATTATTTTTATTTTGTATTTTGATTTTTAAGTTTCAAAATAAACAAAATCACAAAAAACACATATTTAATTAACTATTCTACAAAACAGTTTTAAGAACAAAACAAAAACAAAACACAATCAAACAAATTAACCCTAAATTTCTAAGTTGAATCACTCAAAAAGATGAACTCATTTGAAAAAAAAAACCATCGTTACTTTTGTTAAATTATTTATTAATAAATAATTATTTGTGTCAGATATTCTTATAATCATATCATTTTATGAATTTATTTTTTGTAATATTACAGAATACAGTCTACACCTTGTCCATATATAATGCTATGCGTTAAATTTCTGTCAACTTTCTTCTAGAAATTCAAAGTCTCGTCTCTATATTTTTTTTATGCGACCTCCCTCTTTGTATGATGTTTATCAACCAATCAAATAAATGCATATATAGTTTTTTTTAAGGTATTTTATTTTGAGTTTAATTCAAATATATTGTAATTTTAACCCCTCTTTTCATTATTGTCATCAAATAACCAAAGAATTGAATTATCATAAGAATTGTTTATAAAGATTAACTCTTTTTTTTTTTGGTATAATAAAGATTAACTCTTTAAAACAGATGTATTGATGTACCAAAAAAAAAAAAACAGATGTATTGATGTGTCAACGAATAATGGTATGAAAAATCTTCACACAAGTCAAATTTAAACTTGATCATACTCATTTTTTTTATTTTTTTTTATTTTCCAAAATATCCTCCAACCCACAGTTGAAGAATAAAATCATATTAAATGGGTAAATCCCTCCGGCAAAATCTTTTTCATACTCATTTATCATTTACTTTTATCTAAGCTATGATTTGTTCTACTTATACTATCGTGAATATTTCACATTGCTTTAATATTTCGTATTTAATTTATTATTTAACAACAAAAAATGTATGCTTGCTAGTTTTTTTTAAGAGATATACAATTATTTGGGTAAGAAAAAAATTTGATAAACTTGTAAAGGACGACGCTTGAACACCAACCGTAACAAACTTAAGTCAAGACCTTAATTAGGAAATTCAAATGAAATTTGAAGTTCCTTGACAACTTGCAATCCCCCCCCCCCCCCCCCACACACACTCTCTTCTCTCTCTCTCTCTCAATATTTAGGAATCGTATATGAATTTTATCGAGGAATTGAAATCAGAATATAAAAAATTCATCCAAAAAAATAAAATAAAGGAAATGAATATTTAGGAAATTAAAAAAAAAAATTCAAGTCATCTTTTAAATAATTAGAACGATTTGATTAAAGATAATTAATTAATTTTATATATATATATATATATGCTTATCGTTTCTCAAGTTATTTGAGATAATTTTATCTCCGGCTACTAAATCATAACCATACAAAAATTGATCAACGATGACAAAGGAAGAGAGAGAAAAAGGAAATCTTAACCGTTCAAAAATGAATCAATTAATATAAAAAATAAATAAACAAAACGACGTAGTTTTGGATAAGGTGTCAAAACGGGTTGATACGAATTCGACACGACAGGAATTTGACACGGCTCGAATACATCAACACGGAATAAATTTTTATTCGTGTCAAAATCTACAACACTCCGGGTTGACACGACACGACACGAATAACACACAAAATAGGGGTCAAAACGGTAATTGACAAAAAAAACTAAAAAAATTGATCGAAATTAAAAAAATAATTAAAAAATAATAATAAAAATTTAAAAAAAAAATAATTAAAAAAATACGGGTCAACACGAACACGAACACGACACAAATATTTTACGTGTCATTTTTTCCAACATGAACACGACACAAATTTTTTTGCGGCATGAGTAAATATTTCGTAGTAGCCTCATTAGACCGTACATCTTTCTTGGTATATCCAGATAGTAGATAGGAGCATAAACTGAAACATTCTGGAGCTACAAAGATGGTTATTAAATCGTTAGCGCCACATAAAAACATTCCTCCTAGAGTAGCTGTTAATACAAATAACATAAACTCTGTTATAGCCATTTCTGTACATTCAATGTACTCTACGGATAGAGGAATACATAGAGTTGAACATAGTACAATAAGAAATTGAAATATTTCGTTGAAATTGTTCGTCCGAACACAAAATTTTCGTGTCGTGTGTCGCGGGTCGACCCGCGTGTCAAAACCTATATTGACACCCCTAGTTTTGGGTGGCCGGAGTTAAACTTATCTCAAGCTACTTGTTTATAAGTTTATTACCTCCTGCCATCCCAAAACTATGTTGTTTTGTTTATTTTTTCCCTTATATTAATTGATTCACCTTTGGATGGTTATGATTTCATTTTTCTCTCTCTTTCTTTGTCACCATTGATCCATCTTTGTACGATTATAATTTAGTAGCCGGAGATAAGATTATCTCAATAAACTTAAGAAATGATAAGCCCATATATATATATATACATATATATATATATATATATATATATATTGGGAAATATTACTCTTATGTTACATATGATATTTTTTCTTCTACATACCCTTCGGTAACTGTGCCACATTTTTTTTTTTTTCAGGTGGTGGAGCCCACAAATTTATCTTTATGACATGAGATAACTTATCTCCTTTAACATGAGATTAATAAAACCCTATATATATATATATATATATATATATATATATATATATATATATATGCGCTAAAAAAGTTACCCAAACCAACATATATTACTTTATATTTATATATTTTACATTACACCCATGTGACACCCAGTCAATGCCGTTAGATATGTTGATTCAACGGTTATATTTATTTCTACCTTTGTATGATCATGATTTCCCAAATTTAAAGTGAAAGCATTAAATATGGGAAATCATAACTATACAAAGGTAGAAATAAATATAAAATATTAAATTTGGGAAATCATGACCATACAAAGATGAAAATAAATATAACTGTTAGATCAACATAAACGATCTAACGGTGAGATTGACTGGGTGTCACATGGGTGTAACATAACTTGGGTGTCACAATATCCTATCCCATATTTATATATTTTACATTATGCATATGATATTGGGCAATGTTTTTCTCATGTTACATGAGATAGTATTGTCTCATGTAGAGACATAATTAGGTGGGTCTTTATATTTATATATTTTTTTTTATAACAATATATTTATATATTTTACATTACCTGGTTATAGTTAACTTTTTTATCATTTTATGAATATTCTTTCATTGTGCTCTGTACTTAAATGAAAGATCTAAAAGTTTAGTGATATGTTGCAAATATTTTTCTTTTTTACAGCAATGTTAAAACTTGAAATAAATAAATAAATGTTGTGAGAATAAGAATAAAATTCTCTTCATTATTAAATGATTTTTTATTTTTATTAAAAAATATAATTATTTCGAATAATGTGTTGATAACAAATATCTTAAAAATGACTATTAAGTGCTTTTAGTTACACGAAGATTTTTTTGTATGGCATATAATCAGAAATAAAATTAATTAATTAATTTTTTTAATTAACTTTATTAATTACATCAACAAAAAATATAAGATTTTTTTAAAATATTTAAGATCTTAAATTCTTTTTTTATTTAGATATTTTTTATTTCTCTAATCGAATTCTAACGACACATTTAAATTTTTATTTCATTTAATATTACTCATTTTCAATTCTTTAACTTTTATTTTTTTTTAATTTCATTTTTTGGATCCCTGTAAGGGATTAATCTTTTTTTTTTAATTATTCGGTAAACAGAAGGGATTAATCTTTACCTGTTGGCGGGGCACGGGGTATAGTTGAGCTCAATCTTATTAAAATCAGTTCCGTTATTTTTTCGGTTGAGGTACTGTTCATCGAAACATTGGTTAAATCGCAGGACTCATATTTATATTCAATTCTAGAATTTATTTTAAAACATTATAGATATACTCAAGATTTTAGAAAAATTAAAAATTTCAAGTATTTTATCAAAAAAAAAATAATAAATCATACATTATTATCTAATAAATGATCAAATAAAAATATAATGATCCTAATATGGATATTCAGGTTGAGTAAAAAATATTTCAAACTATAAATTAAACCAATTTTTTTGCATAGTGCGTAATTGAGATAATATTAGTGTTGTAGGTACATAACTTATGTAAATCAGTAAAGAAAAGAATATTTAAATATGTTTATCATGATTTTTTTTTGAATTTTTTGTTTTGGGACGGTGCCCAATCATCAATTTTCATAAAAATCAATCGGATTGCATATATAATCTGTTATTTTAACCGGCTAATTTACTAATTTTCGGATCAACTCGAATGAATTGGGCCGATTTTCTTAACATTATTTCAGCTATACTCAAAAAAAAAAAAAAAAAAAATGGGAACATAGAAAATCTCTAAAAATAAAACTTTGGGTCGTCATACTACCTGTACGATAAGACCTTGGAATGTTTGCTGAAGTCACGTGGCACCAAACCAAAGTTAAAATATAATAATGAGAAGGGAATAAGGGACAAAGAAAAAGAAGATATTTTCTCCCTCTCATTTTCTAATAACAAAAAGTTACTTTGTTGGATATGGGAAACAGAGAAAGCGGAAGTGACGTTTGGGGGGTTTGGTACTTCCGGCGAGACGTGAACCTTAATCTCACGTAATCTCCTTGCTATCAGTATTATAATAACATTTTAGGTCAGTGTATTATAATAATTTCACTATCTACAAGCAGATAAATAAAAAGACATCGATGCCCATGGCACGTTTAACTTCAATTAATTAATTTAGTACAATACTATTTTTGTCGTTTTATGTTACGTCATCGGGGGTGCTACTTTCCATTTTTGCATTGGATTCTAGGTGAAGAATTGTTTTTTGTGCACTGTTTAGTGCATTTAAAAAATAATCAAAGTTTTTCACCAAAAAATAATAATAATAATAATCAAAGTTCAGTAGGGTATAATTAGAGTTTAGGTAGGTTTAGCATTAATTATTTAGAAAAGTTATAAATTGAGTTAATCTAGGTTAATGTTAAAAATCATTTTATAATTAGTGGCAGAATCGGACTCCAAACTGAGTCCGAGCCAAAACATTATGTGTATTTGTTTTTCTTAATTTTAGTTAGTTCATATCATATTATATTTAAATTATATTAAATAAATAATACCTGAGCAAGAAGTAATAAGAAGAGTTATAATTTTATTAAATATTTTTTAATTTTACTAAAAATGATTTATTTATTTTATACAAGTGGACATTAGACACATAACCTAATACAACTTACCCAAACCTTTCACCAAAAATATTTTAACTTTTACATAGGGCCAAATTACAAATTGTAGCATGGGCCAAATTATAATTTTAATTTGGACCAAATTATAATTAATTATATAATTATAAATAATAAATATGATTTGTTAAAATTTAACCCGGACCTATAAAATTTCAGTTGTAAAAAGGTTTTTTCGAGCACCTGTTGGAAGCTTGATGATAGTGGAAATGATCAACCTTAGCCTGGACGTAGCTCTCAAGTGGTTTAGAGAGTGAACCAGGATAAACCCCGATGTGATTCTTTCTTACCTCATCTCTTTTGATTTCTATCAATTATTTCATTTTGATTATTGATATATGTTATATTGAATCTGTATAAGGAAATATGGTCATTACTCTTCTGTATTAATTAGTTCTTGCATGAATTCTTGACAAAGGTGTGCATAAACATTATAAATCTTGATTTTCCCTTTAAATTTTGATCCGCTGCATATTCTCTCTGAATTGATGTTATAAGAATTATTTTAATTCTATTTTGTATTGGAAAATAAGATTACATTATGTTTGAATTGATTTTCTTGATATACTTGTCAAAATAATTTGATTTTTGAATTGTTTCTTGAATTTTAAGTAACACAATTCACCCTCCTCTTGTGTGATTGTTTAGCCATCTTTTCTTTTCACCAATAACATTTGAGAAATATTGGTCTAGCTAGGCTTTTTAAACACGGTATGAAATCATTTTCTTGTAGTAGCTAGCCAAGATAATAAATACATCTATAATTAAATTCGTATTGAAAAGTTTTATATCAAGTATAATATAAACCATTAGATAGTTTCTATAATATGTCTTAAATCCTAAGTATATTGTTACAAGGATTATCGTGAGACCGATTCTTAAAAATGTGGTTTATTTATTGTTTCATCCAATCTTTTTTTATGTATCCTGAAATATATTTTTTAATACAGATGGAATTAAAAAAAAAATCACAACCTACATAAGCGAGGGCTACTAATGCCTATAAAATCTCTAGCAATTAAGTGTCTACAGCTTATATACTAGAGGTTCCATAAAAGCATGAACGTCTCAATTATCAAATTGACGGAAAAAGGAAGCTAGTCAATCTGTTATCATATTTTTTTCTCTATATGTATGGGACACCAACAAAATCGGGATTCGGTTGATTATGGGACGAAGAGGGTTGTTATCTTGGCAGCCTTGATTGATTAGATTAACAGCCACCAAAGAGTCTCCCTTTATCTAGACATCGCGAAAACCTACCCTTTTGCTTTTTTGATCCCTTCCAAGTAGGGTTGGCAAAATGGGCTGAGCCCGTCGGGCGGGTTGGGTTGAGTTTTTCAACCCACTAGCCCGCCAAACCCGCCAGCCCACCGGGTTCGACCCGCCACGGGGCGGGCTAGCCCACCAAGCCCTTTTTTTTAGATTACCCAATTGTTATGTAACTTCGAACCCAAGATTTCTCTGCATGCAAGTGGCTTTTTCGAATTGTTGTAGACTGCTCATACAACACTTTGTTACTTGTTTTGTTATTTGTTTTACCTTGATATGATTTTTATTATTATTTCTGGATTGAAAGAAGCATATTTATATGTAGATTATTAAACACTGATTTTCTTGGTTTCATAAGTACATTAGGATTTTATGCAGATTTTTATACGCATTTATGCAAAAAAAAATTATGTGTTTTTATGCAGAATTTAATTTTTTGTATTTTTTTTTATATTTGTATATTTCTTTTATTTTAGGCGGGCTGGCCCGTAGCCCGTCAACCCACTCATAAAACGGGCCGGGTTGCTCAATTCAACCCATTTTGTCAAAACGGGCCGGGGCGGGCCAACCCATTTTAGGCGGGCCAGTGGCGGGTCGGGGCGGGCTGGCCCGTATTGCCAGCCCTACTACCAAGAAACTTGAGTTCTACCATTAAGGAGTTTCTATGACCCAATTACCCAGAATACACTTCCCAGAATCATCCCATATAATTCCTCTGAAGGTGGAGCTCGTCCTTGCAGTAGTGGTTGATCCATCCATGACCTAGGTGCTGCAAGTGAATCTATTGCACCATCGTATGGGAATGCATGAGATCGTTTGAGCATAGATGGTTTTGAGCAGTTGGTATATTATTTACATGGTTATTAACTGCTAATATGATCTCCCCTATATTTGTATTCTTCTCCTCAAAGACCATAGCGTTCCTCGTCTTCCAAATGTGCCAACAAGTAACCCCAAAGGTGAGTTACCAATTTTTAACTTGGTTTGTCCTCGCATGTTGCCTGAGATTTTTGTTCAACCATTATTGGAATGTCTGGTTGAAAAAGGGATGATGTAGCGGCCACTAACCTAGTTTCGTCCAAATTTCTTTGCTCCAACTATAATCTCTCAATAAGTGGATGCAAGTTTCTTCATGCAAATGGCATCTAGGGCAAAATGCTGAGTTTATAAGGTTACGGGCCATTCTTCTTGCATTTGTGAGGAGGATCTCTCTTTTGCTTGCCAAAGACACATTTTGATACAATTTGGGCCATTCCACCTTCAGATGGTATCCCAATTCCTGTTTAAGTTGACCTGACTTTCGGCTGTGAGAAGATCATAGGCAGACCTTATGCTGAATATATAGTCATTTGAAAGGGTCCATATAGATCTATCACCTCCATTAAGGATGGAGGGATGACATTTGCAATCTTATCATAAGATTCCCCGAAGAGTAAATTTCTGATACAGCTTCAATCCTAGCGACCCTCTAGAGTCACAAACTTGTTCACTGACTAGGTCTGCATATCCGAGGGAATCTCCATATTAGTTTAAGAAACCAAAGGTTCAGCATGTGGAACCCATTTGTCGTGCCAGAAATTGGTGTTGCTGCCATTTCCCATATGTATTCGTGAGCCATCAAGGATTGGTTGCCACACCTTGAGGATTCATTTCCATAGGGGGAAGCTTTTTTGGTTTGTGGGAGCTTTGGTATCATCTCATCTCCCACACAGTACTTGTTTTTTAGAACTCTCACCCATAGGGCATCTCGTTGAGTAATCAATCTATGTCCCAACTTCATGATAGAAGCTTGGTTAAGTTGTTTCACATGTTTAAAACCAAGCCCTCCATTATTCTTGCTTCTACAAACTTTGTCCTAAGCCTTGTCATAACTCCTCTTTTTCTCTTGAGTTGAGCCCCAAACAAAATTCATGATTCTTCTTTCGACTTCATCACAAATTATGGGTGGGAGAATACAGGTTTGCATAGCATAGGAAGGTATGCCGGCGAGAACCAATTTGGCTAGTATTGTGAGACCAACCATGGATAACGTTGACTTTTTCCAATTCATGAGTCTATTGTCAATTCTCTGGATAATAAAGTTGAACTTTGCTGGGAAAATCTCTCATGGAGAAATAGGATACCTAGATATTTTCCAAGATCAAATGTTCTGGAGAATCCCAAATATTCCTATGAAATCTGATTAGCCCTCGAATTATAGACATTGCTGGAGAAGAACATCTTGGTTTTTTCCTTGCTTATCTTTTGATGGAAGCACCACAAAAATAGTCTAGAACTCGCGATATGAGTCTTGCTTGTTCAATAGAAGCCTTAGCAAACAACAACATATCGTCTACACAATATAGGTGAGAATAATGTGGTCCCTATTTTTTTTTTTTTAGAAAAATAGGTTTCTACTTATTTCTCATCATCGACTCATTAATAAGGTGGGCTAATCTCTCAATGCAAAGTACAAAGAGGTATGAGGATAAAGGATCATCTTATCGGATGCCTCTAAATATCCTAAATTCCTTCATTTGGCAGCTATTGTAGAGAACTTTTAGGGATGCAAATGATACACATATTGAATTATTTGAAACTCACAAGTTTGAATTGAATTTACCGTATTGAATCTCAGTTCTTTAGAGAAACGAAAAGGGTTATGCTCATTCCCACTTGCCATCTTACCATTTTTAAAAGGTATTACTATATAAGCAAGGTATATTATATTAATTATTTTTTTTTTAATATTCATGAAGATTTCTTTTTTTGGGGGGAGGAGGATCAAATGTAGGAGGGGACATAGTTCAACCCGAACCAATTCTTTTCTTAAACTGAACTGAACTAGTTTAAATTGGTCTTGTTCAAAGAATTGATCTGTTTTATTTAATTAGAACCAATTTTATTTTTCTTGAACCGATTCCTAACCGATTTGTAATTCAAAATCAATTTATAATCTGTTTTGAACCAGTTTAGATATGCAAACTAGCTTGGAAGTGAATTTGAATCGATTCGGGCTGATTTTCTAAAACAGTTAGTTTGGTTCAATTTAATTTTTAAACTGGTTTATAATATTTAATTCTCAAAAGAGGTTAAAAAAATAATGTTTGGTTCAATTAAATTATTTTACACAATCCAATTAAAGGAAATAAACCTGCAGGCATGATGGAAAAAAAAGATTGTCCACTATATCCTCACTCTTATCCAAAATACAATTTACAAATCTATCGACATAAGTACTGTCTTCACGATAAGTATAAAAAAACCTCAGCTCCCACTCTTTAGACATCCAGGCCCAAATGCGAATAAGCAAATGAGAGACTCAATCTTTAAATGCGTCAAGACGTAATCTCTAATATAGTATAAAAATAAAATCACTTTATTAAGCTTTAAATTAAAAAAAAAAAAAATTATGTAAAAGAGTTTAAGGAAGTTTCCCACACCCTTTATAAGTAGTTAGCTTAGCTATGAAGTGCGCCCAAAAGATAAAGCATTATATTTAAAATATTAATTAACTGAAACCAATCAAATCAAAGGTGATAACTTTGAGATTATTTATTGTGGTCTGGGATCACCGTTCTTTTGGTGGTCTCTAAGTGTAAATGGAAGGGTAAAAGTGGAAAAGAGAAAAAATTTTTACCTAATATCAAAAGGAAAGAAAAAATTATTTTTAATCTGCTATGAGGTAAGGTCCTCGAACATAAAAAATAGAACTCCCTTTTTGGTGACGTGTCACAATTTTAGTGGAATAATAAGTATCAAATTTTAAAAAATAAAAAAAAAAAAAGGGTCGCCTACATCGGACTAAAAAACAGACTAACGTGACCCTTTTTTGTAATTTTAGGGACCAAATTGATCTTTTTTTATTGTCATTGACTAAAAGTGATCTTGTCTGCGTGGCAATTTGAAAAATTAATTCACGAATGTGACATTTAGGGAAATTTGTGTGCCGTGACACAATTGTCACTGTTCCCAATGCTGGCTAGCAAGCCGTTTATGTCGAGTTTTCGTGTTAGGCGTATTAGACATATAAATGGGGCTTAATAAATTTTTAAAAGAAATATCACAACTAGCGTAAGCCTCCACCACCTACTTAAATTGTGATTATATACAAAATTAATATAATTCGACATCTCTCCCCAGAAGGGATTGAATCTTCACATTTTTTTAAAGTAATTTTTGTGTGAATCTCTTTCTACTCCTCTAAAACCAAAAGACTTAGAATACCGTATTTTTATTACCGTTTTGTTATTAAGAAAACACGACAAATTTATTTTTTGAAGGGTATATCAGTATATGTCATTCCATATAATAGTCCCGGCCACAATATTTTTCAAAAACAAACTTTCTCTAAAAAAAAGCTAGTCCAAAGTTTGATCTATTCAAAAGGACGCCTGGAAACATATATAAACTATATTATAGCAGATTCGAAAGTCCAATCAAAACTATAGATTGACAAGTTAAGCATGATTGAAGTCATGAATAATGCTTATTGTACATTTCAGAGCCTTATATTCCCTTGTATCATCATGACATGACAGAAATAATATATGTGTACATGTGTGAATAGCACCATTCTTAGAAGTCCTTGCTCTTACCAAACGCTGGATCGTCTTGATTTGACTGATCCACGTCAATTCATGCCCTCTCAAATTATAAAATATAAAAATAGGATCAAGGAAATATACATTCATAACATGTTTATTACCCACTGCTAGGGTAGTGGGCTGAGGTTTACCCAAACTGCTAAATTTAATGGCTTTGGTGGTGAGGGTGTGTTATGACAGAGCATGCACATGTCTTATATTCTATTTAAAATCGGCTTCCGTTTAATAATCAACATTGGTATGAAAAGTTGTTCTCTTTTGTTTTATTTTTTTTAAGGATTCTCCTATTTGGTAGAAAGGAAAACTATAGTATGCAGAGAATAATTAGATAAAATAATAATCATCATCATTATGGATTTAGTTTTTCAAAATACCTTTATCTGATAACTTAGAAACTAAAATCACTCTCCAACAATATTTTCACATACATAAAAAAATAAGTCAGATTTATTTTTTTCTTTCTCTTCTTCTGTATAGATCTTACTCACTTTTATATGTATTGCATGAGATAATTTATCATGAGAAACATATTTCCCGTACAAGAATCCTGACATCAAAATGTAAGATATGTTTAAGAAACTTGTGTTCTTTTCACTCTGCCTAACACATTTTTTATAAAGATACATGTATTTTTAATAATAAATAGTTATTTATATACTCTAATTACTTGATATATAAAATGTAATAAATAATTTAAAGAAAATAAGTCACTAAATATTAACTATTAATCAGTAATTACTAAATATATCCATATCTTAAGAATAAAGAAACACGCGAGGGTTGTTAAGAAGAGTAGTATTTGGACAATCACTTTAATAAAGTTGCGGCTGTATAGATTCTGGCAGACAGATTTTGTATAAGATAATGGTTTCTACACCTTTGTGTGGATTATAGACAAGGTTGAAATAAAATCCATTGAGAATTTAGAATAAACTAAGCCCAAAACCTAAATGCTGCTTTGTCTTTTTTTCTTTTTTTTTTGGGTAAACGCTGCTTTGTCTTTACATCTAAACTAAGTTTTAAAACTAAGTTGCTGCTTTGTCTTTCAACATTTTATCATCCCTCAATCTATAATTTTCTCCCCTATTTTTGAAAATAATTTTAATCCATGCCAAAAAAACTAGACAGATAAAACCCAACAAGCATCGAGACTTTATTATTTTGAAAACTTAACCGGTGCCGAATCTATATTATAATATTTAAAGAAAATTTGTATCATTTTTTAAAATGAGTCAATGTCAAGACCGTAATTGATTTAAGGGGTTTACATTTATCCAATCATTTAACATGACACAAAAATTTTTTTACACACACAACATTTTTCTCCCCATTTTTTAAGAAAAACAATTAAAACACAACCATCAAGACTGTATTATTTTTAAAACATTACACAATCACAATCTTACCATATAAAATAATTCTTATAAAACCCATTGATTTAATGTGGAAATAATTTTTATTCACAATAACAGTATCAAATAATATATAATCCAACACTACATAAGAATTCAGTGAACTCCAAATTATTTAACCCAAAACTACCTTTTCTTTTCTTTTCTTTGCAAGTAATTAGTCTATGAAAGAAAGAAAAAATAGTAGGAAAATAAAAAAATAAAAAGGAAATAAGGAAGTGGTGTACTCCATATCAACCAGAGGGAGGAGGATAGCCACTGGTATCTGACCACGTCGAAGGTGGAAAATCTGACCCGCCACCACCGTCACCGCCGCCACGAGAGTGGTCTCCCGGCGGCCGGAAAAACCCCACTTGCTGACCAGAAGACAGAGGAAAAGAAGCAGAGGACAATTGACTGGATGGAGAAAATGCAGTTGGTGATGAAGAAGACGACAAAGATGGTGATAACAACGAAGATGAAGATTGAATCGCAGCCATTTGCGAATCATAGAACCATTGTTCAAGTCCATGGAAGTCACCCGAGCTCTTGAGAAGCTGAGAATATTCCCAGTAGTCTCTCATCAAACCAGAGGAGCCCTGAAAAGGTTGTCCCTGCATGAACGGTGGCTGAAACGGCGGCGGAAGAGGCGGTGCCGGCAACAAATTAAATGACGGTGAACCAGAAATGGTGATAGGAAAATCGTGAGCAGGTGGTGGTCGCATTGCTGTAGCAACGTTTTCTGGGAAATTGAGTTTTGCTCTGTTACCTCTGAATCTCAATGCAGCTTCATCGTAAGCTCTTGCTGCAGCTTCTGCAGTTTCGAATGTTCCAAGCCACACTCTTGCCGCTTTGTGAGGATCACGAATCTCTGCTGCCCATTTTCCCCATGGTCTCTGCCTCACTCCTCTGTACCTTCTCCTCCTCTCGCCGGTTTCTTCATATGATGCAGTTTCACTCGACGGTGCCGTCGTGGTGGCGGCGGCGGCGGCAGTTGTGGTCCCAATCGTTGTAGCTTCTTCTCTCACTGTTTTAAATCAAAGACTAAAATAACGTACACAAAACATTTGAACTAATGTACATATGCTAGAATGATACATGTGTTTTGTGTTTTGCATTTTGCAACACCAACACTGTTCTATAGCCAATTTGGTATATTATGTAAGTTTCATTTTGTTTTGTTGTTATTGAAAATTGTTTGATGCATGCAACATAAAGTGGTGATACTACACTAAAAAATAAAATTAAGGTTGTGCAAGTGGGGCAAGAGAATTTGATTAATTAAAGGTTTGGTTGATATAGATTAATGTTACAATAGCATGTTGGCTTATGAGTTATAAAAACTTGGTTAAGCAAAATTGAAAGCAATGCAAATAATGGGATGCCATTTTATTAATTAATTATGTTTAAATTTGAAGAGAATAAAATGGTATGTGTATGATGATTATGTTATGGGCAGAGAATGTTGAGGCAAACAAAACAAACCAATTGCACTTGATGATGACTGTCCTTGAGATGGTACTCCCAAGTCACCAATATTTGTATAGTGTCTAGTCACATCTTGTATCAACTGAGAAGAACCACCTGCACCACTTTCATCTTCACGCCCTCTTTTGTGCCCAACCCATGAACTAGAACCAGAGCCAGACCCCAAAAGAGAGCCAGAACTGGATAAAGACAAACGAGGAGAAGAGACATGCATAAAACCTGACATCATAGGAAAACCACTTCTTTGGACCCACTCGTTGTGGGTCTGGCCAGAGCCAGATGATAAGACATGCGGCGGCGCCGATACCGTCGCCGCCGTCATCTCTCTACCCCTGGTGTGCCCTGAAACCACTTGCCCTGGCATTGATGCCACCTCCCCTTGCTGCACCGGTTGACTAAATCCTCGTGACTGTGATGGCCCTGACCCTGAGGTGTCTTCCACTTCCTCATCGCCTCCGCCGTGTTCCGCCGTGAACCTGACGAACTCGCCTGAACCTCTTTGGTGCGCCACCTTTAACAAGCACATGTAACCTTAACCCTGCTTTGTGATGTGTTGCAGATTTTGTTTGCGAAGAATTAATAATAAGATCGACCAAGAATTTTGTTTTGTGATTGATTCCTTCTGAGAAAGAAACACGATTATATAAGGTCGGTAAGAGAAATTGAACATGAAAAGCTAGCCCCCACTAGAACAGTGACCTTTGTTGCGCCTCAATTACTCTAAGCTCACACCATGCAAATTACACACCCCACCCCACCACCCTTTGTGATACAAATTTTTTGTTTGTTTTTGGGTTCAGAAATTCTCTTTTTGATTTTGATTCTCCAAAAATAAATAAGAAAAAAAAAAAAAACACAAAAGAGTTGCTGGGTATAACGATAAATACTTTACCAATAAATAAATAAATATACGGTTGCCGCCTCTCTGATAATTTTTGGTATATAAGTTCACAACTAAATAGATGTTGACTGAAAATGAAGGAAGGATGCGAAAATAGAACTAGCTAGCTTCTCTCTGCAAAACCTTAGCATTGTCGGTTTCCTTTTTGAGATATGAAGAAAGAGAGAGAGAAGGAAACAGTGATCATCTTTGAATTGAATTCTCTATACCCTTAAGCAGTCAAAATAAAAATAAAAATTGCATATTATATATTATATATTATAAAGTTATATCCCACACGCACACGCACGCATTGGTATTTAAATGGAAGGTCGTCTGGTGAAAAAAGATAGCGAAGAATAAGCTGAGGATAAGTTACGACAAGTGGGTGAATGTTTTGGATTTGCTTAAACAAGGTAAATAAGAGATAAGGTTTAAGCTGTAAACAATTGTGGATTAGGTTGGGAATCAGTGCTGAAGTGTTCATGTCTATTTGATATAGAGGAGGGATATTTTTATTACTAAAATCTTCTACTACTAACTCACTACCTATCTAATCACCATTGGATCACAATTTTCTTTTTTTTTTCAATTTTTTTTTTAGCATTCTCTCTTTTTGATTCAATGGTGATTAGATAGGTAGTAAGTTGGTATTTTGGTAGTAAGAATATCCTTCCTCTTTGATATATCCTCTCAATGAAAAGCAATTTGCACAAAAAAAAAACAAAGAAAAGAGAAAAATGAAATATTATATTTACCGACTTTTTATTTATAAACTCTTATAAATTATACTATATTCAGTAAAATATTTTTGTTTGAGATCTTATCGATAAGGAATAGTATAATTTATAAATTTATAAATTTTTTTTTATCAATATAAGCAATTGAGAAAAAATGTTTGAAATTTATTAATTGGTCCAAATACAATTAATTAAGATTAGTTCTTCCTGCAAATGGGAAAACTTTTTTGATGGGATCTGATTGTATGGTCAAAGCACGGCTCTAGGGGGAAATCAGAAGGTAGTTCCATCGTCCATGCATGTCTATTGTACTGTTTGTTAAGTTAAAACCAAACAGGATTAGTATAGCATTTGACCTAGTATCTATACTATAGGTGTTGAGGAGAAAGGGGAGGGTGAGGGTTAAATCTTAACATGCTGAGTTAGGCATGAACTGAATTGAACAATTACCCGATTCTTGAACTTTAAAATAATGTTTTGCATATCATCTCGTCGCACTAGAACAAGATATATAATGAAATCATAATATAAGTGCAAAAAATGAAATAAAATAAAATAGAATAAATTTGAATTAAATTATATGAATATAAAGGGAAATAATTTGTTGTAGGATGTATCTTATATCCTTTTAACATTTTATACCTATGTATTAAAGATAGTATATAGTTATAATATTAAAATTGAACTTCTCTCTTCAAATACTATTTGTTAAAGTGAAAAGTGAAAAAAATACCACTTTAATATTATAAGTGAAAAGTAAAAATCTCAACTACATTTTTCATTTCTCTCTCCTATTGAAATTATAATATTATAACTATATATGATCCTTAATACATAGTTATAAATTACTAAAAAGACATAAATTACATCTTTTAAATGGATAAATTTTTAATCCAAATATAAAATAGCATGTACATAAATACTGTATATTATTCTCGAGAGTGTTTGGTTGTATTGTAATTGTTTGAATCGGTGGGGCTTGTCGTTTGTCCTTATAATGAAAACATCATTGAAAAAGAAAAAGACATTCTCCTATGCGGAACCTCCCCTCCTCCCAATATATTATTAAGTAATATATACATGAGGGGTTTCTGTTTTATATTGGGATGAAAATGTCAACGTGGAATTAAGTCATAAAACAAGCCTACACGTGTACTTCCTTAGGAGAAACAAAAAATTCACCTCTCCTGACGTTGCTATCTGCACTTACCGTCTTGGATGAAATCTCTACCAAATATTATTTATTAACTTCAATTAACAATCTCTACTCAATATTTAAGGGTGAAGCACGCCTATTTGGGCCAATAATTTTCCTTTTGTAAATATCTTAAGGTGGATTCACTTCAACAATTTGATATCGACTATGAAATCAAATCCATTTTACTATAATAGAATTAAAAGGAATCAATCATTATCAGCGCCAATAGATGTTAAACTCGAAAAGAGATAAGAGTAAAATTACCAAATTTATTAAGGCAAAAAAATTTAATTTATTTTATACATTATTTTAAGTTACTATATATTATGACTATACAAGTACGCCAATCAGTTAGATGAAAAATACAATTACCTAATTGATTTGGAGAGTCATGAATAAGAATCGCAGAAGGACGCAGACGGACGGACAGTGCTTCTCCTATTAAAATAAGGGAAATTAAATCATAAAAAGAATTAGTCTCATCCTACGGGTTAGGAACATCATGAGTTTACTCAATAAGAAGAAGAACGAGGGGAAATCATATTCTTAGGTTACATGAGATTATTTTTTCATGTTATACTCACATAGAATAATATGTCTTTTTTTTAAATCGGTGGATATCTCCTATCACTCTCACAATCCCACAAATCGATGTCTCAAGATTAGTGTTTTTTTTTTTAATCGTGGCCCTGTTCCATTTGTGTAGGTAGGAAATAAAACTTCTCTTTGTATGAGAAAAATAATTTTCTTTAAATAAATATTTATTTATCTCTATGAGCATTGAAGAAAATAAAATAAATTTTATAAATTACAAAATACTCATAACAACGCATATCATAACTTTGTTTAACAAATTTAAAATGATATCTCAAATAACATACTAAGATTAATTAAATTTTATAATAGTAAATAATATAAACTTTGATCTAATCTTAAAGTAAAAGAAAACAATTATAATACACATAATACATGAAATAAAAAACACATTTCAAAGGTTTTTGTCCACCTTACCCATCGTATGAGGATTGTTGGCATTTGTTCCTAGTGACGAAAAGGTTACAAACTTGGAAACTGATATCTAATTTTCCTAACTCATGAAGAAACACTTCCAAATATGTTGAGTCGTGAAGGTGTTTGAAAGACAAGTAGCCGAACAATTTTATCCATTTCGAAGGGTGCAAAATAGCTGGTATAACTACCAAAAACACTCACTCTTGCTACCCTTTTTCTCTTGATCTTTCAACGTAGACTAATAACTACACCAGTCACCCCAGCACCACCCACTTATCAACACGTGGACCGTTACAGTCCTCTGTGCTCCCACGATGCCCATTTCAATGCAATCTACTCATCAATTATGAATCTATGATAAAACGTGCCTAGCTTTAAAGTTGAAATTTTAAAATTTTAGGCTGCTTTGTGATTCGATCACGTTTTTATTCTATTGCCTTGTTATGAGAGCATTTGTAATAGTCCTTGACATATCTATTTTTTCCATTGAGGAACTGCCATTTGTAGGACAAAAATAAATTTTTTCTCTCTTCACACAAGCAAATAAAAAAATACTTAAGTTTTATTGATTTTGACCACTGAATTATATATAGACACAGAACATATTAAATATTTTTTTCTTTTCAAATACAAACGACACCAATGAATCGTTTCATGTCACATTGATTGTGGTTTCTGAAATTTTTTTAGTTATTCTTAATAAATGCATTATTAATAATTTAAATGATATATGATCATGTTAACACAGGGGTTGATTTTTTCTTCTTCTTCCTCTTAAAACTATTTTGTTGATATATGATGTTCATGAGCATGACCAAAAATTCAGAATCAGAAAATCATAGTTCTCATGGACTATGACACCAAAATCTCGAACATAATATGGTTCCAAAATCGAATTCCAACAAGTCATTTTCAAGGTCAAATTACAAATACTTTCAAACAAAATTTTATGGAGACACATGAGCAACAGATCAAAAATTCATGACCTAAATTAATAGTCACAAAAGGTTAATCCACCCAACACTTACCTTGATGCTTTAGAGTTTTTAACCACAATATCACCAAATTAGTCCACTCTTTTAGAGGCTTGCGCACCTAAACAAATAGGTACCAAATCAGAATTTTATTTTATTTTTCCTATAATTCACATGTAATTTCATTTCTTCCAATCCTAGGATTTTAATCGACATATCATGCTTATTTGATGATATGACAATTTTGGAAATTCTGTATCTAAATTAATATTGTTTCATTAATGCATTTTCTACCACACTACTGGGAAATTTTCTCACCCCTTTTAATAGAGTAAATTCATGGAAATATTCTGTTTGAGTTCTGCTGTGTGTACACTGTTCTGTTTGGTTTGTGTGCTGAATACTCGAATTAGATGTAATATTTTGGAGATCGTAGTGCTTTGAATTCGGGTTATTATGAAAATAAGTATTTTGTATTTTAAAAATTAAAAATCAAAAATCAAAACAGAAAACAAAATAATTCATGTTCTCTAAATTTGATTTTAAAAACAAAAAAATAGATACAGTTTTAATATTTATTTAGGGAGAAAGTTATACTTACAACCTATTTTCATTTACAACCATTGATTTCCATCAATCAACGGTTAAGATTTTCACAAATCAAATTAATTAATTAATTATTAATTCATAATAAATGATAAACGTTGATTGACGGAAATCAATGGTTAAGATATAGTTGTGAACGAGAATAGGTTGTAAAAATAGGCATTCCAAATATATTTTATTTTATTTTATTTTTGTTCTAAAAACCATAAAAATATTATTAAAAATAGTTATTAAACAGAGACTTATTCTCCACAAAAATATCGTTATAAGTTTTCAATTCATTATAATTTCATTTTAAAAAAAATATTCTTCGAGGTTGTTGGAATTAGATTTTCTTTTAAATTTAATTATTAAATATATAACTACATGGCTACGTTATATTATTTATGTTTAAAATAGCTTATTTATAAAAAATAAACATGTTTTGAAATTATCATTTCAGTTATAATAGCTGGTTTTGCGAGTGAGTTATTGGTTTGAGCCTGCCTTTTAACTACCAAGTATTCGGTTCGAACCAAAAGTGAGGAGAAGAATAAATAAAAAAAAAATTATAATACGCACAAAAAATACATTTATAATAAAAGATAATAATACCCTCGTAATCAAGTGAGACTCATTCAAAAATACAAGAAAAGATTATGTAAAAATGAATTCTCTCATATTTTATTCAACTTTATTATATAGGAGAATCTTAATCGTTTAACGGTAATGATTTTATAACTATTTATCACAATATTTTTTTCTCCCTTCCTTTGTATATCACTATCAATTTATCTTTATATAATTATAATTCTCCTACATAATATGATTATATTAATTCACATATAAGAGAATCGACCTCTCATCTTGCCATAAATCATCATTGCATAAATTATCATTCACTCTCTCACTTAATTTTAGAATAAATTATTTATTAATAATTTAACAAAAATAAAACATATGTCATATTATGAATGAAAGATACATAAAAAATTTGGTACAGCATTAAAGATTTTCTCGCTGTTCAGACGGAAAATTAGTGACTTGGCTACCTAACTGGTCTCCTTAAAAATATTGACCGATTTTCGAACAAAATTCGGTAAATTAAGTGTAAATTTAAAAATGTTTATTTAAATCACGAAATAGTTGAAAAAGATTTAATCAGTCAAGTTTTTCGGTTCATTGTTATTATTATTTTTAAACTTTTCCTTTTGATAATTTGGCGAAGAGCCGAGGACAAAAAGAATTAATCACAAAGATAAAAAACCAATTGGGAAAGTGGCCGGAGGCGAATCCAGGCCATAAATTCTGCACATTGATAAATGTACTGCATGCACCTTTTTTGTGTGTGGTAAACTACTGCATGCACCTTAACCTCCCACTATAATATCTTTTTATAACAAATTTTTTTTTTGTTTAACAAGTGATTTGAAACTATTAAATAAGGAGTATTTAATAGGTCATATTAAATATTTTTAACTACTGAATAAGTAAATATTAAATTTTAATTTTAATGTAATAAATACTATAATTTTTATTTGATATCTTTTATTTTTGAAAAAATTATTTTTCTTGAATAGTTTTTATTTTTATTTACTTAACTAATACCATAAAAGCATTCATCAATAAAATTTTGGAATTTTTCAAAAATTTAATCCAATCAAAGAAGGACATCCAATAATTTCTAGCTTTCTAGCCAAAACTTTAACCCTGTACAAATACAATGGATCCCATTACCAAATTCACAACTAGCAGATTCTATTTGTAATCTGGTGAACACTTGCTGGCTCAAATATTATTCACGCAAGCGTTGGGGTCATCCCTTTGTCTCTTCCCTTTCTTCCTTACGTGACTGATTTTTTTTCCTAATCAATCCATCATTGGTTAGAGCACTCCCTCTGATTTTGAATATTATACGCAAAACAATGCATACCATAAATGACATTATAATAAATTATTTGTTAAATATCACATACTTTATCAAACATCTAATGGCACGAAAGATTGTGTCTATTTGTGAAGCAATAATCTACTAGTATGCATCAAACGCATATTCACAATTTGAAATGTTAACATTGGACCATACCGAATGTTGGACAAGCCCAATACCTAATGTTCGTGTCAGATCCGACTAGACTCATTTGACTACGTACCTGTAAGTTGAGTCTATTCCAACGTGTTTATTTAACCAATCAGATCAACTCCAACTCGAACTTGCTTAATATAAGCCTAATTTGTGACGTATTTCTATCACAGAAAGAACACGTGTTATTTAGTAATAATTGATTGGATTGCACATTCTCATGTAAGACATCACCTACAATGCCTATATAAGGAGTACTTCAATATATAGACTTCATGTATATTCTGTCTCTTTCCTTATACAGTTTTCCTATATTGAATTTCAACTTTATTGGGAGTCAAAGTATATATGTTTATATGCATCATCACCACTATAGTAGTTGACTTAATTATCTTAAACTCTCATCAAAATTGCAATTCACCTTCGACGGTCCCCACCACGGCCGAGGAAGATGAAGAAACGAAAATTTTGTGATTTTTCGCTAAACAAATTATTTTTAACAAATTGCAACCGTTCAGAAGGATTTTCATATGAAATAAGATACATGTCTTGTTAGATATATATAAAAATCAATAATGTATCCTCGCCTTAATTTTTTGATTGTACTGGGCTTTTTTTTTTTTTTTTGAGTAAATTCAAAGATATTCTCGGGCCGTAACCGAAGACTAATCCCCATCGAGCATTGTCGGATCCTTTCGGGGGCGGCTCTCCCAAATTATTTTTTTCCATTCCTAGAGCTCGAACTCCAGACCTCTAGTTAAGGGGCTCAGGCTCCTTACCACCTGTGCCAAAGGAGTTTGGTGGATTGTACTGGTTCTTTATATGACATCAGAGCTTCAATATTACGAGTTCGATCATCACTACCTCACTTTCTCTTGTGGAATTTCTTAGTGCATGCAGATGAACATGCACATTATTCACCCTTCAAGCTCAGTAGTGAGAGGACAGTTAGAGATATATAAAAATCAATAATATAACCTCACACAATAACTTAAATTTTTAGATTGAAATTGATTCGCTTTGTTTAATTTTTTTTATCGATGAAAAGATTTCCTTACTGGATGTACAATAGGAAAAATGCCACTTTTACCCCCTTGTATTTTCATGTATTATTTAATTTTTATAGTTTTAATATGAGAATTTGGATTTTCTTACACACCCTTCAATTTTCATGTCAACATGGGTCTTACACATTATTTTTTCTAACATACGGGTCATGCTTTTTGTCTCTACAATATGAGAATTCAATTCTCATGTTAAATGAAAAATATAAAACCCTTAAACTTATTAATTAGACACCTCATGGTTATATAACGTGTATCATTCATTTTCCCTGAATGTAAAAAATGTTATTGTTAAAATTTCAAAATATTCTTAATAAACAAAACACAGAATTATAATGAAGTATTAAAAATATCCCTAATTAAAAAATAAATCCTAAAATATTATATAAATTCAATATATTAAATAATTATCATTATAAAATATTAAATTTTCTAAGTTGAAATAATGAAAACCAGTCATAGTTGCTACTAGGCTATGTCACTAGACCAAAATAACTAAATTCATTGAAGGAACAATTTGCTCCTTTTTGACTGAGTCGGGTTACATGAATGAAATTAATGTTGCAATTGGATGGAATCAGTGTTTAACGCAATCGTGACTAGAGACACACTTTCTGTTTTTTAATAATTTAAACATTGATCGTCATTAGATTTCTTTGATTCATGGCTTCTTAATTTGCGTTACGGAACAAAAAGACTTTCTGAATTTTCTTCTTTTGCTCAATCAACGAGATTGAAAATTATTTTCTTCTTCTTTTGTTAAACCAATGCGAATACGTATAATTAATGTGATCTAACCTATGTGAATAATTCGCAATACACATTAAAAAGAAGATGAAGAAAAAAAAAAAAGCAATATTATTAAAACCGGCACGGTTATTGATCCGATCGAAATACTGGGTCAATGGATCACCGGTTCAACCAGTGCGTCATATGTAAATCTATAATTTATATTAAAAAACTATAAATATACTTAAATACTTGTAAAAAAATATCAATTTCAAATATTTTAATATGAAAACAATAAATTACACATCATTGTCCAATAAAAGATCAATCAAACATATAATATTTGTGATACTAGTGTTTCAGGTTCAAAATTCCCTGGATATTGTATAATGAAGATAATATTAATGTTGTAGGTACATAATCTATGTAAGTTAATAAGCTACAAATCACACAAATATTTTAAAAGAAAATAAACCATTTGTGCTTGAGAGTAAAAAAAAAAAGATATTAATAGTTTTATTGTCTCTAACATTTCCCCTCACAAGAGAGTCTATTGGACTTGAAAAGTGGATGATGCAACATGCCCACCCTATCCGTGCTAAGAAATTCAACAAAAAAATAAGATGCGGCGAGAATCGAACCCGGGACACCAAGACTCTAATACCATAAGAATCAATTCAATCCAAAAGGCTAAGCTATTAAGTGAAGGCCCACCAATGATTTATATACTTCTCTAATAGCTACAAATTACATTACTAGGTTTTATTTTACTATGTTTTAGGGGAGATTATGTATTATACCAGTAAAATATGAATAGACTACGAGATGAATTTTTTTTTTTGAATAAATTTAAAGGTATTCTCCGGCCTTAACCAAAGACTAATCTTCATCGAATACTGTCGGACCCTTTCGGGGGCGGCTCTCTCAAATCCTTTTTTTTTTCATTCCCAAATATTTCTTCGGTCTTCCCACCTTCGTTTATATATTGAGGCGGTACGACTTATATGTTGAATAATACAATTTGTGGTCTCTTCTCCCTTACTTTCTTTGCCTTGTATTTTCTTGATCAGTTTATTTCATTCATTCAGCGCTCTTTTTACAACAAATATATAATTATTTTTGGAATAATTAGAATACATTACAGTTGTGGAGTAAAATTAGTTATCTAGTTGGTAGCATAATTGAGAAAACAAGTAGAATTGGTGAGGCAATGGAGTGATCTATCCCGTAATAATCATGTACAAAATTCATATTTTAATGTTTCGGTGTTTTTATAATGATACAGGGGAAGGATGTATTTATAATTTTTTTTACAAATTACACTAAAATTAAAGTATGACCGGTCATATACTTAATGTAGTTTCTATTTTGTAAATAGAAAGTTTATAAATATAACATTCTTGACATATACTTAAAAGTACTTTGTACAATTTCACAATTTTTAATTTTTAATTTTTTTTTTTGCAGATATTTCTAAATAAGTATAATCGAATAGTTAATTTTCCAGATATCATTGTCTTTCATTTTTTGTTAATGACAGAAATAATCTGATCCATTAAAATGATTTCCTAACCGCGCATCCAATATTAGTGTATAAGTATATCGTATTCGTATGTTTTACTAGCATTTTTAAATATAGATTAAATATAAAAAATAATTTAAAAAATACTGATTTAATTAATAAAAGATTATTTTATTGATAATTTATAAATATCACATTATGTCTATTGTTGGTTGAAGAAATCTGAGCATTAATTAAAAAAATCAAGAAATATGTTTTTTAAAGTGAATAACAAATTCAAAATAGAGATATTAATTTGATTTAAAAGATATGCGTCCCAAAATGAAAAAAAAAAACGTATATACGTGGAAAGAAAAAAATATGCAGAGATTATTTCAATCTAAAAAATGGGCATTCAAATTTGGTATATAAAATTAAATAATAAATGATAGACATTTAACCAACTTACGCTGGATGAAGAAAAAAGAAAAGAAAAGAAAAGCATAGATAAACGCATAAAATAAGGGTGTTAAAATATAAGTATATAAAATTTTCATGTTAGATAAGAAAAAATTATTTTTAACACATATAAAAATACATGGAATTCATGAGAAAAAAAATTCATATATTTTTATGTAAATATAAGAGATAAAATTATTTTACACAAATAAAATTAATATATTATAATAATAAGTTGATTAGGAGCCTATTTTCCCGTGTTATTAAACCTGACCTGGCCAGGTCGACCTGAGTTCCGGTAACCCAGTTGGGTGACCAGTTTGGGTCAGTTTTTTGACCGGACAAGTAATCAACCCCCAACGATCCGCCGAGTTTTTACCGGGTCCCATTGATCCTCCGGGTTTTGTGAACCGGTCCGGGTTAGAGTAAAATCAATAAAAAATATAAAATTTTACAAAAATGAAAAATCACACAATAAATGAAAAAAATAAAATTGTTTACGAAATCAGTCCCTAAACTTGCTGATATTGATGATATTAGCTTGGGTTATATGTTGCTACACCATCCAAACAAAAAAATCTTTACATATGCATACACTGATCAATCAGGAAGAAGAGCTACTGTGTTCATTTTTTAAGATTTGGGATTTTTTCGGAAATCTTTACATATGCATCCAGTGAGCAGGAAAAATTGAAGTTTCTCAAGTTGCATCCAGATATTGATTCTTCATATTTATATGCATATATTTATATATATATAATACATATCTGGGTCAACCGGTCCGACCAGTGACCCAATGCGCCGACTAGGTTGATGCCCAGTCCGGGTTTAACATCGCTGCTATTTTCAATAGAAGTAGGTATTTTTTTCCCGAAATAAAAAAATGGAAAAACTATTCTCATGTTATATGAGATAAAAAATTTCTCCTATACATCATTCGATAACTGTGCCACTTTTTTCTTTTCTTTTCTTTTTCAGGTGGTGTAGTTCACAAATTTGTCTATATGATATTAGATAATTTATCTTCTATAACATTAGGTTAATAAAACCCATAAAAATGATATAAACCGAAATAATTATAAGTAAAAAAGTAATATAAAGATATATAGTTTTGTTGGGAAGATTATATTTATAAATTTTTTGTTTATAAACTCTTACAAACTACACTAAGTATGACCGGTAATACTTTAATTAAGTGTATATGATAAATCATATTAATTAATTTATAAAAAAAATTATAAACAAATTTTTCTCATATTTTTTCATATTTAATTAAAGATATACCGAATTTCGATATGCCTAAAATATTTTGTTTGATTAGGTGGGTTTGGTGGATGCAACTGCAAGGGACAGAAATTGGTCAGGTTCAATGGTCACGTCTGAAAGGATCCCAAAACGAGCTCGAAAAGGAGGCCCACAACTTGATAGCGATTCATCTAAATCTTGGGATGGGACCAAAACGTGGAGGCCTGCCAAATCCCCAATTCAAAAGATGTTGTAAATTGTAATTATAAGAAAGAGACAGACCATTAAAATTTTAAAAAAAGGAATATTGATCACTTACTAGGAATCTCCTATTAAAAAAGAAGCAGTGATCAAGAGTTCAAGACAACTGAATCATTGGAAGTGTTTAAAATGTTTTGTGAAGTCATCCATTCCTTTCTAGAGGAAATGAATACGAGAATAATTTTGATTTTCTTTTTTTTATTTATCTAATAGTTTATCATCATATACTATTTTCCTTTACTTCTTTAGTTAAATAAATTTAAAACTGATAACATTGTTATGATTAGCAACATTCGAGAATAAACTTATTGTTCAGCAATCCTTTCTTTCTTCTCAAGTCTCTCAACCCTGTAACATCAAACTAAAATAATAGCACTAAGTTGATACTTGACATCACACGGTTTCTCTTTTTTGAAGTCGCTTCTATATTAATACACGTGGATGTATACTTTAGGTGGACTTACGTGATTATTTGATATATATACACTTTTCCTTTTATATATATATATATATATATATATATATATATATATATATATGAGGTAGGATATCCTTTGACACCGGAGTCAAATTTAAAATTAGACACCTTATCCGAGAGCCGTAAGATCAAAAAAGATCAACGACTCTGATTTGCAAGCATGTGATATCATTGATCTTTTTTTATCTAACGGTTCTTAGTTAAGGTGTCAAACTTCAAATTTGATAAATGATCCTATATATATATATATATATATATATATATATATATATATATATATAATCCTTTGACACCTTATCTGAGAGCCGTTAGATCAAAAAAGATCAACGACTCTGATTTACAAGCATGTGACATCACTGATTTTTTTTATCTAATGGCTCTCAGATGAGATGTTAAAATTGAAATTTGATACTGGTGTCAAAGGACCCTACCTCATATATATTGTCAAATTTAAAATTTGACACAGTGTCAAAGGATCCTACCTCATATATATATATGGGGTAGGATATTCTTACACCGGCGTAAAAGTTAGAAATCTTACATTCAATCATACCATATATATATATATTTTTGAACCCATATATATATATATATATATATATATATATATATATATATATATATATATATATATATATATAGATGTAGGATCCTTTGACACCGGTATCAATTTCAAATTTGACATCTCATATGAGAGTCGTTAGATCAAAAGAGATCAATGGTGTCATATGCTTACAAATCAGAGTCGTTGATCTTTTTTGATCTAACGACTCTCAGATGAGATGTAATTTTTGATATTTGACACCGGTGTCAAATGATCCTACCTCATATATATATATATATATATATATATATATATATATATATGAGAAAATATTTTCTCATGTTACACGAGAATTCAACTTTCATGTTAGTGACACTTCGATTTACGTGCAAAACTTTTTTTTCTTTTTCTAATAAATATGGTGTCCACCACTAGTTGAGTCATAACATGAGAATTGAATTCTTATGCAAAAGTGTATAATCCCTATATTTGATTTTCTCATGTTGCATGAGAATTCAATTATCATGTTGTGACTCAACTAGTGGTGGGTCCCACATTTATTAAAAAGGAAAAAAAATAGAAAAGCTTTGCACGCAAATCGAAGGGCCACAACGTGAAAATCGAATTCTCATGCAACATGAGAAAATGTTTTCTCTCTATATATAGGGTTTTATAATTCTCATTCAACATGAGAATTCAAATTTTTCTACACACCATTCGATTTCCATGCTGACATGGGTCCTACATACAATTTTTTCTAACACATGGGTCCCACATGCTTTTTATCTCAACAACATGAGATTTCAATTCTCCTTCAACATGAGAATTGTAAAACCTATATATATATATGGAAATGTTATATTTATAATTTTTTTGTTTACAAACTCTTACAAATTACATTAAATATAACTGGTCATACTTTAATCAAAAGTGTATGATGAATCATACTTAGTATAATTTGTAAATGAATCCTTATATATATATATATATATATATATATATATATTATTACACCGGAGTAAGATTTAGAAGTCTTACACTCAATCTGTAATCACTTGTATCCAATGACTCACATTATTAAAAAATTAGAGCTGTTAGATATAAGTGGAATTAACGGACAAGATCACACCGGTGTAAAATGATCATATATATATATATATATATATATATATATATATATATATATATATATAATATATATAGGATTACACACCGGTGTAAGAAATTAATTCTTACACCAAATATTAATCGTTGATTTTCGTGCATCTAACGATTGAAATTTATTGAGAATTAATAATTAATTAATTAATGAGACACAATAAATCTTAACCGTTAGATGCACGTAAATCAACGGTTAAGATCTGGTGTAAGACTTATTATTCTTACATTAGGGTGTGTTTGGTTGGAGGATTATGCTGAGATAGATAGACAAATTAGAAGTGGGATTGTGATGTGTCCATGTTTGGTTAAACAACTTCTTAATTTGCCTACCTAAATCATTTAGCTAGGTGACCATTTGCATGTCTATTTGGATTTTTAATGCTGGACAAATATTCCCGCTTTAGACATGGTATTGCACTTTATCCACCTAAATTGTCACATTGTGTAATAACCAGATGACAAGCCTACCCTCTGAAAGTCATGTTGGATCGAACATGCATTATGCTTAAGTTGTCATTTCGATTTGCTTATCTTATTGCAAATTGTATAAGTTTCTCTCTTTTTGAGTAAATACCATACGTCAACTAAGAATTTTCATTATATGGACATAATGATGTGTTGGTTAGCAGTGTTTTATATACTGCCACAAACCAATCTACGTTTGGTCTTCTGAAGTGGCTTTTCATGGGAACAGTTTGAGTATCATTTTTATTTTATGGAGGCACCCGTATATCAGCATCACCTAGGAAGGTCATTTGTTGATGAGACTGACACCATTATTGTTATAATTATCTTTTTCACCTTAAAAAAGGTAAAGGGTAGGTGATTCAAAAAAAATATAAAAACGGGGATATTTTCGTAATTGTCATTTATTTTTCCATCTATCTTTTACCTCACACCAAATATAGACTTTATAAATCTTACCTAATTTGTCCGGTAAATATTTTTCCAACCAAAAAACTTTTTTTATATTTTCCTACCAAATTCACTTTCCAACCATTTCTCTATCAATTACATTTTCCTAGTATTCAAAAAATTTATCCTCAACCAAACGCCCAATAAGTGGGAATTATTGTGAATTAATAATTAATTAACGAGACACAATAAATCTTAACCGTTAGATGCGCGTAAATCAACAGTTAAGATCTGGCGTAAGATTTATTATTCTACATTAGTGTAAGATGATCCTACCCCTATATATATATATAGGGTTAATCTTTTCTCATTTTATATGAGAAAAAATTATCATGTTACACACACAATTAAAAGATGGATCCCATCTTTATTTTTTTATTTTTTTACTTTTTTGTGGATCTCATATGTATTATGTGTATATTTTATCACGTAAAATATATATTAATATATATATAGTCACGTCAATGATCGTGATTATCTTCCTTACCATTTTTGAAGAGTGTAATAATGTAAATCGATAATGTGTTTAGTGCTTTTAAACTTTATCTGATAATGTGTTTAGTGCTTTTAAACTTAATTTGATTTAATTGTTTTCCTTTCTTTTCCATTTTGTAATTCTTAGGTCTCTAATGTAATTAATTAACTTAAAGAATAAAATAATAGAAATAAATAAAGTTAAGTTCGCTCAAGGCATTGGGAATGGTGGAATCTAATGTGTACAGTAGCGAAATTCAACACATAAGAAGGAAAAGTGTGAAGTTTTCTTCGAGTTTGCAGGGAATTTCGGCGCAATCAATTAAAAAAATGCAAGTGTAATAAACTGACTTTTGTATAGAGAGATTATCGCGTGGGGTTAGCGTAAAGCTGCTCATTTATTCTTCACCGTCGGTACTAGACCATCATCACAAAAATAATGATACTGCAAAAGTTGCTTTGACAAAAAGGCCATACATGAGCGGAACTTCACTTGCAAGTTCCCTACTTTTCAAATTTGATTAATGACCCAATTTACATATTTAGAACGTGCTTAATTAACCATTAGCCTTGTAATGAAGCTATGAGGCTTTGGTGTTCAAGATAGATGGAGGTTCCATCCCCTCCACTTCCTTATTACAATATTCTTTGTTTAGGTAACATGTGCTAGACGTGTTAGAATAGACTAGAATATTTATTAGAGGGATATAATATAAAATTATTAATATGACATTCATTTAATAATTTATATTTTTAGGTAAATTGGTTCTTTATATAATATTAGAGTTTCTATGATTAAAATGATTGCAAGTTTGATTCTCACGGCTCCCATTCTATTAAGGATTAATTAATATCAAGGAAATTGTCGGCATAAATAAAAGGAGTTTGTGCATTGTTCATTTTTCAAGTCCGATGAGCTTTTGTGTAAGAGGATTTGTTAGAAAATATAATATACAATCATTAATATGACATTCACTTAAAACCTTTAAGTCTTTTGATGAATCGGTTCTTTATAATATTATATACAAATTTTGTTTTTTTGTTTTAATATATTGACCTTAATTATCTCTTTGAATTGAGTCGGCTGTTGGATATCCTCAAAAGCTTCACCTCTTCTTCTTTTTTGGTAAAAAAAGCTTCACCTCTTTAATTGAGTTGGCTATAGAACTAATCTCGAATCGGGATGTAGTTACAATTAAAATTCGCTGTTCCTTCCTAAAGATATAATTTTGTATTTAGTGAAAATCAAATCCAAATTTTCTCCCCATTTACTCAATCTATCTTATTAATTGAGCTATGTACATCCATTGGGTTACTAGATAAGTCACTGGCCCCTAGATAAGTGGACTAATCCTAGATAACGACGAAGATTCCTACGAAAAAAGTGGATTAATTGATATACATCCATCGGGTATTTTTGAGGGGTAGTTTTATTGGTAGCGGAATGTAGCTCAAAGGTCGGATTCTTATGGTTGATGAAATGATGGGTTCAATTTCTACGAGAAATACTTTGAACCAGTGGTAAAAATCTTTATATTCCAAATCACAAAGAAATTAGTCTCATGTTTCCACATCCTGAGTTTACTATACAAAAAAAAAGTATTGATATACTTTCAACTAATTAACAACAGTCATCAGAGCTAGCCTAATGGTGAGGGGATGGATAGTAGATAGAAAATGTTGTATTCGATTCCCAATATATTAAAAAAAAAACTAATTAACAACTTATTTTTAAGAAATAAAATATCTTCAAAACAGGATGAAAACTTTTATGGCAAAATGATAATAAATTCGATCATGGGTAAATTTAACCGACTTTGACTTTGGTTCTAAAAAAGGAGCCAAATTTATGGAAAAAGAAACCATCCATGGAATTTGTGGTTGAAGCACCGACAAGTTTCCTTAACCTGAGGAATATTATCCACAAGTGCTCTAAGACTACCCAACTAAGATTACCCAAAACCATAATAAACTTACATGATATCAAGTATTATGTTGAGTGTTAACACTTTATTAAATTAAACTTATCATTGTGGCTCAGAACATTGTGAAGCAAAGCAAAACCACAATAAAAGTATCGAGATGAGGCTGCAAAAGCAGGTCTCGTGCTAATATTGATGGTCTCAACAAGAAGGAAGCGAACTCTTACTTTACCAGACATGCTTCTTACTATGCTGTTTATAAAGAGAGATAGATAAGGGTTGGAACCTGTTTCAGGGTCTCTCCTAAGTTTTCTTATTTGATATTTGACTCTCTACTTTAATAATATTTTTGCCCCGTCATTTGATTGAGTTTTATACATGCTACGTAAAATTTGATGACAGCAACATAATTAATGTTCAACAATCACTTTGGCAAGACCAGGCCGTATATAAACAAAATTCTAGTTACTTTTAACAAGGTAAGGTAGAAAGATTGATCCACCTGGACCTCGAGCATTAACATTTTTTTTATTGATTAGAGACATAAAATCCGTACAATTCAAGAAGAAGATTTATACTAGTTATGCACTTTAGCAATCCAAAATATATTTAATACGCTCCTCCGGACTCACATACCAGAATAATAGGTTTGCTCCGGTAGCATATTCGATCAAACGGGTTATTTTCTTGCCTACTAAAATTTGATGACTACCTCCCATAAATTGAAAATCCATAATCCCTACTGCTACAGGAATACCGTTTAGTTGACCTGTACCTGTAAACAGCCTCAGCTAATCCTATTTTTCTTTGATAAGAATCAATACGATCTTTATAAGCTTCTCCTTCTTAATGAAATTCAATAGGATCCAGAGAGACCACATTTAATAGAAATATGTTTAAGAGAAATGTAAGAATAACATTGTAGGAAATAATATTAAAGTTTTTTTTTTCAAACACTTGTTAGAATCTTGTTAGATGTTATGGAGAAAAAAATAACAACTTTAATATTATAACTATATACTCTTCGGAATACATAGTTATAAAGAGGTGATATGACATAACTTTCCTGAACGAGGGACAACTTAATTAGAAATGACAATTATTGATTTGACATTTTCAAATTTGGACCACCAAGTAGATTTTGTCAAACCAAATGAATGCTCTTATTAGTGAACTGCATAAAAGAAAAAATTAGGAAAAAAGAAGAGAAAAAAAAGAAGGAAACAGACAGATTACATTTGTGCAGCAGTGCCTTACAAATTTTTAGCCCACAGGAAAGTCTGAAAGAGAAATAATAAAGGATTTTCATGCTAGACTGCTGGTATCTACATCTCACTTGACTTTGTGAAATAACACTTTAAAAGAAAAATCCAAGTTGTTGTAACATACACCAGACAATAATTCAAGAGTCGGCGTTGAGTGGACAAAATATATATGCCATCGTGTTGAACTTTTTCCTATGATTAATAAATATTCAAATTTTTGAACTCATTCAATCAACTTTTTTGTAAAAGAAGTCTAATAATAAAAAAAGGGAGCAATTTAAATAAGGGTTTTATAAGAGTTATGTTGTAGGAAAAGTGATTGTGTTATGTTTTAGAGATTCATTTTACGTGTTGGAGTTTTTTTTTTTTGCTGCGGGCCCCACATAATATTATGTGCGTAAGAAAGTTGTTGTGGTCATGTTAAATGATAGATGATAAATTCTTTAAGTAAAGGAAAAAGAATCAACTAAGAAGAAAAAGGAAATTAGATGATATGTAGCTTGGGGACAAGGGACCAAGGAAGCCTGTGCTATACAACTCACCTGTCACAACAATCAAAAGGGGGTAGGCCTAGATTTTGGCCATTCAATTTTGATCATTGGGCCAACATTTAGGATATTCAATTACCCTTAATACTTGAGGACAATGTTAGGACCACCCTGAATTAATATTGAAAAAATAGCCTTGCATTTTTTTCACGTTCAAGCAACGACACCAACCAAAGTATTGTCAAAAACACTATTGCAAAGGGCTGACCCAGTTCAAATACTCAATTCGTGAGTGTCTGAGGAAGGGAATACTCTAAGCAGTCTTTTCTCTGCTTTTTGCAGAGACTGATTCGAACCCACGACCTGACACACCACGGCAAGCAAGCTTAGCACTAAGCCAAGCCGGCCTTCAATTGAAGCAAAAAAAATTCAAAGCTCACTTTATGATGGAGCAGTACTCAATCTCATATTGTGAATATTAAGTGCAATCAAAGGAGGACCAGACATATAGATAGAGTAAAAGAGACAAGGTAAAAAAATAAAATATTTTTGAGACATGATCTGGTCGGGGTCGCCTCTTTGATGATGAGTCTGACAAGGTTAGTTCAAGCCATGTGACACAAGCCAACAGATTCTCCTAAACGAGTTTTTTCAATGATCAATGTTATACACAAGGTTCAAGGTTCAAGGTCAAGAAAAGAAGCCTTACGAAAAATGGTCGTTTGGTCGTTAAGACTTTGTTGCTATGACTGCCTGTTAAATAATTGAACTAAAAAGAGACCCAAGAAGGATCAAATTGATTATTTAAACCAAAATTCTACTCAAAACTCTTTCCAGCTTATGATCAATACTGATTTCATTTAAAGTGACAACTCAAAGCGAAATCAGAGGAAAAAGAGAGACTAATCAGATTAGCTTAAGGATGGATCTCATTAATTTGAAGTTGCATTTAGTCCTTTGTCCTTAGATGAGGCCCGGCAAATTTTGCACAGGCCTTAATCGCTTCATTATAGACTCTGATGTCATAATCAAAATTAAATTTTTCATAAACTTGAGCTTTTAAGTAAAAACTCATTCTATATTATATATTGAATAATCATCAAAAGATGGAAAGTAAACTTACGGATTATCTTGTAAAAGATGTAAAAGTAATTAATGAACCTTTAGGTAAAAGATGGAACGAAGGGGGCTTTGAAGAAAATAAAGAAAAACAGATCATTCATCCCAAAAAAGCTAACAGTTTATTTAAATATCTTTTTTCGTCTAATTGCAGTTAATTCAGTTCTAATAAATAAATAAATACATTATATATTTTTGTTCTTTTCCCATTGCAGGCATGATGAATAGCTCAATAGCCTTGACTTTTAGTTATAAACATGTCAAGTTTTTACCCACTGAAATATAAATTCCATCAAAAAGATTTAGGAGAACCACCCCCGAAAGGATCCGATGGTGCTCGATGGAGATTAATCTTCGATTCTGACCAGAGGATACCTTTGAATTTATTCAAAAAAAAATAAAAAAAAAATAAGAACTTCTAATCCTTTTGGACTACAAACTATTAAACCTGTGAAGCTATGCCGTTGATTACGATAGGCATAGCCAATGTAAGAATTTCTTGCTACAAGAAGGATTAAAGCAGTGGCCAAGGACATAGTAATTAGTAAAGGCCACTCTCTTAACCTTATGTTTCCATTTTCCATTCTCCCAGCCTGCTGATTGAGGGGGAGAATAGGGGTTGAGAAAATCGTCAAAAGGAGGAGGAGAAGAAATAACCAACATGATCTCAATCCATGAGAATGCAAGGAAGAAGAAAGAATAGGAGATGAAAAGAGAGACTGAAGGAGGGAGAGGAAAATATGTAGCTGCAAAAGGAGAGAGCAAACCAATAGATATTTGCTAAGTTGGACAAGAAAATTTTGATATGGATTGAGAATACAACAGAAAGGCCTACTTAGCCTGAATCACAAAACATATACAACAATGATATATATATATATATATATATATATATATAAAAACAATCCCTCCAGCAGAAGGTAGTGATTTCCCTTCCTTTCTATTCTTCAATTCTTCAAAGAGAGCAATGGAGGGATGACAGCAACATAAGAATCTACCCCTAACTACATTATGTTAGCAACCTAAAGCACTAGTAGAGCAATGGAGATGAGAAGGCAAATAGTTAGAAGAGAAAAAATCAAAGAGAAGATCTTATCAGTAAATTAGTAAGCAAGGTGACCATTACAATATAATGAAGAAGACCATCATCTGCATACAAATTATGCTTCCAAATTCAGAACCCTTGTCCCTACTGTGCTTAACAAAGTCTCATATATTCTGTAACTGGGAAAAGGAAATCCTGATTACTGAGCCAGAAAGTGAGCTTGCATGCTTGCACACAAGAGCTTCAGTAGCCTGTTCCTCGGTCTCAAACTGAACCAGAGCCTGTTTTTTCCCATTCATCTCAAAGACCTTGCTGTTGACAATGGTTCCATGCTCCTCTAGAAGGCTCACAATCTCCTCATCAGTGATGTCTTGTGGGAGTGTGGACAAATGGATCATCTTTGTTGGCGAGCAGCAATACCGGTAGTTTTTAGCAGCATTACGATTGAAACGATTGAGATTTGAATTGATGTACTCATGTGTGTCAGCACCTTGTGTTATGTTTGGATGCTTGGAAAAGTTGACCTCCATTCTCTTCCCAAACAACATGGCTCCCTACACCTCAAGTTTGAAAATGTTTGTGATCAGTTCAAAACTAGACAAGGTATACAGATTAATTTGAAAGATGACTAAAGGATACAACAAGTAAATCCAATGTAAAAATGCACTATCACATCATCTTAATGTAATTTGCTACCAATCCAGTATAGAAAATGAAAAATCAAGTTCATCATTCTTCTATTTTCTCACTGAAGCAACTCAAACCATCAATCAAAATTAAAGATTAGTTTATTCAAATTTGTTGACATTAAACAATGTCAGCCTGTCGGGATATTACAACTATGACTTTTTATCAACAGCATATTTAAAGCCACCATTTCAAAAACATGGACGAATACCAATCATTCAACAGAACAATGCATGCCAAACAACACAAATAAAATTACAAATGAACAACAAATATACCATACACACCGTTTTTTAATAGTACAAAAATCCTCAGAATAAACAGATAAATGAATATTTCCTCTCCATATGAAATAGATCCTTCAATTTCAGTCTTGTTCAACAAAACATACAAAGGCAAAACGAAAACAAAACCACCACCAATAAGACCTGAGTAAAAGATTTGCATGGACAGTTGGAGACAGCCAGAAGATATGATAGCAAGTAGGGTGTAAATGGGTCAGGTTAGGCCAGCCTTTGCCTTTGATAGGCTAAGCCTTTGTAAAACATTTAGAGCCTATACTGGCCTATTAGTCTATTAAAGGTTTGATTTATAGGTCTAGACTGACCTACTAAAAAAACTAAAAAGCCTAACACGGCCTGAAAGGCCTACCAAGTTGCAAACTAAAGTTTATAAGCTCAAACCAAACTAAAATATAAAAGATAAAGTTTCTTCTTCACAAAGATCACATGAAATAAAATTTTCATTAACAACATATGAAATAATGTTCATAAAGATCACATGGAAATTTCATATATATATATATATATATATATATATATATAAAATTTTCATTAACAACATATGAAATAATGTTTATAATTTAATTTTCATATATATATATATATATATATATATATAAACACACACACACACACACACATAATTTATTTGTTAAAATAACATAATTTAATTTAATATTATATTTTAAATTTTAAATAAATATTTGTGATTTGTTAAAATAACATCAATCCTATTACTTTGAAAATTAGTGTTACAAATCATGATATCAGAATATGTCTTTAAGTTAACAATAAATATTATATTATTAAAAAATTTAAAAGGCTATCATGCAGGCTTTAAGGCCAATCTTTTTAGAAAATAGAGCAGGCCCAAGGTAGGCTGGGATGTAGCCCCTGATGCTGTCTGATCTATTTACCACCTTAGTAGCAAGTTCCTTGGGGAGGAGGATGTATTTTCAAGTAAATTTATCATTAAAAGCATAATCAAAATATAATGAATTTTATTTACAAAAAAAAATATAATGAATTTTCAGATTGACACCTAAATATAAATTGAATTAAAAACTGACGCCTAGAACCAAACCTGTGAAAAAAGAAATGCAATTTCTCTCTTATCGAACTTTTTTCATTCTGCTTTAAAATTATACAAAATAACTAACAAACTTGTGATGAATTGTCAAATATAGACATTGTTATTTGATGGGTCACTAGAGCCATTTCCAAGGAGTTAAAAAAGAAAGAGAGATAAAAGGCGTTCAGCCCAACAACGAATTGCTGTACAACAAGGAAACAAGAAGGCAGCAAACCCAACAGCCCAAGAAGATAATTCTGGTTCAAGCCTAGGCAGAGGTAAAGAAATGAGTAAAGGGGCGGTCCCACAAGATAATAAAAGAATGAAGTTAGTTATACAAAGGGAAGGAGTGGACAGCTGGCAGATGCTGAATGGTAAAGAAGATATTGGGAAGCAGGGAGACGTGACGGAAGGTAGTTTATATTGGAGGTGAGAGCAAAGGAGAGGGAGGGGTGTGCAGAAAATAGGAATTAATTGGGAGGAAAGAAAATTGGGGAACTCTGCAGACCGGTGGTTGTTTGTAGAGGGAACTGGGTCATGGTGCTGTGTTAATTGCTTGGGGAGTCTTATGGAGTCTGTAATGGTTGTCTTTCAGTGTCTTTGAGAGTTCTTGGACTCTATAGTGTTGAGTCTGTAAGACTTTACATTTCAGTGTTCCCTGTCACTATGTGAGAGAGGTTGGAGTCTGTTATTTCTTTTTCTGTAATTAGGAGAACGTGACTCTTGTGAGTTCATCAAAATGAATAAAATGTTGTCATGGATGTATTTCAGAAACTGCTGTTGCTCCTTGGTTTTATTATTCTGCTATTAAATTGAATAAGTGTTGATTTAATTGTTAGTTACCCACTGGTACCATCAGTATCGTAGACAAAAATTATTAAAATAATATATGAAATGCTATTTCAGCGAAAACAACTACAACAAATATAACAAACAACAATAACTTCTCACTTGAGTAAAGATGTCACAAAAATCTAGCATCACAGCATATGGTCAGCAAGGTATATACGAAACAAACCTTCAGAAAGTGCACTGCCAATTCAGCTTGGAAGCCATCTCCCATCTGGATAAGTGCATGGTCTGGTTTATTTCGGAGAAGTTTAATTCTCACAATATTCCCATAAATGGAGAATAAGTTGAACAGTTTATCCTCATCTATTCTCTGAAATAAACAAATTTAAAGCTAAATAAGCTGATAAAGATTGAGAGAACTTTCTAGAAGAAGCCGGACAAAGTGCTTACATCAGGATTAAGATTTGAGACAAGAACTGTACACCTGTCATTTGTCCCAGTTATTCCAGGAGGCAAACCTCCCCCAAATGCAGCTGCAATGGCTGCAGCATTGGCCATCTATGATTCAAAAAATAATAATAAATAAGTAATTTTTTTTTTTAAAAAGAAAAAATTTAAACAGCTCATTTGCAAGCACGTCTGCAGTCCGCTTACTAAACAATCATGGCAATATGTTCATATTATCATGCCATTTATCTCAATGAAAGAAAATCCCACACTGTCGAATAAGCAAAAAACCCAACACAGAAGCTCCTCCTTTTCCCAGTCAAACCCCAATTTGAAAAACAAAGCCCTAACATTAAGTTGTTTTGAGATTAACCAAAATTGCCACAAATTGGGGTACGTCACAATCATACAAACTTGGTGATTTGTATATTTATATTTTAAAAAGATCAGAAAAAGAAGAGATGTCATCACACATTTCCACTGCTACTTTTCATGAGAAGAAAAATGATAATAACTTCATATATTCAACTATGCAAGAATAAATCAAATTGGGACTTTAACTTGGTGTGAAAAATACCCACCTGTGGAAATCCAACTGGAAAGAGTGAAAAAAGGACAAACATTAGTACACTGGAAAATAACACAATATGACAGACAAAAGAAACCAACCAAAGCAGTTTAAAATATTTAGCACCTGCTCTGGCCCCAGAACCTTGAACAGAATACATGTTTCCTGCATCACCATATCCAGGCTGTTTCACAGAAGATGAAGGACAAAAAAAATATTAGAATGGACTTTGCAAAGATCAACAAGATGATTTGATTAATAAATAGATAAATAAAGAACCAAACAGAACACACTTGAGAGGGTCTGCCTTTCTGCTCTGTAGGGAGATTTGGGTTTGTGAAGTCCCTTGAAAAATGAGGAATAAAGTCAGCAACAATGAGATAAGATGTTAAAAAAGGGATTAAGAAATGAACAAAAACAGAAAGACAAAAAATGACTGAATTACCTTGAACGGTCATTATTGTAGTTCACTTGTAATTCATCAAGGCTGCAATTAAGATTAATTAAATGTCCATATAAGAAAGTAAAGTAAATAAAGAATAAAGAGAGAGAGAACAAAAAGACAGATTTTTTTTTTTTTTTTTATTTTTTATTTTTTTGGGGTGGGGGGGGAGGGGGGTTGTTACAAAAGGACTCAAATCAAAAGCATAACATAAGTTCTATAAACCCACAAGCCAATATATGATGAAATTGTTTAGATAAACTTAACCTACTTTGAGAACTGAATGTCCAGCTGACAGCATCCATCATATATATTACGTCCCTAGAAATTTCCAAAAGTTCAATCACCATTCAGAAACAATATCAGAATTAACAAGCCAAGTAAAGTCCCAAGCTAAAAGGAAATGTTAAACAACCTGGAGTGTACTTCTTGCAGCAACGGCACTCTGACATGATTGATACTGGATAAGAGCTTGAAAGCCTACAAAGTTTGCAGATACATGATGAAACAATTAGTAGAACACACCAACTATACATGCATAAGTATAATATAATGATATTTTTTTTGTCCATAAATGCAATCACAATCCTCATATCTGGTTACAAGGCAAGGGCATATGCAAAATGTGTTGAAAACGGAGAAGCATTCCACTACACATAAAAAAACCAGAGCACTTACAAATTCATTAAAATTAAAGAACCTTGTTCTACTATTTTCCCATTTTCATACAACAACCAAGTTTTGGCCTACAATGTGGGTTGGCTACATGGATCAATCGACACCGTTGGACTCTTCCAAATACAAAACTTTCAGTAAAATATTTTTCTATTTAAATACAAAAAGAAAAAAATATATATTTATATATTTCAAAATAAATTATTGCATGACCAAAATATAACCTCAATCCACCCAGTCAAAGTCCAAAAGCACAAAAGACTTAATAGGGAAAGAAAGAAGAGAAAGGGAGAAATCTGAGAGAATCTGACCAGCTGACTTCTGAAATGTTACAATCTTTTCCACAGATCCATGAGGAGAAAATACTTGATACAGCACATCCACTGTTATAGGATACAGCATGTGATGAACTGTAACTAAGAGAATTCGGTTTGGCTGTGCATCCAGAGAGTTCCCGACAGCAGAACAGCATAGAGAAAGAGAAGAGATAGAGAGAAAGGAGAATAAATAGAGAAGTACATGATAAAGAGAAAAAGAAATCTACAGAACATAGCATTTTAACAAACTGAATCCAATAAAATGGAATAGTCTAAGACAACAATACAAAGATATAGGGGGGAAATATCACATAAAAAAGAAAAAGCAAAAATACCCAAAAATGGGCTGATCAATTCTCTCTGCTTTTCTCAGCAATCAACAACAAGATGAAGCATAATTTTTTTTTTTATTCCAAAATCTGAACAAATGCCAACCTCATCTCCTCGTCCTTGATTCTGATCCATTGTTGTTAGCTCTTGATGTGAGGAAAACTGTACATAAACATTCCTCCCCCTAGAATAAATCAAAAAGAGAATTAGATTGTTAAGGCAATCTTAATATCAATGGGAATAAATAGAGCACTGCAAATCTTCAAATATGACATCAAATACCAAGTTATCAAAACAATAGTCTAGGCAATCAGGTACAGTTCTAAAAGACAGAAATAAACAAGCTATTTGTACCTTATGCTTGGTTGAATATTTGCATAAAATTGTAAAGCACTAACTGCAGATGGAACATCTTGCATTTGGAGAAGAGCCTGCAAACATGGCAAAATGTACAAACAAAAAATGACAAAATGAAGAACCCATTAAAATTCTAAGTAAAACAGACAGTCTCATTTACAGGCATGAAAAAGAAAACCTGATTTTTTGCACGCAGCATCACAAGCTTTGTTATGACTCCAAAAGGCTGAAATAGCTGAAGTAAATCATTCTGCAACCAAAGGAGGCAAAAGTTTTAAATCTTTCAAGAGCTTCAGAAACTAAGAGTTCTAATAACATTTTAGTGCAAAATTGTACTTAAAAAGGAAAACTAATTTACACTCTGCTAAGACAACACATACTAAGATCTAAAATTATGAATTCAAATACTCATTATCCAAACATCCGGACAAAAAGCAGAAATAGACAAAAATAAATGCGCTTACGTGGTCTAATTAAAAACAATAAAACAAAACAAACAAACACACAAAGAGAGAAACAGAACAAAAATGCTCTGCAGCCAGCAAGACTCGAGCCAATCAATGAAACGACAACATTTCTAGGCAGAAACTGACATCCAATATGAAGGTGGCAACAAACGGGAAAAAGAGATAGAAGATAGCCATGCAACTTCTACGGTTCTACCGCTATATATTCGAAATCTATCTAGTTTAGGGACAGACGTTAGAGCTTACAAAAATGGTTACAAGTAAAGCCCATTTTGGGTCCCTAACAAAAAACACGGTCCCCACTTTAATCCCTTACAAAAAAATATTATCCCGAGGTCCCTAAGAAATTCAAAGTGGACCCATTTAGTTGATATCGTGGTCTTCATAAATTAAAAAAAAATCCACATTAATCCTTCAAAAGGACTAAAATGAATCCACTTTGAATTTCATAGGGACTAGGCTACTGATTTTTTTTTTATAAGGGACTAAAGCGAGGACTGTGTTTTTTATTAGGGACCCAAAATGGACTTTCAACATCAACATCAACATCACCTTTATCCCAAACCCAAAATGGACTTTACTTTAACAAAAATATAAAACATAGAACCATTTACAAGAAGTTTCTAAAACATAGAACCATTTACAAGAAGTTTCTAAAACAGTTATTTCCCAAGGGGTTTGCTTGTATATTGTTTTTAAAAACTATTATTTAATTATAAGAATTAAAAAACTCGTTTTTATAATAGTATTACGTAAGAATTGATTCTAAAAACAATATCTAGACTTTAGTTTTTAGAATCCAATGCTATGTTTAATTGTGTTTTTTTTTTTTTTTTAGAATTATTTCATAGAATTATTCTATAGAATAGAATATAAAAAAAGAATAGGTTATTCTACTTGCCTCTTTTACATGCTTATCTTGCCTACCGATACAGTTAAATCAGAATCTCAAGAAAAAGAGAGGTAGGTAGAATAACTTATTACTATAAAAAAATCTGTTTGATGAATTTTATTTAGAGAATGGAAATCAAGCAGGCCCCAGTTACCACCCTCTTCATTCACCCTCTTGGCCAATGACTAGTTCTCATCACTTCAAAACAAATCTAATGCAATTGATCCATATCACAGCCATGACATTGTCATATTACTAAAACATATAGCAACTACAAACCACACAGACATCCAGCAATACAGAGAGAAAGAGAGAGTACTTCAGATATTTCGTGCCCCACGTTTCGAACATGAATGACCTTGGAAGGTTCAGTCATTGTAAACTAACCTGTAAAAAGCATGAAAAAGATTAAAAATAAATAAAATAAAATCATAATACTCAATCACTTCAATTCTTCATTTTATATGTTCAATTTATGGATAGCATCAAATCCCAATAGTATTCTAGTCTGAATCAATCTGAAAGCAAGCAACTGAAGTAAAAGTTCACATTTGGTATGCTTGAAAATTCTCACTCTAAAACTGAATAGCACCCCAAAAAAAGCAAAGATAGTATATCATCCGTTCCAATTTTTTTGCAAAACCCAATTGGACTAAATCACGATGCCAGTAAATCATAAAGCGAATAGATAGAATCATGGGGCTTCACAGACAAACTGCAAATCACGAAAGAAGAAGAAGAAGAAGAAAAAAAATGAAATTTTTATTTCGTAATCAAATTCAAATGAAACTCGTATACCCAATTGAAAAAACTGAATCTAGGGACTATGCAGAACAAAGAGCAGCAAACAAAATCACAAAGGAGAAAAAGGGTATGTTCAAATTCCAGCTCAGAGCCCTAAAGTTGCAGAAAATCATGACATCTCAGCAAAGAAAGCACACAGCACATTCCTTCGTTCTAAACAAGAAGCAGATAGAGAGAGAGAACTTGCCCGAAAGACAGTGACAGACAAAGAGAAAGAGGAAGAAGAAGGGGAAAGAGAGAGAAAGGGAGACAGAGAGACAGAATTAAAAAGGGTTGGCACGCATGATGTGAATTTGTTACCCTATGTTAGGTTTGTTAACTCACTTGACCTTTTTATCGTAACCTTTGATTGAATTTAGGTTTGATGTTTGAACAATTATTTTCATGCTTTTGGTAGCACCACACTCATCCACTAACAAAACTTATCCATCTTTGTTTTTTTGATTGGCCATTCATGCTTATCTGGCTGACCCAATGCATCTAGACAACCAAAAAATTCAATTTATTTTCTTTTCGTATAAACTTAAGTCCTTAATTTTAATTCGTTATTATTATTATTATTATTTTTTGATAACAATTCGTTATTATTTACTGGCATGTTAAAGTGAATTATAATCATTATAATAATAACTAGCAAATTAAATGTTGTGTCTGTCACTCTGTTTTTTTTTTTTTTGTAATGTAATTAAAAAAAACACATGAGACTTATGTTGTTTATAATTTTAATTAACAATTAATAATATATTGAGGCTTACAAATAATTATAAAAAGTAAAAATGGTTGCTTTAGCAATATTTTTCACGATTTTTCATTTTGTATTTGAGAGTTGCATCTACACGTAGGGCGTTCGCGGGTCTGGGTTGGATCGGTTTTGGAAGAAAAAATTATCTGATCTAATACCTTCAGTTAGATCATATAATTATCATTCGGTTTTGATTTTTTTTCAAATCTGATCCAATCCAATTTTTTTTGGTTTGGATTGGATCGCTATTTGATTTTTTAAAAATCCTAAATTTATTTCATGATTATTGTGCAAATAACATCTTTTTATATATTGGTTTTGTAATTTTTTGTTTTTGAAATATAAAAGCATTACTAAACTATAATATAGTTTTTTTTTACAATGAGATATGAAGCTCTACAAAGATAAAATTTTGTTAATGAGATGTGACTAGATTTTTTATTGGATTTAGTTGCTGGATTAATAGGTCTTGGGTTTAAAATTTTTTAAGTTATGATTAATGAGAGACCCAAATAGGTAAAGAGGAATTAGATTAAAAAAAAAAAAGGAGGAATTAATATATTTAATTGGTTTAAATTAAATCGGTTACAAGAAATTCAGAAAAAGCAAGGAGACGATCAGTTTACACCAATAACGGGGCATTTCGAATGCGTATCTACCTTCTCATTTCACATGTAATGTAAGTCTCTGTTATAAAAAAATAAAATAAATGTAAGTCTCGCTAGATAAATTTTAAATCGGTTTTCAGTTAAATAACACAATAAACTTTCCTACACACACAATATTTTGTGGGGCACACACATTTTAAAACAAAAAAAAAAAGAAAAAAATACGACACCCATAACAAATCTCTATAATATTACACAATCACTTTTCCTAACTTTTCCTACAACATAATAAACATAAAACCCATTTTAAATCTATACTTACTAATCTTGCATACTGCTGGTTGATATTGTCATACTGAAAGTAGTTTATACTGCCTTCAAAATGAAAGAAAAAGTTGTCAATCTTGAAAATTTTGCTTCAAAATTCATCTTACCATATTAAATTAGAATACGATTTGAATATAATTTGAAATAATGTTCAAACTTTTAATCTATTCTTTGAAAAATTATAAAGTAATTAACTTCTTTTTAAATTAAATCTTTCAATTGATTAATCTACACCTTTATAATTTGGAATAGTTTGTCCTAATCTATAATTTTAGATTTTGTCTTAAATTATACCCAAATCAATTTCTCATTTGTGAATATTTTTACTTCAATTTTTTTCTTTATTATAATTAAATTCAAAAATAATCTTATACTTGATAATTTTTTCTAATATACTTACATGACCACGTTTTGACCTGCATGGCTTTTCTTTGAAGCAAACTTTCCTTTAAAGCACGAAAAAGGTAAAAGGAGCAATTTCTTTAACATTCTGTCACTTAAAAGAGGGTCAATCGAAATACTAGTAGAACATTCAGAATGACCCTATGATCTCGAATAGATCCTTCCCATGGGTGTCTGAATATTTTAAATTTTGTTTCAGCAAAATATCATACCACAATGCAAATACCTTGTAAACCATAAACAAAATTTGAAATATTTTGAGTAAAAAAACTCAATCTCACTTGAAACAAAAGTTCGGCCAAATTATAGAAATAACTCAACCAAGGATCCATGAGAAACAAATGTCAAATGAAAACACTACTAAGTTTAAAAGAGATGACAACCAAATATAATTCTAAAAATAGCTTCGAGCATTTCCAACCAATTATCATAATTATGCTTTGAGGCGTCCATAGAACTTGTGCTTCTCTTGGGTTGTCTGGAAACGGCCATGCCCAAACTTTGAAGATGTGTCAATAAACTTGAGTTTGATCTCTTCCAGGGCAACACGAGAAGTCTGCTTAAGCAGGGATTGGCGCAATGTAATAACCCTTTTCTTAGGACCAACACAGCATCCCTTAACCATGAGATAGTCATCCTTCACAATACCATAGTGTGGGAAGCCACCCATTGGGGTAATGTCTTTCTCAGTCCTGGTTCAGAAAACAAATTAAGATTAGTTTGACTAACATATTAATGTAATTATACGTCAAAAATATTTTTTGCTGTCCAGTACGTTATAGCATTTAACCATATTTTTAATCAGAGCAGAGACACTCACCTATCGAACTCAGTAACAGCTTCATGAGACTCATCTCCAGCTTTGCCAAGCTTGTAAATCTTCTTGTTCAACTCAGTACGGTGATGGTATCCATTCTGACCAGCCCTGGCAACAGTGAAAGAAACTCTTGCAGGATGCCAGGCACCAATACAAGCCACCTTCCTCAAACCCCTGTGAGTCTTACGGGGAAGGCGTGTAACACCCCAACGAGTGACAACACCTTCATAACCCTTACCTTTGGTCACCCCAATGATGTCAATCATCTCATCCTTCTGGAACACAGCATCAATAGGAACCTGTTTCTCAAAGAAACTGTATGCAAAGTCTACCTTCTGAGCAATAGTCCCACCGTTAATCTGAACCTCCATGATATGGGCTTTCTTCTGCTTCAATCCCTTCATTTTCCTGATCTGTTTAGATAAAGGGAGACACAATTATTTGAATTTACAATTTGACTAATAATATAATATCTCAAAATAAGAAGTACTAGTATTAAAATTGTGTTAACATTATACTCCAAAGTATTCCAAATAAAAATACAAGAATTTAATATAGGTGTAAAAGTCAAGTGATCTACAGGCTCCCAAAACATTTAACAACAATTTCCTTATGCCCCTGCAATTTTTCTGGACAGTCAAACAGAACCAATTTGAGTCAGAAATCTCGTGTGGAAGTGCCGCTCATAGCACCAAATTCTATGGCACTGCGTTAGCACAAGAATATCATCATTCTCATCTTACAAAGGAAAACAAGAAAAGGGACAAATGATGAAATTGTGTTGAACTTTAGAGAAAGTACGTAAATATATGGATTGCAGTTGACCTTCAAAATCTAGAATTAACTGCTACTTCAAATGTAGTATAATGAGAGAAACAAACAAAATTATGCAATCAAGATGACATGGGGTACATACCTGAGTGTGAGCCAAAACGCGGACAACAGTTGCATACTTCTTTATTTTCTCGAGCTGGGACTCAATGTTTTTCTTCCCTTCTTCGGTTTCAAACTGCTTTGAGTACTTGGTGAAAGCCTTCTTCTTGGACTTGCACCAGTTCTTATAGAACCTACGCTTCACTTCCTCACTCAAATGCTGAGTCCATACAGTGTTCAAAGTTCGAAGACCACGGGGAGTTTTCACATAACCCACAACCCCAACAACAACCATTGGAGGGGTTTCAATAATTGTAACAGGCTCACAAGTCTCCTTCTTGTGAAGCTCTAATGTAAAAAATATAATACATAATTAGGAAAAACAAAGGATCCATAATCTCAGATGGAACAGCACCAGACCAGCATTATCAGGTTCAAAACTAAAATTGGCTGAAACAAGCATTTTAATAACGCCAAAATACTTTGAAAACTGAGATTTATGGTAGTTAGGCAACTCCACAAAGAAAAAAAAAACAAGACATGAAACAGTGCATTTCAAAACACTAGTTATCTCAAGATTGACTAATCCATTCTGATAGTTCAAGAAAAAACACTATCACCAGAAAACTTAATTTTTGATAAATTAAATTAATGACTTTCACATTTAAAAACGCAGGGAAACAATTTCGGGAAAACAATTTGGAAAACAAACCACAGCAACAAAAGCCCTCCAATTTATGATCAATTAAGTAACTGAGTAAAGTGCAAGGTACACTATGAAAACCTAACATACAAAACATATATCAATTTCAATTAAGTAGCTGACTTACTTGATCCCGGTTTCTCGACCTCTCTGACAATGTGAGTCATACCAGCCTTGTAACCCAAGAAAGCAGTAAACTTGGGTGGCTTGGTTTGGTCATCCTTGGGGAATGCCTTCACTGCATGAATAAAAATTACACAAAAACAAGGACTTAATTGCTATGACAACCAGTTTAAAAAACACATTTTAACAAAAAAAAACACTAATAATTGTTTGGAAGACCCTTAATTACAACAAATCAATTAATACCCAGTTGCTCAAATGAATGGATGAAATAAAACCACATAGCAGCCAACAACACTCTAGGGTTTATAATAATGATAATCAGAAATACAAGGGCCAAATATTATTTAGATCATATCAGTAAAACCACTTGCACATAATTGATTTTCAAATTCACCGTAGCAATAAATAGTGATTGAAACAACACAACCAGTTATGCAAGCAAGGATAACGAATCAAAAAATATACCTTTTCCCCTGTGACGAGCAGCACGCTTCCTGGGGAGAAATCCCAACGACCCGTGCCTGGGGTGTTCGAACTTCCTGTGAGACATCCTTCTCTTCCTTCAAAAAATACAAAAAAAATCATAAAAAAATTATGGGAATTTAACAAAACCGGCTATTAGTCTGAAACAACACTTGAGGAACAAATCACTGTCGTTGATTATTATGTTCAGGTTGCGAAATGCAAGATGCTAACATAACAACAAATCAAAAACACAAGTTTTGTTGAGAAACGCAACGTTTTTTTTCTACGAATCTTGATATGAAATCAAACAAAAAGGAAAAGCAACATTGATAGTAGAAAATGAGAATGAGGATGTTCAATAGAGTGAGATTTGGAGAACCTGAGGCTGCGGCGACTGATATCCCAAGCAGAGAGGTACTGACTCTAAAACCCTAATATCGCTGTGTGTTTTTATAGAGCAATATTTTTTATCTTATGGGCCAAATTTTTTGTTAGTAGGATGGGTCTTCGATTCCGAATTTGCATTGTACCAAAAGCCCATCTTATCATAACAAATATTGCACAATTTAAAGAAATTCACAGGTTAAAAATAACAGAAAAATTATACCATTTTAACCAAACTCAAAATATTTTAGATAAACTTAGCTTATTTATTCTAGAAACTTTCTTGGTTTAACTCACTTACACATAATTTTTTCTGAATTATAACACTTTTTTTTCTCTATAACATAAAATTTCAATTCTCCTTCAACATGAGAATCATAAAACCCTTAAAAATAACTGAAAAATTATATCATTTTAATCGGGGCTTTAGTTTCGTCATGTAACAGGTAAAAATTTTCTTTCCTACGAAACAAATGACAAGTTATATAATAATAAAAAAGTTGAAAAGGTACCGTGTTGGGTGACTTTTTCTTGTCCCCACTGGTTGCATGAGATCAAATTTCTACCTGTAACATGATTTTTATTTATCCCTTTAACAGACTATATTTTAGATAAACTTTTATCTATTCTAGAAACTTTATTGGTTTAACTCACTTACACTTTTTTCTTTTATACAGAATATATTATAATTTTTAATAGATAATTTTTTCTCTGTTATCAAAACTCTTGGAAATATCTTATTTTACATTTAAAATTACATACTTAATATTAAATGTTATAAAATAAAAGTTACAAACTAATTTATAACTTTAAAAATTCAGTAACTTTCCTATCCCTTTAATTGAGTAATAAAATAAAAAAATTATATTTTAAATGATAATATTTTCAATATTTTAAAATTACCTTTGTTTAATTAAATGAATTTTTAAGGGTGAATATTTGTCAATAAATTTGATATTTCATTCACAAATATTTCATCATTTTTGAAGGTAAAGTCGAGAAAACATTTTAAAGGGATACCAAAGTGTAAATTAGTTTTAAAAGAAAATTTGAATATCCAAATATGTGGAAGATTGTGGGACAAAATAATTATCAAATTCCAATTATGCTTTTAAGTGAACATTCAAGTCTAGACCAACCTATCTAGCGGGAAATTCTTTTGTCATTTGACTTGAAAAAAGAAACTAACTCCAGTTACTATGCGGTTACTGCTACACATCTTCTTATGCCAAATAAGTTAGTTTTTGTTTTTTGTTGTTGTTGTTGAAAGGAAAGAGGAGAGACATGAATTTTCATGGCATGAAGAGGAAGCAACTGCAGTCCTTATGCAAGAAACATGGCATCCCTGCAAATTTGAAGAACAAAGAAATGGCACATAGGCTCTCCTTCATTCTCAAGGTACTTTATATTACTCATTTTCCTCAATAATCTTTTTTTAAAGAAAAATATAGGAAATAGAACTGTGGTTTTGTAAAGTGGATTTTTTTGATTGTTTTGATTTTAGGGACTGTTTTGATTTTTTTTTTTTTGTTATTGTTGTTAGTCTTCTTTCCAGTTTTGAGATAAGTGGATTTAAATTATGCAAAAGCATGCATTTTTCTTTGGCTTTCTTTTGAACTCAGGGAAAAGAAAATCATGGATCATGCCAGTCAGGTTCTGACAATTATGGAACAGACAAAGAAGACATGTTGGATGTGGAAATTAATGAACTGAACTCCAGCAATGATAATGAGCAACAAACGGTTATTCAAGGTATATCTATCTTGTAGATGAAGCAATGTGATTTCTATTTAATAATTTTTAAGAGTTATAATTGACATATGAATGAGTTTATAATCTTTCAAACCTTGGTTTCTAGACAATGTTGCCGGGCATGCAGATGCACGTGCAGTGAAGTCTGTATCTTCACGTAAAAGAAGTCCAAGCCCGGATTCAGAGGAAAGGATTGGTTTTTCTCCCAATCTCTTAAAAACTTCAGAGAATAAACGGTTGCAGTGTAAAACAAATTTGACCTCAGGAACGCCAAGAACTTGTGATATGGAGGAAAACATTCAAAGTGGTGTCAATGAGATTGAGGGGCAAGTAAATGACCACATTCATGAGGTACATAATGCAGTGGTCATGAACGATGTGGATCTTGTAAAAGTTGCTTCAGAGGAATTTGGTAACAATTTGGTGGAGGGAGAAGTTGACAAGTTGGATGACAATAATGATATTCATAATCATGAAGATGATTGTGGAACTGAAAAGGGTGAACTTGATGCTGAAAAACAAGATGACACCAATAGCCCTCATGGATCAAACAGAAGTATTGATATTGACCAAATGGTTTCTTCAGGTAAAATTAATCTTTTGTTATAGTAATTTCATTTTTACAAAGCCATTTCATATTGTTTCACAATTAGATATATTTGAGCACCCCTTCTGCACATGCAGATACTTTTGAGTTGATGTTGCCAGTGTCTCAAGAAACAAGTGTGGTTGCTGATCCAAAGGATTGCTTTGATTTCTCTTCCAAATCCCTTGAAGCTTCAGTGATTGAAAAATTGGAGGAGTTTGATAACAGTCAAGAGGTTTTTCCTACAACATCTAATGATGCTGTCATAAATGATGATGCGAATCTTTTACAAATTTCCCTACAGGATTCTGATTACAATTGGGAGGAAGAAGTTCACAAACCAGGTGACAATATCTGTGTTCATGATGTCTGCAATATTGGAAACGGTGGATCAGAAGTTGATACCATATGCCCTGATTCATTCATTGGTGCAAAGGACACTCATGAGAAAACCAATGTGACTGCTGAACATTTTCTAAATGAGGTCAATTCATCTACTTGTCATGATTCAGCTAAGACATTAGACCAATTTCTGCCAAGTGATCAATTTAATGAAGTGAAGTCCAGCAATCTTAATCACATGATTATTTCAGGTAATTGTAAAGTTTTAGTTTAATTAATTGATAGTCATAGTTGATAAGGTAGGATCTCATGATCTTGGACACCTTGAATTTGTGTAGGAAATATGGTATCTTCACAAAGGACAGATATGGATTTGGTTACAGAACCAGAGGAATGCATTGAGTTTTCTCCCAAGCACCTTGAAGCTCCAGTTATTAAAGGTTTCGAGATTGAAACAAATTTGAACCCAATCACATTTGGAAATGAGACAAAAGACGAGTTTGTGCCAACCATGCCACAATCTGGTGAAATGAAGTCAGGAAATCTTAACATTCATCAAATGTTTGCTTCAGGTATGGTTGAAAATTTTGTCCAAAGCAGTGTGATGTCTATTTAAGGATTTATCAATACAAGTGATTGTTTATATAAAATTAACTGTTTCAAATCTTGATTTCTAGATTCTGCTTCTGGAGATGAAGATATAGATCAAGGGAAGTTGGAATTGTCACAGAAGATTACTCCACTCACAAGTGCAAAGGAAAGCTCACAGTTTCCTCCCAAGCTCCTTGAATCTCCAATAATGAAAGGATTTCAGACTAAAACGAATATGCCCTTTGAAACTTGTGATATGAAAGAGAACATGCAAAGTATCAAGAAGGAGCAAGTTGGAACGTTCATATCAAAAGAGACAATTTCTAAGAGGCAGGCTTTACAAGATCTTCAACAGAAGTGAATTCTGCAGTCTCAGCAGTAACGTTGATGGTTACTTGTTTAAACAAATGTACTAGCCTAACATGTGTTAATTATGATGAGAAATATGACTTTTTAATGTTAAGTATCATTTTACTGCTTTAAGGTGTTTTCTTTGAGTATGTATGTGTTCAAGAATGCTCTTTATGTATGATCAGACTAAAATTTTTACATGCCCTGTGTTGAAATATATCATGTTGTAATGGCTTGATATTTTATTTGAATATGAGTGAGTATCACCGAAACAAGAAATTATATCAAAGCTAATTTTGTTCACGCAATAACCAAATAATAATTACGTTTTTGAGAGATAGGAAAATATTTATGATCGTTCTCTGACCAGGAAAACCAGATTAAGAAGGAAATAATCGGTCTGAGGGAAATCTCGTGGATATTATATATCTCCACTTCAAATATTGCTCTTGATGGTTTCAATTATTGGTCACATTGAACTTTCTCGAGCGGCGTTAGCCAAGACTCCTCCTGATAGCATGAATCATATGAAAATGTTTTTGGTTGGAACTTGGAATCCATGCAAACTTAAATCCAGATTAGTTGAACTTGTTACCAGTTGATGTGTACCAAATAAAATAGAGCATAGTATTAATTTCTAAAATACATGTACTATAATCCATTAATAAATGTAATCAAATTAATTTTTCGGAATTTGTGCCTTTAATTATTATTATTTTATTTTATTTTGATAAAACAGAGGGCCTAAGCCCACCAGGAAGGCTTTCTTTAGTTATGGTAACACAGGCATTTATTAGTGTTCTAGATTTAATATGATTTATAAATTCATTTGTGAAATAATTTCTAGAACTTGATCTTTGAATATTTATTCCATTCCTTGCTTTACTCTTGAAACTGTTTGTCCTGGTTCTTCCTTTTGATCTCTGCTAGAACTTTAGGCATTATTGTTTGCACTGGGCATCTATTTAGAGCTTCTCAAGTATGAAAGGGGCGATGATATTAACACTGTTTTCAAAGCCTTTGGGTCCGTGGCTGTGATTTTCTTTGTTTTGTTTTGTAATTAGGGTTGCAGCATGAACTAATAATAGATTTATTGAAATTTTAAGCTTAATTACATGCATGAAAGTTCTGACCATGAAATGTTAATAATCTATTGCTGAGAAATTTATTTCTGAAATAATCTTGGAATGAACTCTTACTTTTGTAGCCTTAATGCAAGGATTGAAATTTCATTGATTGTGATTGGGGAAAAGGGGAGGAAATGGGCTTGAATCTGTGATTTGGATTTAGCTTTGTTCAAAATAATTTAAGGACTTTCTTAAAAAAGTGAATTCCCCCCTCCCAAAAAAAAAATGATGAAAACCAAACATACACCAAAATGATGTCCTGTTTTTTCTCAAAATTGATAAAAACCAAACATACAAAACCAAACATACACCAAAATGATGTCCTGTTTTTCTGGAAAAATTCTGGCGATATGAATCCTATGTATCCATATATGATGCTCTCAATTTAATATTGCCAAATCATGTTCTGTTTGGTGTAGTTTAACATTAATAAATCATGAAATATTGGTAAGACCGACCATGAATTAATACGAAAACAACCACGATAGCAGTCATGACAATTTATGGTTGTGTGCTATGATCCAATTGTAAGATATAGGATTTATAAAATTCTGATGTGAGATTTATATGAAATTGGCCTCTTTGGTCTTACAAGCTAGTTTTTTGGGTGAAGTTTTTCAAGCTTCCACCTAATTATAAGGTACGACACTCACACATTTTCCAAGGCTGGTATCATTGTGTAACAGTGTAAGTAACATCACACCTAGTTATCTAAGAAACTTGGGAGAAAGAGGATGGTTTATGACCTGATGTTAAATTATTTACAATATTGTTTTGTCACAAGACTCACAATTGTTTCCAAAGTTGACTTCAAGGTGGTGAATTCAGATACAGCCACACGTGAATACCAGTGTTGATTGTCCTTATGCGCAATGATCTTATATCAGATTCTGCTTTTACGAGACAGTGATGTAGGTTTGCTATAGACTACAAATCCTTTTCCGAAAGTTAAAAATAAAGTGCAGACATTTATTTATCTGATGGTGATAATTTCCAAGAACTACGTTTACACACAAATTTGGTTATAAGCGTTCATTAAAGCATCCAGCATGCACTTTATTTTGTTGAAGGCACACAATAGACACCAATTACATGGCCAGACACACAAGCGGTAAATATCTTAATTATTTGCACATGGGATAGTGACAGATCCCAGAAAAGTACGGTCTACATGTGAAAGTGAAATGACACAAGTTATGTCAATTAAAAGGACAAATACTTTTCCGTTAAACTAATGAGAGAAATAGAATAAGCCTTATGGGCAATATACTAGTACTAGCATAAAAATGACTTCAAATTATTTATGCAACACAGAGAGGAAAAACCACTATAGATCCTATTTCTTCTGTTGGATTTCAAACACACGGAAATACTTTTGATTACAAATATGAGATACCTCATTCAGAAGAAAATTATGAATTACAACCACCTTATCTCCTCTGCCATTACAAACTGATCTCGGATTCAATCTTTTAAACCCACAGAATGCACGAGTATAACAAAGAATTTTCTTTCTTTTTTTGGTGGAATAACAAAGAATATTCTATTTCTCCCTTTGTGGAAATGAATTCTCTCGTATTAAATTTTTACATGGCTTAATCATGTGAAATTTTTATTTCTATCTCTTTTTACATTAATACTTATTCAATGTATGCGAAGAGAGAAGACACAAATTTCACATAACTAGATCATGTGAAATTTTAACATGAGAGGATTCACAGCTATCCCTTTGTATCTCTACATACACTGTAAGAGCAATGGCTATCACCAACAGAATGTACTGCCCTTTTAAGAGCAATGTCTATCTCAAAATTCTATGCATCTTGCGGACATTTTCTGTAAAAAATTATATGAAAACATCTAAGACTTCCATTTCCTAGTCGCAATTCAACCCACAAAGTTCCAATACAATGTCATTTTTTGACAAAAATGGGTTGATCCGAACCCATAGAAGTGAGAAGATTGAAGCCAGAAGAATAGCCCAGACCAAAATGATGGTAGGAACACCTTCCTGTTTTCCCATAACTCCCTTCAGGAAAGGGTAAAGATGGACAATGACCCAGAGAGCAAAAAATAGCTTCCCAAACAGAGGACCCCATGAATCATAACCATTGTTTATTGCATCTGAAACACCTACAATAACTCCTATTATGTTCAAGATAAGCATGGTCAGAGGAGGGATCAATAATGATGTCCACTTGAAGATATAGAGTTCAGCAAATTCTCCATCATCTGCAGCTTTGGATGTGACAGTGAAGTTTGTGTTAACTCCAGCCAGAACCTTAAGCAAACCCTGAAAGAGAGCAAATAGATGTGAGGAGGCACCACCAATTACCCAGAACTGCTCATTCCTCCACCAGTCATGTATGCCAACACCTCCCCACTGCATTTCCAGGATGCTAGTTGCAGCTATAGAGATGAAGAGTGCCATGAAAATGATACTAGCATAGTTGCTAATCTGGTAACAAGAAAATGATGCATTAGCCAAATGCTCCACACATATGCATCATAACATTCTATGTTTATGCATTCCTAGAATATAAAATTGTACTTTATCTGATGAATGTAAAAGGTAAATCAACATTCACTTCATACCATCAAATCCATAAAATAATACAACTGATACTTGATTTGATCCTACCTCAGGTACTATGAACTTCCCAGTGAGAAGACAGACAGCTGGCAAGGTGCAATAGGCAATTAAGGGAACTGATGTCAAAGGATAAACTACCGAGTTTATGTAAGAAAAACGCTCTAGCCATTTCAAGCCACAACCATATCCATACCATATAGGACAATGCCTACTCAACAGGATCTCAACGGATCCAAGTGCCCAACGTAGAACTTGATTCAGACGATCAGAGAGATTTATGGGAGCTGAACCCTTAAAAGCAGGCCTTTTCGGCATGCAGTACACAGATCTCCAACCATGACAGTGCATCTTGAAACCTGTTAAAATATCTTCTGTAACAGAACCATATATCCATCCAACCTGAAAGACAATTGAAACTTATCTTCATAACCACATGAACTCCAACTTAAAGAGCCACAGTTTGTTAAATATGAAAGAGATGTGCCATACCTCTTTCCCCCACTCTGTCTTATCTTCATAACCACAACTTATTACATGGATGGCTTCTTTCAAGAGTGATGCAGAATTTGCTGCTTTTAGACTACCCCCATCTTCCATTAGTGATGAAGCTATGAAAACAGACGATTGCCCAAATTTTTTCTCAAATTTTAGTTGCGACATTAGTGATGATTTCTCACTGTCAATTCCTGTGATTGGGATTTCAAGAGGGAACCAATAAAAAGTTGGTAAGTCTCATTAGCATGCAATGAAAATAAAAGTATGCAGCAATAGTAGCACAAATTGCAATTAGCTGCACATCAAAGGACTAGTTAGTATTTTAGAATATTCCTGAGTTTCCAAATGAAAGGCATTGCCAATTTGAGGAATCCCCCACCTTCAATTCCCTCTTCAATATTTTCTAGTGCATGTATTTGCTTTATAGCATCCTTATTCTTTATCTTCTTTCTTGGACCTGAATTCACTTTCCTATTCTTCTTCCTAGATCCACAACACAGGCAGCACCATTTGGGCCAACAGTTACAGGTCTTCCTCGGTGGTTTCTTCTTAGCAGGTGCATCATATCCATACAGGGCTTGTCTCCTGAAGACACACCCCGTTCCCACATATATTGGTCCTTGGATGCCATCTAAACCTTTCATGTTGATCTATATAATATATTGAAATGGAGATTAGCTTTTACCTCCAAAGCATAATATAAGTATATGTTCAGTACAAACCAACAACAAATTCTTACTTACATCAAAGAATACAACATTGCGATTTGAGTATCTATCGTGACGATCAATCCCATCAAATCTTTGAGGAAATTGTACATAGCATATTTTTTTCCCTGATGTAGGATCCATCATGAAGCACATGGCTTCACGAAGAGCCTTACTGTTGTTTATGTAGTGATCACAATCAACGTTCAGTAGGTAAGGAGCATTTGATATGACTGCTGAGACTCGCACCTTGATGATTAAAACAACACATCATAAAAATTGGTCAGGAAAATAAAAACAATAAAAAAGATAAGAAAATAAAATCAAGAAATCTGAAAAGTTAATGTTAACAGAGATGAGGGACTCTACTTTACCAAGGCATTCATAGCACCAGCTTTCTTGTGGTGTTCAAATCCCGGTCTTTTCTCACGAGACACGTAGACAAGACGAGGTAACTCATTTCCTTCAGTATCACGAACACCATTTTGACCAAGGAAAACCTACACAAGTGCATCAAAGTTGAAATTATCGAAAGGGACACAGCATTTTCACAATCTAAACTGAGAACATAATTGCATCATATAATACTACTCACCTGAATCATTCCAGGATGATCTTTGACATTGTTTCCGGGCCATGGAGTCCCATCCTGCATTGTCCAGCCATCCTCAGGAACCTTCTGTGCCATTGCAACCAATGCATTAACCCGCACTTTGAACTCTTCATACTCCCTCTGTGCAACAAGATGGAAAACACCAAGTGCAATTTAGGTTTTGAGACCATAGCAACGAAAGAAAAACCAATACAAATATGGTGTGGAAGTTTTCAAAACCTTAATAGCACGACGCTCCTTGATGAATGCTGCATCCACTTTGTCTTTCAGATAGTCAACCTTCTGAGCAAAATACCATTCAGGAGCCCGTGGTTCAATGCTGAACTTCTTGCAGAATGGAACCCACTTTCTTGCAAATTCAGAAGTCTCTGAAAGGGCTTCAAATGTAAGCATAGCTGCACCATCATCTGAGACATAGCATGCAACTTTATCCACTGGATAATCTACAGCAAGGATGGACAGAACTGTGTTTGCTGTTATAAGTGGAGGTTCTTTCATAGGATCCACTGTACTAACAAATATGTCTATATCAGCTAATTCAGATGGTTTTCCTTCTTTCTCATACCTGTTTAAGTTGTAAAGAATTAACTACGGAATAATAAAAACAAAAAATCTCTGAGGCACAGAGAAAGATATATACCTCAGTGACAAACGATCAAGGTAAGTTTCTCGCTCAATTGGGCACCATTTCGGAAACTGATCCAAAATCCATGACACAGCAAACCATATTTCACATATTACTGATGTCAGCCACAATGCATATGCATCATTGACTGGATGGAGAATTCTATAATGGAAAAAGAGGCCAAGAACAGCAATCCGGAGTACTATTATAATTCGATATGGATTTATCTTGCTTGGACTAATTGGCAACTTCCTCCACAGTGGCTGCCTCCCTTCATCCATTCTGTTCACAGAAGTTCAAATCAAATATTCTTAAACCAAACAATATGAAAGGGAATAGCAATACAGTATGATAGCAATTGATGCATTTTCAGTTGCAGTTAGTAATCTTAAAACATATAAGCACATAGAAAAAAAGAGCCATATTAGCCTCTAACATAGCAATGTCTAATAAAGGCCAAGGCAAGGCAAAATTGTCTCCTCTCACCTAACCTTATATTGTTTTTATCCTGATTGAACTATATATATATATATATATATATATATATATATATATATATATATATATATATTCCTGAAACATAATGATATATATATAGAAAACCTGGAATCAAATTTTCCATTTACAAATGATAAAAATAAATAATAGCACCTACTTTGGCAAATCAGGGTCAGCAAGCTCATCACCATTTTTCCCACCATTGTTACCCCCTTCATGCTTAAGCACCTCAGATTTTCCGTTCTGCTTTTTCTTCCACTCCTCCATCCGTTCCTTCCATGCAACACTTCCATATCCATAAACCGCTAAATCTTTATTAGGATCCATAGGTCTGGGTTGAACTGCATCACCATCAATTGCCATAAAAAAATTAAAAAAAAAAGGGACATAGAAACTAGTTTGATCATAAAACAAAGAAGAAAAAAAAAACCTTACCCGGTACAGATGAATCAGGAAAAGGCATAGGATGAACCCGTTTCCCACGAGGCATTAATGGAGGAATAATGAGAGCATGTTTATCAGCAGAAATCTCAACATCCTTAATTAACAAAAATCATAATTAGAAAACTAGAACTCAGAAATGCCATAACCAAGGCAAGAACAACCATGAGACTTGAAACTCAAGTAACCTCGTGATCATATGTCAGGAGAGGGATATCAGCAGCAACAGAAGCTGCATCTAACTCTGATGGTGTGGTGATCACTGAAACATTCACTAGTGAACTGCGGCCATTGTTGAGGCGAGCAGAGAGCATGGCATCAGCAATGTGATGAGGGTCACGACTGATATTGCTTCCAATATCAAACTCATTTTCCAAATCATCAATATCGTCCTCTTCTTCATCTCCCTCAACTCTAGGACTACCTGATATTGGTTGCATTGTTAGCCAAATCCATGTCCCCAGGTTATGTAGCAAAGAGATCAAAGTAAAAGCTGGTAGAAGCCTCACCCTTTAAGCGCTTGTATCTGGTTTTGCACTGAGGGCAAGCTTGGTTCCCCTCTCTTCTTTCATACTCATAGCAAGGTCTGCACACAGGGAATGCACATTCATTGCAAGCAACAAATGACTCCCCAGTCACTGTAACCTCTATCTCATCCCCACAGATCTGGCAAATTTGCCCACTCAGTTCTGTGACACCGTTCACCTGCAAATAATATGAGCAATGTTAACCTGAACAGATCATTAAAATTAAACAGTAGAGCACACTAATAGAAGATGGAAGGTGTTCAGGATTTTCACTTCACAAGATATGCAGCAGCAAAGTGGAAAACTTTCTTGCTGTTAATTATTAGCTCTGAAATTGAGAAAAAGTACAAAGGGCCGACCTAGTTCAAATACTCACTTCGTGAGTGTTTGAACTAGGTAAGTGAATACTCCAGGCAGTCTTTCCCCTGTTTTTTGCAGAGAGACTGATTCGAACCCGCGACCTCACACACCACGGCAAGCAAGCTTACCGCTGAGCCAAGCCGAAAAAAGAAAGCAAGAAACAATGGGGAAAAGGACCACCCTCAGATACCCAATTGGATGAAAGGAAGAGAGGTGAAACAGCTTTTCCTCGCCATGAAGCTGGAGGAAGACTAAAAAGCAAATGGAAGAGCCTTGATTGAAAATTCCCAGAATATCAATCAATAAAGAAGGAAAACAAAACCTACTAGTACACTTATTGCAGCTTGAAACTCTCAAGGAGATCAGAAGAAAATATTTTCAGAAACGAAAACAACAGAAAACTCATATGCAATTAATGAGAATGAAATGAAGTACTCAGAAAAGAATGCAAGAGAAGCAAACTAAGTCGGAAACTCAGCATGGAAATCCATGAGAAACAAACAGAAGAGGGTTGGTTTTCTTTTCTTTCTTTCTTCTTTTTTGTTCCCATCAAACTCTTGAGATGGCTTAGTTGAAATGACACATTTTGAAGGCTATGAAGCTGCAATTTCTTAATAGCAGTTGAGAAAGCAGCAAGGTAACATAACGAAGAAGAGGCCACACTCACTCTTGCAGTCTCATCAGCATTGATAAGAACAAACTCATTCCTGTTGTGTGACCCTGCAACCAGTCGCCCCTTGGTATCCATTGAAACCAGCACTCACCACCACCACCTGAATCTTAAAAAATATGAGAAGCCCACTTCAAAAATACCCTTGTTCTGCCTCTGCCATCCTCAACAAACCACAAAAGAACATATCTTTACATTGAACACACACAACCCGCACCCTCAGACACCCATCACAGGGAACACCCACCCCACATTACTATATACTGTCCCCAAACAATAAGAGAGAGAGAGAAGCAAAAATAGAAACTTAAAGGCGGGGGTTGTTGGAGGGTAATTAAAGTTAGTAATATGAATTAAGAAAGCAATTTCTTTTAAGTGTGTGTAGAATGAGAAAAATGAATGATTCTTTTCTTGAGAAACCAAGTTCTCTAACTGAAGGGTTCTCGCTGTAAAAAACCAAAAACGGATTGTTGTGTGACAGACACGATGCTGCACTTGCAACTACTAAAAAAAGGGTAAAAATTGACTCTGGAAAAACGAAGAAAGAGAATCTAAGCACGGGTTGGAAACTCAACGAGACACAGACAGAGAGAGACAAGGTGGGATGAGATATAAATAGTGCGGCACTTAACTGTGTTTCTGTCAGTGTGTAACTGTGTATGTGTGGGTTTTTTTGTTGATTCATTTTAGTTAACAAATGTAATTGAGTAGTTAAGTGAATGCTTAATACATTGTCTTAATAACTAATAAATCATCATAGTGTAACTAATTTTTAAGTCTTAACCGTTAACAATAATCATAAACCTTGGGGGGAGATGTTTCGCTTGGAACTTTTGGCGGTTCCCATGAATTCATGATTGATTGATTGATGGGACATTGACATGATAGTGGTGGCTGTCGATGAGCGTAAAACAGTGGAATAAATCTTGTGGGAGTAGATATATCTTTATCAAATTATAAAAGATAAAAGGGAAATTATATTCTTATCTGACATATATCATATTACACTTACATAAAAAGATGTGTTTCTCTATTTTTTCTTTTTCTTTTTTAAAAAATTGAATCAAAGAAAGAGAAACATAAAAAGTTTTTGAAAAAAAAAAGCCCAAAGATATATATATATATACACACACCAGGAAGGATCCGTTTACAAATATTTTTTATAATTTTTTGCAAATTATACAATGTAATCTCAGAAAAACATAGTGTAATCTAAAAGAATATAATGTAGTTGATAAACAAAGAGTTATATATATAACCCTCTATATATATATATATATATATATATATATATATATATATATATATATATATATATATATGGAAAGAAAAAAAAGTAAGGATATAGAAGAAAATAAACATGAATATAATAGGAGTAGATATATTCTTATTAAAAAGGAAAAAAATAAGTATATAGAAGAAAATAAAAATTATGGGTTTGATGTTTGTCATTGTAAATGACACAAATCATGTGGAGAAAGTGGATGATTTTTTTTAATTTAAAATTTAAGAATATATATTATTTTGTATCTATCTCTCTCTTAAAATGATATTACTTTATACCATTAAAAATGACAAACACTTTTCCCTAATAATATATATATATATATATATATATATATCATTTATCAAGTACCGGTGTTATAATTTAAATCTCCAGCTACTAAATCATAACCGTACAAAGATAGATCAATGGTGATAGAGGAAAAGAGAGAAAATGGGAATCATAATCATTCAAAGGTGAATCAACAAATGTAAGGAAATAAATAATCAAAACGACGTAGTTTTGGGATGCCCGGAAATAAACTTATCTCAAAATATTTTTCCCATATATATATGTGTGTGTGTTTTGAGAGAAAATGGGAAACATTTAAATATCATAAAATTATAAAAAAATAAACACACACAATTTTTTTTTAAAGTTTAAATTAAAAAAAAATACTCACTTTTTCTCCTGTGATTTCTATTCTTTTGTAATCTCTCTCCTAAAATAACATTTTCCCATATATATGTATATACATCAAACTCATATATTAAAAAAGGGAAAATATTTTCTCCTACTAAAGACTCATAGTATAAATGTGGCATATAAAATAGTGAAAAGAGAAAAAAATTCAGGTGAGATCCAATTATGCTATGAGTTACTAAAAAATAAGGATATAGAAAAAAGGGTATATATATATATATGTGTGTATTTTGGGAAAAAAATATTTGCCCTTTTAAATAACATAAAGTTATGTCATTAAGATAGAGATAGACACACACAAAAAATTTAATTAAAAAAAAAAAATACTCACTTCTTCTCCCATGTTACTCTTTTTCTTATTTGGTATAGGGTATAGTGAGCGCCTGAGCGGTCGGTACATCTGCAAATATTTTCTAAAAGGGGGCTTTGGAGTGTTAATTTTTACTGAGGGTTAGGCACAGTTGCATTGCATTAAGGTGTTAATGGTGGTTGCTATTTTCATGTTTACCTGCTGCACCGTTAAATGAGAAGAGAATAGAGAAAGAGCGGGGAGAAATTAATGGTGGTTGCCATTTTCATGTTTACGTGCTGCACCGTTAGATGAGACAGAGTAAAGAGAAAGAGCAGAAATAGAGAGAGCGTGCCCCTGGGAAATGAATGTCTACGAAATTTCCCATATATTGAAGGTGGTTTTTCTCGTGCCTCACACAATATTTTATGGACCAAAAAAAAAATCACGGCACATAAAATGAATCTCTATAATATTACACAATTACTTTTATATTTAAATTACAACATAACTTTTATAAAATCCTATATTTTTTTTTTTTTTGGTAATTATTATATTAAATTATTCTTTTGCAGAATAATGTGTTTCTGATTTAATTTTATATTTAAAATAAATAAATTTTACAAACATAACTTATGGATTCAACTTTTGTTAAAAATGAGTGTATAGAAAAATAATTTATACTTTGAAATTTCTATATATGAAAAATAATTTTTGCATAAATTTGGTTTTCGCATCTAATAATATGTTATTATGTTATTTATAAGTTAGATATATAATTTACAAAATTATATTATTATGATAAGATTATAAATTTATCAGAAATATTAAAATTATTTTAAATGATTATGCAAAAAAAATTGGGTTTGCTTTTTTCTGTAATTACTACAGATAAGTTATCTGCAGTAAGCTCAATACGACATTATTTTGGGGCGAAAATTATGGTATTTTTATAATTTTAATTTATTACGGGATTATAATAGTCTTTGTATTTATAATTTTTTAAGATTTTAATACCAAAACGACATCATTTTGGTATTAAATGAAGATAACTTATTTTGTTTCCTATAACAAATATATGAATTCCATTAATTGTTTTTTAATGGAACTATATATTTATTTTATGTATCAAAAAAGATATTCTTCTCATACTCATTAACCCAAAATAAAAGTTAAAGACACTCGGGACCGGGCTTCAAATGTTGCAACAACAACCAATACTTGTAAGTTGCAAGCAAGCACGGAGAGCCTTTGTTTTTGAAATTTTGCGTGTTGGATACGTATTTGACACGGACACGCTCCGACACGCGGTCTGACACGTTTTTTCGACACGCGGTTAATGTTCGGATACGTTTTTTTTTTAATCTTAATTTTATTTTATTAAATAAATATAAAAAATAATTTATAAAATAATTTTTTCTATTATGAAATTTGACATGAAAAATTAATAAAGTACGAAAAATTATTTTTATTTATATTTATGTTATGAAATTTAAATATTTGATTGGTTATATGACTTATTATATACTCTTATATGTATTAAATATAAATTATATTATATATATTAAAAAATTTATTTAATATCAAAACGTGTCCTAACGTGTCGAAATATGACATATTTTAGAATGAACGTGTCGGTGTGTCGTGTCTCGTGTTAGTGCATCGTAGGTGAATTATGACTACAAAAAGCGTACAAAATATGGGAATGATATTGCAACAACCAAGTTGTGTTACTACCAATCAATCTCACCGTTACATCGATTATGACACATACACTACATTTGTATGTCTGTGTCTATTTACTTTATATTTATTTTCACCTTTGGGTTATTATTTCTCATATGTAATGCTTTCACTTTAAATATGGGAAATTATTACTATAAAATAATTTCACCGTCAAATCGATTGTGTTGGTATAACCAACGGTTATATTTATTTCCCTTCAATAAATTATTGATTTTTAAAATGTACCATAAGGGTATTTTGGTTACAAAACAAGAGTTTACTCTTTTTACGAGTTTCACAAGCGCAACTATTCAGTCGTAAATTTGTCATAAAATAAATAAAAACTTCAAAACATCGTAATTTTGGGTTTAACAGGAAAATTAACTGATTTAATTATTTTGTTATCAAGTTTAATTAAATCTTATCTTTCAGTGATTATATATCTTAATGTAATTTACCAAGTATTATCTAAAATAACATTTCCCATGCCAAAAGAGCTAAGTTTACTCTATCATTAGTGTAAAAATTTTAGGTTCGTTATTTCTGTAATTACTGCAGATAGTAACATGGTAGTAACACAACGACTTTATTTTGATACAAAAATCATAATATTTTTATAATTTTAATTTATATTAATTTTTATATATGTAATCTTCAAAAGTTACTGTTATAGAAGACAGGGTGATATAAAATTACTATTACTCTTTTTATGTATTTGACAAGCGGTAGATATTCAGAGTAATCATTTGTAATAATAAAAAATAAATAAAAACTTTGTAATCCGACATTGTGATTTTGGGTTTAACAGAAAAATTAACTGATTTAATTATTTTGTTATCAAGTTTAATTAAATCGTATCTTGCAGTGATTATATATCTTAATGTAATTTACCAAGTATTATCTAAAATAACATTTCCCATGCCAAAAGAGCTAATGTGTCACTGACCGGTATCATTAGTGAACGGGTAAATCTTTTGGGAACAGGTACAAAAAAAATAAAAATAATTATTTTTAATACACATATATGAACCGAACCAAACCGAGCCGAGCCGGACGGACAGATGGCGGCGGCGCGCGCGTGTGGTGGTGAACAAAAGCCCAATTAAAGAGATGGAAGTGAGAGTTTATATATCTCGTTGTTTTGTGACAAACAATCAACTAATATTTTTATAATTTTAATTTATTTTATGATTAACCAAATGAATGATTGTATATTAAACTTATTATTAATTCCAAAAGTTACTTGTTTCCTTAACATTTAACAATTAGTTTAAAACAGCAACAAAACCATAACAATAACTTAAAAAGCTATCTTGTTCCGTGCGGTGAATCTTCCTTTTCTATCGTTTTTTCTTTTTCAATTAATCATATAATTAAAGGAAACAAAGGAATTGTTTATCTAGTCTTTGCTGATTGTGTGAGAGGATAATGTTTATGACTATTAATTTTTTTTAATTTTTAATAAAATTTCGTATTTATATACTTATCAACTTCTTGCTGATTATAAGTCACTTTATTAAAAGGTAAAATATTTCTCTGGTTGTTGGACGTAAATAATAAATCTTACATCGTTAATTGATTTTAATTTTTCGCATTTAATGTTTTCATCCATTTTCGTATGATTATGATTCTCTAAATTTATTGGGTGAATATCAAGCGGCCAAAGAAAAGATAAACCTTTATTAAAAACCTTTTATTATTATGGTTATCATTTATTTTATTTTTATGTAATGAAAACAAGAAATGTAAATAAATAGACGCATATTTCATGTCATTACGCTAGCTATTATAAAGAGAAAAGTTGGTTTGACATTTTTTTTTCAAATTTAAATTCCAAATGTAAACTGATTAAAATTCAAAGTTTAACTGTCGCTATTTTGGCAAAAATAATTCTTTGATCCTGTCGTAAAGTTTTTTAATATTGGAAAAAGTAAAAAGACTATTAAACCCACACGCAGTTTTTTTTTTTTTTTTGCCAATAACAACTATATTTATTTATTTATTTTAATTAACAAAGGTTAGATGCAATTACAAACGTGGTATTTTTTAAGAAAAAATTTAAATTTAAATTATTAAAAAAGTAATTATCAGAAATATTTTATAATCAACAATTAATGTCCGAATGATTGATCGGAAAGGGATTTATGTAAGGTACCATTCTTCTGTCAAAGGGTTTTTAAATAATTTTAGGATTTAACTTTTAGCTATTTTTAATGTGAAAATACATAATTATTATTTAAGATACCATTTCTCTTTAATAAATTATTAATGTGAAAATATATGTCAAAGAGTAAAATTTGTGAATATATACCATCTATTTCCATCATGTTAACATACGACTGAACAACGATCAATGTGTCATGTTTTCTGCATTAATAAACCAAACTACCACGCGAATATAGTAAAATTTATCAAACTGTCGACACGTTAATTCTAAAAAATGTTATATTTGGACACGTTTTGATATTAAATAAAAATTTTAATATATATAATATAATTTATATTTAATACATATAAGAGTCCATAATAAGTCATATAACCAATCAAATATTTAAATTTCATAAAATAATTATAAATATAAATATAAATAATTTTTCGTACTTTGTTAATTTTTCATGTCAAATTTCATAACAAAAAAATCAATTTATAAATTATTTCATTTATATTTAGTTAAAAAAATAAAATTAAGATTAAAAAAAAAAAACATGTCCGAGCGTTGACCGCGTGTCCAAAAAACGTGTCGGAGAGTTGAGCACGTGTCCCCAAATGTTGACCGCGTATCGGACGCGTGTTCGAGCATGTCGGAACGTGTTCGTGTCAGACACGTGTCCGACACGTAAATTTTCAAAAATTTTGGGTGTCCGTGCTATACAGGTGTCATGTTTTTGGCATTAATATACCAAACTACTATGCGAATAGTAAAATTTATCAAACTGTCACACGTTGAAGTTCGTTATGATTACGTGGCATACTTTCACATGAAAAATTGACTGCCACAAGTCCAAGTTCGTTACGACTGGTAGTGAACTTGGTAGCCAATGATTTCGTAACATATGGCAAATTTTAACAAAAAAAATTGACTGGCGAAGTTTGCTACCAGGGTCAGCGAACTTAGTGCGCTATATGGCAGAATCTCATTGCTCGATCGAAATTAATGTATCAATCACAATTACATAAACAAAAAAAATGACTATTTAATTAATGTACCAATCAAAATTAAAGTTATATAAATATTACCACAGTTTTGATACATTGCTGCCGACAGTTTTCCATGGTCAACAATTTTTGTTGCCTCATGAATAGCAGAGGATCTGCTATTAATTACTTGAATTGTTTGAGTTAATCAAGTTTAAATTTTAAATAAGGTTGAATAATTAAGTTGCATTATAGTACCATCGTTGATCAGAAATATCCCAGATTCCTTTTCTTTCTTTTTGTTGTTTCTAATTCAATGCTTCAAATATGATCTTCGTACATTCCAGGAAGGACTTTGTTTTTTTTATTTTTTAACTTGGAGTCTTGGACATTTATTCAAACTTTAGTATCACTTTTTTTTTTTTATAAACAACTTTAGTATCACTTTATTGTAGAATGCTAATTAATTAATTTATTTTTGGATATAGAATGCTAATTAATTATGTTTTCATTTCTGAATTCTTCGCTGTTAAGAGTGAGAACAAATACATTGTTCATGAAATGTACAAAAGAAGAAAAGGATTAAAAAAAAAAAAGATCGAAAAGAAAAAGTGATATATACAGTGCAAATTGCATATTATGCATTTCTGTTCAGACTTGTCGACTATGGCTTGTGAAAGTGATTGAGCAACAACAATAATAAACAAAAGCATTTTTCTTTTATCTTGTCATGGGAAATGGACAAACCATTATTTTAACATCATGTGAAGATGTTTCATCATAGACCCAACTGATTTGGCTCTGGAATTAATAGATCAGCAGCGGAAGCACAGTGATGCTGATATACTACAACATCAACACAATCACACCAAATATCCAAATATAACTATTCTTTCCACGGAGCACATTCCATAACATCACTCTCTTAATTTTCCTCTCTCACTGAGAGTCAAAGAGGATAACTATTTTCCATGAAAACAATAGAATAGTAAGGGGCAATTTTGCAGATATTTTCAACTACATCGGTAGGGTAAGTCCCTGAATGCATCACATGCATGCTCATGGTAAAACATAAGTGGGGAAAGTGGGCCAATTTAGATGATTCCCTTTATCCTATAGCAGGTTGTACCCATCTATTACTGTTTTGAATATTTATTAGCACCAAACGTATCTGACATTGCCACTCTCTCGAGAAGAAAAAACTTTAGGATATATAAATCATGAAAGATTCAATATGTTAAATATCAAGATACAAGAGGAATAGATAGTAATCCTTGTTATGTTAAACTACACAACATTGGTTCTATTATATAGCAAACCAATTGAAGAATACAATGAGACACACACAATGTGGGACTAACACTCTTAACACAATGAGACACACACAATGTGGGACTAACACTCTTAACACTCCCCCTCAAGCTGTAGCATATAGATCATATGCTACAAGCTTGATACATAAATAATACTCCTATTAGGAACCAAAAGCAACAGTGCTACATCAACAAAATGAAATGACCAAGTAACATAACATCAAAATAAATCTCCTATATGAGAAACCAAAAATCAACAATGTGCTAAAAATGGCGTCGGAATGAACATCAACATGGAAGATGCCGGAATGATCATCGGCAAAGACATCTGTGCTGGAATGACCATCAGCAACATGGAAAGTGCTCCCCCTCAAGAGGAACTTCGGAGCCGGAATTATCATCGGCAAAGACAACTGTGCTGGAATGACCATCAGCAACATGGAAAGTGCTCCCCCTCAAGAGGAACTTCGGAGCCGGAATTATCATCGGCAAAGACAACTGTGCTGGAATGACCATCAGCAACATGAAAAGTGCTCCCCCTCAAGAGGAACTTCGGAGCCGGAATTATCATCGGCAAAGACAACTGTGCTGGAATGACCATCAGCAACATGAAAAGTGCTCCCCCTCAAGAGGAACTTCGGAGCCGGAATTATCATCGGCAAAGACAACTGTGCTGGAATGACCATCAGCAACATGGAAAGTGCTCCCCCTCAAGAGGAACTTCGGAGCCAGAATTATCATCGGCAAAGACAACTGTGCTGGAATAAACTTCAGCAACATGAACAATGCTCCCCTGAATAAGAAGCCAAAATAAAGCCAAACAATGACAAAACCAAATAACATCCACCGACAGTACATAAGAAAAAAAAAATTTCCATGAGCTCCATGAGTCTTCACAAACCTGCAAAATGAGAAGTGAAAGAGAACAAGTAGACAGATCTGAAAATAAAAATATATCAGAGAAGAAGAAAAAAAAATGACCAAAACGCAGATCTGGAAAGCAACACAGATCTAGAACGGAAATGGCCGGAGAAAAGGAAGACACGGTCGGAGAATGGACGATGCGGCCGGAGAATCAGCCACGATCGAAGATGATGACCGGAAAAGAAGGAGACACTACCGGAAAAAGAGAAACACTGCCGGAGGAGATAAAAAGACACAGATCTGAAACGTGAACGATCTGGAACAACGGTCTGAAATGTGAACGATCTGGAACAACAGAGATGGATGATGCGACCGGAGAATGAGACATGGTCGGAGAGGATGACCGGAAAAGAGGAAGACGCAGCCGGAAAATTCCCAGATCTGAAACAAAAAAAAAAAATAAAATAAAAAAAAAATGATCCAGCCGGAGAATAAACGCAGTCAGAGATAAAAATAAAAACGAAATAGATCTGAAAGAGAAAAAAAAAAATGTAATAGAAGGGAAAAGAAATGAGACAGATTCGGATGAAAAACCAGATTTGGAAAATTCAAAAATCAATGGGAGAGAGAAGAAGGAGATGCTGCTGGAAAATAATGATAACAAACGAAACAGATCAGTGACGATGCAAAATGAAAAATGCATGCAAAATAAAAAATAAAATGAAACAGATCTGAAAGAAAAAAAATTGCAACAGAAAGAGAAAAGAAATGAGACACAGGACTGGATGAAAAACCCAGTAGAGAGGATGATGACCCAAAACAATGAAGAAATCACAGATCTAGGACAATGGAGATGACCCGTAGATCTGGAAAACCACAAATTGAAAAAGAAGATGAAAGCAAAAGTGACGGAAAAAGAAGATGAAAGGAACCAAAAGAAAAAGAAATAACAACGAGAATCCCTCAAGGAGGGTGATATCTCTCTATAACCATATTGAAATTATGGAAAAGTGAACTAAGTTAAGCGGATTAAGATTCCTCTTGTTAGGCTCTGATACCATGTTAAATATCAAGATACAAGAGGAATAGATAGTAATCCTTGTTATGTTAAACTACACAACATTGGTTCTATTATATAGCAAACCAATTGAAGAATACAATGAGACACACACAATGTGGGACTAACACTCTTAACACAATGAGACACACACAATGTGGGACTAACACTCTTAACACAATAAATCTTCTAAACTAATCAAGTCTCGTTGTTTTTGAACACTAGATTGATTTCAATTAAACTTAATTTTTTATGGTTGAGATTAGGTTTGGTGGGTATATTATTGCTTAAAGTGAACCTGCCACCCACTAAATTTGGACTTAGTTAACTACTTAACTGAGCACATCGATCATAGCATATAACAAAAGAACTATTTTGTGTAGATAGCTTAACTGGTAAGTTTTTGGTTAACATTCACAAAGTAATTATTTTGACAAGCATTAACTAGTGAGTGAGTTTGGTTAAAAGACAAACATATAGGGGGACCACATATATAGTCTACAATTTTGGGATAGTTCACCCTCCCCTAGTCTATGAATGCCTCTCTCTTAGGTGGTAAATTATTGCAGAACAAAGCTTTCTGATGGGGCACCGTGAATAATGTCATCAAAGTTACACGTAGTATTGTCACTTTCGTGTAGATATGTAAACTCTGAAGTATGAAATAGACTAGCATACATCTTCAATTTTATGTATTTATGATGGGATATTTTGTTTTAGGATTGTAGCCTATGCTCTGAACTTAGATTTCATGCTTTCATTTGCAAAGTAACTTTACATCATAAGGTAAAAGTTTTTGAAACTCTTTAGGACCTGTTTGGTGTGATCTATAAGGTCTGATAGTATAAGCTTATATTATACGTTATGACATTTTCAGTTTTTTGTTTTAACCATCTTATAGTATAATCTTATACAGCAGTACCCCTTTATACATCAAAATGATGTATAAGTTAATCCGGCCTAGGAGTGGTGGATTAGGCCTAATAAGGGATTGCTGTATTAATATTGCTTACAAGTACAATTCCCAATAACTAATATATCATTTCAATATTTACATATTAAAATAATTTTTTTTACTATATTAATTTTTAAAATATTGGAGAATATTATCTTATACAATATCATACCAAACACTGGATATGCTATCAGAAGATATTTTTAATCAAGTCTTATACTATGAGGTCTTATACTATCAGGCATTATCTTATACTATGCATCAAAGATGCCCTTAAAGTATAGTAAACAAGGGTCGGTCAATGCTCTCACCATTCCTTTTTATTTTTTCCCCCACCTTAGTTAAATGTACTCTCTTGTTGCACACAAAAGGAAACTATTCTATGCATCAGAAAGTTATTTCTCATAACTACCTTTTTTATATATTTTCCCAGGTCCAAGGTCTTGGCCCATTAAGAAGTCAATTATAGGTGTATATACAACATATATGTGTAACCATGCATAAGAAAAGCAAACTTCCACTTTAGTGAATCTCAATATATAATTTTATTGGAACACTTGGTAGAAAAGGCAACGGTGGAAAGATAAGGGTTATAAAGAAGCAAAGGCCAAAGGATCATTAATTTTAAAGTGTGTGGACTGAGAGATCATGGATTGGCTTTTAGGTTCCTTCTTTGCAACTCAATTCAATCTAGCTTTGTTTTTTAAGGAAGTTTTGAGTGCATGGGAGAATGCGAGACTGAGCAAGTTTCCACTGAAAGGCAAGACTTCAATTATTGGATCTCCAAAAGTGAATCGGTTGTAAAACCTTTATTGGTCAATTAATAATCTTCTACTTCTAATTAAAGAAAAATCATGAAATAGGGTAGTATCGTATACTAATCAAAGATTTTTTTATTTTATTTTTGGCAACAAGTATACTAATCCAAGATGATTAAGGTTTCTTCACCAAAAAAAAAAAAGATGATTAAGGTTTTCACCAAAAAAAATAAAAAATGATTAAGGTATTTTCCAAAAAATAAAATAAAAAGGATGGTTAAGTTCAATTTTACACTATAATCATGGCCTAATTGAAAAATGGGGTAGGATATGTTTACAAACTTTTTTTACAAATTACACTAAGTATGACCGGTCATACTTAGTGTAATTTGTAAGAGTTTGTGAACAAAAAATTTGTAAATATAACCTACCCCTTGAAAAATTGGCCACACCTAGTCAAAGGTTAAAGAAATTGTAATAATGTGAGAATAGGCAATGCTTTTCTCATGCTATAGAGGAGGAAAATTTCCTACACACTCAAATTCATGGTGGGGCCCACACATAAAAAATAATGAAATCAAAAAAAATTATTGCACGCAAAACGAACTCTCACTAACATGAGAAGAGAGCTCTCCTACAACATCAGAATTCTTTTTCCCTTTTGAGAATATATAGAACCATATTAACTCCGGTTCCTCCTCTTCACCCAATTATCCACGTGTCAAGCATCATTGTATGTAGGGATGGTAAAACGGGCTCAGCTCGGTGGGCCAACCCGCCTGCCCACTAAACGAGGTGGGTCGGGGTGGGTTTTTCAACCCTTCTCAAAAACGGGGCGGAATCATTTTTTTGCAAGTTGATGGCGGGCATAGACGGGTCAGTGTAAAATAAGCTCGGCTGGTGGACCAACCAACCAAACGGGACAGGACGGACTTAGATTTTCAACCCACTTTCAAAAGCGGGGTTGGGCAGGGCGGACTGACTTATTTTTTGGCGGGTTTATAGCGAGGAGGGACGGGCGCTCACTTTGGCATCCCTAATTGTGCGCTCCAAAGTAATCATCATGAACCTTGTTTTCAAAAAAATGAGAGAACCAATATCCTTCGAGGCTTTTGCTAATAAAAGGCTAAACACCTTGAGTAAACCATATCTCAAGGTTTTGTATCGTCATTAATTATAATTTACTAATTTATTATAGAAGAGCATTAGGACACGTGTCACACACCACGTGGTGCGAAGTAAACAAGATTAACAGTGTGGAAGTTTTTCAAGTTTTAGTTCAGCGAATCAAGGGTCAATATTTACCGAGTGATGATTAATGGATCTGATTAATACTAATTAACTGAAAAGATAATGATTGACAATCATGAGCAGTATTTATATACGGAGTTCAGATATGACACGTGCGCTAAAAGTAGGGAGTAAATTTTCTTATAATTTAATTAACATCATCGTATCATCTGAAAGAATTATAATTTAAAAAAAAATTGATAAAAAAAGGAAAAAAATTTAAAAATAAATATTTATAAAATTATCATGTTTGATTTATTTTGTTATGATTAGATTCTTCTACATAATATAATTATGTTAAATATAATATGAAAGATTTCACCAAAAAAACAAGATGAAAGATTCATTTCTCTAAAAGTATGACACATAGGCCGGTAGTAAATCCAACGTTGAATTGTAGAAAAAACTTTTAATATACTTCTGCCCCTTCATGGTCCTCCCATAAAGGAAGTGACACATGGATTTTTTTCTTTTTTTTTCTCTCCTCTCTCCTCAATTTCTCTTTCATTCTCTCTCCTTCATCCTCATCCAATCTCTTGTGGGGCTGAGCACTAAATTTAATCTCGAATTGTAGAAGCTCTAAGGCATGGCCCACAAGACATTTCTGAGAGAAGGTAGTGAGTGACAAGTCGAGGCCAAATGTTTTCGTCGGTGGAAAGCCAAATTTTTATCATTACCATGAACTTGTGTGATCAACGTGAAAAAAAAATGAAATAAAAAAAGCTTATGTAATCAACATAAAAATTATAATTAAATAATATGGTGATTCGGTATAAGTACAGCCTAAAAGTTAATGTTATAAATGATAATAATAACAACAACATCTTATTTTCTTTTTAAAACATTATTAAAAGTATTTCTGATAATTTTATTTTTCTAGTGTAATAATTATTATCTTTAATCTGCTAAAGTATTATCAAATATGATTTTGATCGGTTTTGATGACACTTTGGACATATCATGTGATAATGTTGGATTTTGTTCATTCTCGAGAATGAAATTATGAAAATATTGAAAATAATAGTAATGGACAAGAATCATTAACATTATTTAAATATTGTACCGAGAATCATTTTTTACTCACAGTCAGAGTAAAGATAGGTAAAAGCTAAGTTTAATTTTAAATTCTTACAATCAGTTGAAAAACTATTACTAAAGTTAACTGACATTTTTCTGTTATATTTATATAGTTAAATATATTTTAAAATAATATATATTATGTGGAACCTTATTTATTTTTTTATAAACTTATGTGGAAGCTTTTAATTTGTATTATAAATTGTACTTTATTAGCGACCGTTACAAAACATATGGGCAGCTGTTTTCCTTTCCCACCATTTCGTTTGCGGAACGGAAGAAGTTGCTGAGAGTCGTTTAAGCGAATAATTGACGTCATGACGGAGGTATAAATGACTAATACTATCTACATATTATCTTTTTTCAAATATTTTAAATTATTAACGTAAAAAAATGTACATTTCAACATTTAATTTTCTATATTTCGTTTTTAAGTAAGAAATATAAGCATAATATAACTATTTTAACGTGTAAATGCTAATTTTAAATTTTGAGAAACTGGAAGCTGGATCGATCCGTCCGTGTTTCTTCCTTGAAATAAATAATTTGTGTCAGTGGAGTTATTTAAAACGCGCTGTTGTTTACACATTATTATTTGAGGGATAAAATGACATCAATTAAAAATCGTTGTTTTATTTTAATACAACAATAACAGAATGGTTATACTAGATGGTAAGGAAAAAATATAATAAATATAACCAATCTCTTAATATTTTTATAGTGTTTGCGTGTGTTTTCTAATTAGGAAATAAAGGTAATAAATTATGTGTTAATATATGTATTTTTCTTGTTGTACTGTTTAAAAAAGAAATGGCATAAGAATAGTGTAAGAAAATAAAAAGTGGAGAATATTATTATAAAAAATAATACAATGAAACTATTTTTTTTTTTGGTAAGCAATGAAACTATTTATTTTAACCGAATGGAAAATTGCAAATTTCTTGACTGATATGCGTTTTGAGTCTTTTGACTTAACTTGCGTTCTTAACTATTTGAAGTAATCATCAAAGCGCAAATATAGATAGTAATAAAATTTACGCACTTCGATAAGTGAGACGATGTTATAACGTTTACCATGTCCGTGGTAGGATCTTAAATAAATGCCATGCAAGTTATGAAATTTCACAAATATGAACATCAGCAGAAAACATTCAAACAATAATTGTGATAGAATATCAAGACTACGTAAAAAAATACTGAAAAGGAGAATGTTTCCTATTGAAATACACCAAATTTATTAATAGACAACACAAAAAAAAACTGAAAGTATCGATAAAGAGACTCATTATAAAGCTAATTAAGAGTCTCATGACACTGTCATAACAACACTAATTAACTACTCGTAACATCAGTTATTATACTCTTAATAAACATAACATTTTAACTTCATAACTCATAAGAGTTATTATACTCTTAATAAACATAACATTTTAACTTCATAACTCATAAGAAAACAAAGAGAAAACTAACTCTCAATATTCTAATTGATACAACTAAAGAGACTTCATACAACTAAAGAGACTTCAACAAATTGTACTTCCTTTGTTCCCATCTTTTTGTCTCAATCTATTTCGTCTCGCAGTCTCGCATAGAAATGAGTATATTTCTATCAGACAAACCATTTTAGTTTTTACTTTCTTCCTTTCACAATAACACAATCTGTAAGTATAAAATATGGAATCATAGTCGAAAAAGTGTCTCTTATGAAGGGATTGAATCAAGTTTGAGATGAATGTGAAGCAGGTGATTTATCATTAATGATAAAAGAGTAAAATAATAACAAAAGCAGGATTTAGGAGAAGGGTCCCCATATGAATGATAAAAGAGTAAAATAATAACAAAAGAATAAAACATCAACATGAGGATTACTTCCAAGTTTCCCATCAACAGTAGTCCGCTCTTCCAAATTTTGTGAAGGGGCTAAAAAAAAAAATTAATTAGTCCAAAAAAAAATTACAAATATTTTTTAAAATGTTTTTAATGTCCACGGCGTAACATGGCGTAACATCTCAAATATTTTTGTCGAATTTTAAGGGACGATCATCCTCCTAACTCTTTTGATTTCGTCACCCACTCTTGCAAGTAAACTAAAGTCAAATTATACAAACATAAATGCAAACTGAATGTTACAGATTTATTAGTCTACAAAGTGGAATTCTTAGATAAGAGCCACTTGTTGGCAGGGCCATTAATTTGGAAGGGTTGTTTCTTCTTTAAAAGTTGCTTTTTTTCAGGAAAAAAAATACTTCTCAATTTAAATTCGTTTGGAGGTCTATCTTTAAAAAGAAGCATAAGTCACACAAAAAAATCAAAAATCTATATTTTTTAGGAGTGAGATATTCTTACTTCCAGAAAAGTTTACTACCAACACATTACCTCCATAATCACCATTGGATCAATGTTTTCTCTTTCTTCAAAAACTTTTCAACATTCTCTCTTTTTGATCCAACGGTAATTGTGGAAATAATGAGTTGGTAGTAGATATTTTTGGTAGTTAGAATATCTCCCATCTTTTTTTAGAAGTTAAATTTTTTAGCTTTATCTTCTAAACAAAATCGAGGTTAAAAGTCAAATATTTTTTTCAAAAACTAAATATTTTAATAAAAATATAAATAACTTTAACTTTTATAAAAAAACACTTTTAAAATAAAGAAGAGATAAAAGTTTTTTTTAAAGCCCAAACAAACGGGCTCTTAAGTACTAAGCCGGATGAATAAGCAACCGTTTACGCACAACTGCACGAGCAGTGGCGGACCCAGGAATTTTTCCTGTGGGGGCTAAAAATTAAACAGTTGTTCTCTCTTCAAACATAATATATGGGAGACAAAAATATGAATAATTAAATATTTGTGCCTGTTTGAGTCATCTCTTTTGTTAAGCTAGAAGCTACTTGTAAGCATAAATTAGGCCAAATATGTTTTGAGAAAAGTTCTTATAATGAAAAACTCTTTTTTTTATAATGAAGAAAAATGTCGAAAGCTAAAAGTTCTGGGAGGAAATTTTTTTTAAGCTCTTATATGTTTTTCTTGAATTTTGTGTTTTTTTTTTAAATGAAGAGTTATAAAGATAGATACAGAGATAATTTTCTTAAAATATGTGTTTTTAAGTAATTTTTAAACTATTTTTTTTTTTTGTAATTATCAAACAACTTTTAACTTTTTTAAGCTTTTTTTTAGTTTTATCTTATAAATAGCTTCTAACTTAAAAATAAGAGGATCCAAAAGTAATTTGTAAAAAAAAAAAAGATCTTTCCCCATAATTTGAACTGCACTCTTTCTTATTTTATTTTTTTGTTTTGTTCATTTCGTTAACTTTCGTTAAGGAAGAAAAAATGCATTAAGAGTTAGAGGAGTTTCAATAGATATGAGACATGAAAATATAAAGAAGCTCTATAAATTCTTCGTGGGAGAAAACTACTTTACATTAATGGAGAGGAAAAATGGAAGTTTCTTGCCTTATACTTATATTAAAAAAATTTCTTCAAATTCTGGGGGCGGCCGCCCACCCTATCCCCCTTTGGTCCGCCCTTGTGCATGAGGTAATACTAGAGAGACAAAGAAAATGATAAATAATGTGTAAAGTTATTTATTTTCATTTCAAGTTATGATTATTGTGATCCACTAGGATTAGCCTAGTGGTGTGGGGTGTGTTTGTTAGGTGTATGTAGTGTAATGTTGTGTGTTCAATTCTCATATAATGCAAAAAAAAAAAAACAGTTATGATTATTGTGTTAATTTTATATTCCTAAATAGTGATGAATAATCAATAACCAACCCATGCGTAAGATTTTTTTTTAAGCTATTCGAATCACAGGCTTAATAACATTCGATGGCATCTGATTAATTATAGCTGAAGTCTCACACATCTATGTATAGTTAAATCATTCCATTTGAGTAGTCAATATAAATTATTATCATCATCGTGAAAAATGAAAAAGGTGAAGATAAATTTGCTGCAAACTGAATTCGTGCATTGGTACTAATAATCTCACGTGGGTTATCTAAGTTCCATTACCTGTTGAGAAATGAAAATCATGATAAGCCGTATATATAAGTAAATATGAAAATCATGAAGAAATTTTTTTTACTTCATCTAAAATATTAAAACAGCTTATAACTCATTTCCTTTGTGATATGTAAATGTATACATATGATCATGAAATGGGCTAGCTGAATCATTGGCGGACACGCAAGTGAGCAAATGACCGCACTTGAACACATAAATATTTTGATTTTAGTTTTTTTTTTTTCCTTTTTCTTTGTTGCAAGTCCTTATTTATTTCTTGATTCAATATTTATATTAGTTAGCAACGTAGCAACGTACGGAGATGATTAAAACAACATAGCAACGCAAATTGCTTAGAGAGAAAATTTATTCTTACTCCCGTGTTGCATACGCATTCTCATGTTCTTTTCATTCTTTGTTTCATTTTTTTCATTTTTATAAATTTAGTTTCTCTCCATCATTCGAGTCTCTCTCACCTACACACAATACTTTTGTCCTCTCTCTCACTCTCGCGCCCATCATCTGGTAGTTTCACCTCTTTTTAGGTTTTGATTGTGCTCTATTCTTCACTATGTTTTTTTCCTCCATGTTTCATTTTTACAAATTCGGATCTTCTACTTGTTTTTGTTTTTGCTACTGATTGGTAAGATTTAAAGGGGAATGATTAATCAAACTATTGCCAGCTTGTTATGAAAGTAACTAGATTATGAGAAGGTTCATAACCTTTTAGATACACCATTAAATTAAACTTTCTATAAATAAATAAATAAAATATTCTGGGGCGCTGTGGATACGCCACTGAGCTGAATCACCACTGTTCGAGCCCATTGATAAAAACAATCAAGATCTTTCCTTGTTCGAGTCCATCCCATTATTTATTTTGGTTGTGAGCATTTTTAATGCAAATAAGAGCACTTATGCTGTAATATCCCACACATATACAGAAATTAGAAAGAAAAAAAAAGAAAAGAAAAAAACCCTCTTAGGATCATTTATTGTGAAGCTAATTTTGTAAATGCAAAATTACATTAAAAAAACGGTTTAATAGATACTGAGCAGTTTTGAGTCTTTTGAGTGTCGTGACTTTTGCTTGCACCTTCATCAAGCTCTATATAAGGCCAACCTGCTTGCCCAAAACTCAAAAGAAAATCACTGCATATCTCCCAAAAATGACTTCCATTGAAAAGCTCTTGGCTGTGGCTATTGTTCTTGCTCTGAGCACAACTTGCACGTGCATAAGGTCACGGTCAAGCCTGGGTGCACGGTTGAAGGTAGATGATGTTGGTGATGAGTCTCCAAACTGCTGGGGGTCGTTGTTTCAGTTGCAAGCATGCACTGGTGAGGTCGTAATGTTCTTCCTAAATGGGGAGACATATTTGTGCCCAAGCTGCTGCAAAGCCATTAGGGTTGTGGGCCATGACTGTTGGCCTGATATGCTTGCCTCTCTTGGCTTCACCACACAAGAGGGTGATATTCTTCAAGGTTATTGTGACACCAAACATCAACATTCCCCTCCATCTCCATCTCCACCTTCACCAACTGCTGTTGCTGTTCATGATGCTACCAAAGTGCTTCCTTAATGAATTAAGTTACTCTTGTGCTTTTGGTTAATAAATATATATATATGAAAATTTTGGGATTTTGTGTTTTGTTTGGCCACTTTTTGATCTGGAAAATCTGTGTGTACTTCTTCTGTTTCCCACTTCCTTCATTGTATGGAAATATAATAATGTTCCTTGAGAAGATCGGTGTTTGGGCTGAAATTTGGGCCTTAGATATTTGCCATGGATAACTGGAATTAATTTTTTTTATTCTTAGACACTATCGGTTCATTCTAACAGAATAGTAAAAATACAATTTTCAACCATTTTTGTTACCAAAAAAAATTCTTATTATAAGCCACTTAAAAATATGATATAAGCCAATTGTCTAAGTCCATACCCAACAAGGGTATGGGTTCAAAGTGAAGACTTTGTTAATTAAAAAAAGAAAACAAAACAAACACGTTATTAAAAATGATTAAAGTATTTGCCAATTTAAATGACATACTTTTTATTGCTAAAAGTGTGTTTGGTTCTGACATGAGTCCCAGCGAAATTGAGTTCTTAATTTTTTTCCCCAACCAATTCTACCCTCCTCCCATTATCTTTTTCTACATTCTCCTTCACATTACGTGCATGATTTACTTGGAAGTTAAAGCATTACATACTCTTAACTGTTTTGAGAGAGGTGGGGTGTCTCTGGTCAGAATTCAGTTCTACTGGACCGGCTAGACCTCGAATGGGTCAAAGAGCCCAATATAACCGCTTCTCGGTAGAGCTACAGTTCCAAACAGAGAATAGTCCCGTCATTTTTATACATCAAAGATGCTATAATTTTTACCACTTAACTCCCTAATTTTTTTTTTATTTTGGTAATCTAATCTTTATTATTATGTATTTATAGTAACATGTATCTAGTGCATTATAAGAATATTTTTGAATTCACATAAAATTAAAAAATATATTAAATACATAAGAGAGAAAAATTAAAATTATAAAAGAGAAATGCATAAGTAAGTTAAATTTAAAAAATATTTAAAATTATAACGATGACAAGCATAATTAATTTTGAAAAATCAAAATTTAAAATTTGAAGGAAAAATTTTAATGGTCACTTGCTAAAAATATAGAAATAACACTACAAAAAAATATATATCTTATTTTACTATTCAAATAGCATGAGTACTGTGGACAGAGAACAAATCAAAGGACAATTGTCAAACAGTTAAAGTATGAAATATTGGTCTGATAATAAAGAATTATTTTAACGCAAAATTTTGTAATATAAAACTGATTCTTATTTTATGAATAAATAATAAGTGGGGTTTCCTTCAAATTTAATGTATTATGTAATTTAAAAAAATATAAAACTTTTTGGTTATATAATCTATTTTACCATCAAAATAGTAAAAAAAATACAAAACAGTAATCGATAAAAAAAACTCCACGCCGACACCTTTCACTTTCACCAAGTTCTTTTACAATTTTGCCCTAGAGAGTTTTAATTTTTAAAGACTAGTTGCACAAAGGGACCAAGCAAGCTGTCCTCAAAAATCAAAGTGGCTTTATACATTAGAATTGAGACCAGCCTACTTTTATTTGTCAGTGAGTCACCAATGCTTCTTCATAAACTAACCTCACCTCAAAGCTCCCCCACCATATGGGCCTGTGGCTGTGAATTGTATTGTTGCATGCACTGGTCATCTTGGGGCAACTGACCCCATAATGTACCATTTATATGAATGAAAAGCGGCAAAACAAAGAGTGGGGAAGAAAAAAAAGAAAAAGAAAAAGAAAAAGAAGAGTAAAAGCAGCAGCAATTGATGGCTTTACAAATCCAAAGAACAAAAAGTGCTAAAGATTCTAAAGCAGAATGTAAGAGCATCTTAATACATGGTATAATCATCACTCTTAAAGCTACTTTAGACCCCAATCCACACTCCATGGTGCCTACCTCATTGGATTACCCACTTACCCTCACTCTCTTTTCCTTTTTTTACATTAAATTGCCCAACAACTCTTTTAAGTCTTTCCCTTCCTCCTTACAGCAGCAGTAAAGCCATGGTGTGCACAGCCATATAAAATCCAAATGATCCAATCATCACCTGCAGTCACCCCCAAATAGCATTCAACTACCAATCACTAATTCATCAATCCCACTACTTAATAATGCTTTGCATAAAAAACATAAAACACATTTATAATGACAATTTAGGTGCTTAGCACAAAAAACACACACACACTCTTAGGTGGCAGACCCAGTTCAAATACCCATTTCGTGAGTGTCTGGGGAAGGGAATACTCTAGGCAGTCTTTCCCCTGCTTTTGCAGAGAGACTGATTCAAACCCGCGACCTGACACACCACGGCAAGCAAGCTTACCACTGAACTAACCTTAATTAAAAGATAATATAAGGTCTATAATTTCTAGTTTATGCTATCTCAGGAAAAGTACACAACATCATACCAAATGCAGAAATGCTATACATTAATGAGTGCATACTTTTGCACAGAGAGAGAGAGAGAGAGGGAGGTATGGAGCACCTGTTGTTGATGACCAGAGGTTGGGAGGGGGCGTATTGTAGCAGAGTCAACCTCACCAGTAGGAAGAGGAACTGCAGGGTTACTGTTAATGAAGGGCATGCTACCACCTTTGCCTGGTACTAATGGAACTGTTACCGGTGAACTTGCTTCTTGTGCTGGTGCTGGTGCTGGACCTGGTGAAGCTCCTATGTGAGGATGGAAAGGCCATGGGAATGAAGGTGAAGATGGTACCTCTCCACCAGATGAAGGAGCTGGAGTTGTCATTGGAGAATGTTCTGGAACCATTGGTGAAGCTTCTGGTGCTATTGCTGCTGCTGCTGAAGTCACCTCTATGGCTAGCTTTTGAGAATCCTGGCATGCTTTGAGCGACTCATTGTGGAAGGTAAAGTAGAAGAAACCAGGACGAGATGGATGCCACTGAGAACATTCAACACAAAATTTAGTTAAGAAAATTAATAAAAGTTTAACTCTTTTCACCTGTTTCTGCTGAACCCAGATGAAGAAACAACTTTGAAGCCATTCTCAAAGGACTTTACAGTGTAGGAGGTGGTGTTGAGGTTGGTGAGAAGAGTGGCCTGAGTTAAATTGCAGAGATTGAAAGCTTTCTGGTTCTTGAATATGTAGAGACTGAAGTGTTGCTTGTGCTTGAAAACTGAGACATAGGAAGCAGAAGAGTAATGTTAGACATTGTTTATGAAGATTTCAAATGATTTTTCTGTTCCTTTTAGAGTTGATACTTACTGATGGAATCACCAATGTAAACAGTGGGGTTCTTCCACTCTGAAGATCCATCTACTAGAATTGTGGTGGAATGTGAAAGCTTGAACAGTGAAGAAGACAGAAGAAAGAAAAAGAAAATGGGAAAGGACATTGTGATTTTTTGAAGGAAGATTGCAGAGAGAAGGCTTAAATTAGGAGAGGCTTTGTAACTTTTGTGTTGTATTTATCTGTGTGTGTGTGTGCCCCAGCTCTGTCTGTCTCTCTCTGGGTAATTATGGAATGGAATAGCAAAAGAAAAAGGGGGTTTGGGAAACTGTGTTTTGTGTGTGGGGGAAGGAGACTGTTAAATTGTCAGGAGTGTTTGGCTTTTGATGAGGAAGAGTTTGAATGGGTGACAGACATGGTGTTACTGTTGGGAATGGTGTGCTGATATTATTTTTTTACACAGCAAAAGGTTGTATGATTTTGTTTCGGAAAAAAATCTGTCCTCAAAATTATAAAACAAGTTGAAGAAATATGAAGGAACACACAACAATCACAAGGACAATTTGGGGCTCTGATATGTGATGATGGAGATTATAATTCTAAAATGATTAGTGCTGTGATTACCAGCATGCAGTCAATAATATATTATTTTCATTCTTCAATTCAAAAACCTTTGGGAGTGGATTGTTTCGTGTAAAAAAATGGTCGTGCTTATTTGATCACAATCACTAATCGATGATGAAATAAGAGAAAATATATATATATAATTTTTAAATGAGTGATTATGATCAAATAATATAATCACTTTTTTACGTAAGAGGACCACTCAATAAACCTTTTCTCCTTGGGTTCAAATGTCTTTCTCCTTTACCCCGTTTATTTTAAATTAAAGATTTTACCTCCTGCTTTGTACAATGCAACGTAGCTCTTTTTTCTTCTTCTTCTTTTGGTTTGAGATTCTCGATATTGAAAAAAAAAATTAGATCTTGATAATCCAAATTCAATAGAATTGAGTAGATCCACTTTAAAGACACAAAACTTTCCTAACACTTGTATGGTAACAAATGTAATTTAAAATGACTCCAAAGGGGGAAAAAAACATGTCGAGAAAAATGAATAAGCTTGTCTGGCATTTTTATTTTATATAAATGAGGTCCTTTTTTCGGTTAGTATGAATTAGTTATTGGATTACAATACTGCAATTGTTTTTTTTTTTCGGGGGTTCATGTTTAAAATTGTCGACATCACTTTTTTATTGTGTTGCATTCACGATTCAAAATTAGTTATTGGATTACATATACTGCAATTTTTTTCGATATTTCGACATATTTTTTATTGTGTTGAACTGCATTGCAGAGGTTCAAAAAAAGTTTAAAAATTTGCGTTGTATTTTTAGTTCCAATTATTAAATTCATTATATTATGATTATCATTTTATTAAGTTTAATATAAATAATTAGGATATCTCATGTTTATTTACAAAATTGATGAGTATTATAAATTTAACTTCATTTTTTATTAAATTATTAAATATTAAATATAATATATATTACATAAATTACAGATATTATTTAATATCAAAACATATCTTAACATGTTAAAATCTAATATTTTTAAAAATTAACCTCCCAAAATATTATATTGTGTCGTATTTCGTGTTTCATTTCGATTTCGATGCAACATAATTTTTTTGGTACTACATAAAATTTATATGAAGTTATCACCCGCTGATACGATCGATGTATGGTCAGCTCATATAATTCTCTTCTATCTAGAATACTTTTTTTATCGATACATGTGATTTCATTTCAATTAAAAAGCTAATGGCAAAAGGAAGACCCACATACGACAATTAGTTGGAGAATGAAACGACAAATACCATATTGAATCGATATGCAGGTCATGTAAAGTAACATGCTTTACATTCTTTATCTTCATTCAGTCTTAAACACTTCATTATTGACTTTCTTTTTCTTTCCCAGTGAGAAAACTTAAAACATGACTTCCTTTTTTTTTTCTTTATATTTTTGTTTGCATAAGATTTATCATGATTTGAATTTGGTTTTGTTTAGATAATCGATCCTCAGCCCATGAGATTTAATAGAGTTGCAACACTACTTAAACTGCAACTATTAACGAAGTTTGAAAGAATTAGAAAATTAGACTATTCCTAAGTATTTCCTTGCTTCAGTTTCCTACAAATTTTAAGATAATAATTTTGCTATAATTTCAAATGTGGCGCAACTTGATTTTTCTTCAAATCTAACAACAACTCCTCTAAATTGAATAATAAAACTCAACTCCATGGTTCGAAGTATGAGTATTAAAATTTTATGTGAGTTAAAAATGGATTAAGAGTATATCATATAAGCAAAATGACTGATACACCTAATATTTTAAGGTTTTGAATTGAAATATAATGTTCAAACTCATTCATTGTGATAGGGTTGTCGCTTTTCCAATTTGATGGTAGTTATCCCCTACCATGGACTCTTCCTCTAACTCAATAATAATATTAGAGTCAATGGTTATTTAATATGTGTTAACCGAGTATTTAGATATGATAATTAGTGTTTAGATTTGATGGGTTATTCAAACTCATGCGTATACTTGAAGAAGATTTTTGTCAAAGAAAAAATATTGAAAATCAAAATATAAGTAATTAATACTCACGTTACTTAAAAATAGTTTAGTGAGAACTCAATAAGTAATACCTAAAAATTTTGGGTTAATATATAATATCTGAACCCACTTATATTCATGATGAGTTTGTCATTTGATCGATTTGATGGTAGTTATGGACCACACCAACAGTAAATTTTGCCAAAATGTCACGCGGCATAATTCGCTACACAGCGTAGCGAATTATGCATGTAAGTAATTCGTTACAGAGTGTAGTGAAATATGCCACGTCAGAACCAAAAAATGTCATGTGTAAAAATTGTTGAAATTCGCTACCCTAGTGAATTTTAACAATTTTGAACATAACATTTTTTGGTTCGGAGCATCTGACATGACATATTTCGTTACACTCTGTAACGAATTACTTACATACATAATTCGTTATACTGTGTAGCGAATTATGCCGCGTGGTATTTTGACAAAATTTACTATTAGCGTGACAGTCTGATAATTTTTTTATTCAAGCGTGATAATCTGGTCACTGTCCCGACTCCCGTTGATCCAACAGTGAACTCCAAAGTCCTAAACATAAATGTAAGATTAATTTTTACTCCAACCATAGACATAATATTAGCTTTTAACCTTTACCCTTGGTGATTAATTTTATTGCTGTAGAATGGTACAATCCTATGGTAGGAGGGGCAGACAGATATAAAGCTCGATGTCTTCCCCTTAGACAGCAGCTCTGCTCTCATTTATTAGACTCAACATGTGGTCCGACTAATGGACAACGAAACCACAAGATCGAAAACGACAAAGAGAGAGCATCATATTATTTTGTCTTTTGTCTCTCACTTCTCAAGAACTCTCAATTCATATAAACATTAATATTCAGTTTTCTAGAAGGAAATATGAATATGGAAATTCAAAACAAAAAACTAAAAATACATAATAGGAAATCAATAAATCACCCGCAACAAGAAAAATATCATGGCCATTTGGTAATGGATAAATTTTTTTATGTATGAGAAAGATGATTTCTAGAAATATGCAGGAAAAATAAATTTTTTGAGAATGTTATCAAAAAATTATTTGGTAAGTCCAAATATTACCGAGAATATTATTAAAAAATTGTGTGAAATTTTTCCAAAAAAATCCAAAATATCACCATCCATCCTGGTGGTATTCTTGGATAGCATTTCGGTTCAAAAGCTTAAAAAGAAATTCTAGAGAATTTATTAATTTTTTGGTAAAATATTAACAATCTTTATACCAAATGTGAATAAATAGAATTACCAATGTCAATTTCTCGGGAATTCATAAATTTTTCTTGCTCCAAAGCCCTCCAAGGGGGTTTGGTGGGATATTTTAAAGTGAATCAGGACTATTTTTATAAGATGATCCCTTTTTCTATTTTTGCAAAAAATATACTTCCCTTTCTGTCCCTCACTTCTTTAAAAATTCTCTCTCACTCCCTTATCCTTTACTACTTTTGGAATGGGATCATGTGTGCGGGGGACAAGTAAAACAAACCTCATGTTTGGTAGTATAAGGCGAAATTTTAGATTTATGGAAAAGTTACATTGGCAATATTATATTCTCACGTTTGGTACAAGGAGGAGAAATTTTTTTCCTCAGAATCTGTTACAACCAAAATAAATAAAAATGGAAATTCGGCTTTGTTGAGGAAGCCAGACCTCTTGCACATAGTGTTTTTTTCCAAATAATTCTTCTGATGATTTTTATTCAAATACTTCAAGATTTAAATAGATAATACAAGATAACCTTAAAAATAACTATTATTATTAAGCTAGAAGCAACTTATAAGCTAAAGCTAAAAAAAGAGCTTAAAAAAAGAAGCTGAAAGCGGTTTGGAAATTACATAAAAAAATTTGCTTAAAAAATACTTAAAAGCACATATTTCAAGAAAATTGTCTCTCTCTATCTTTATCACTCTTCATTTTAAAAAAAAAACACATAATTCAAGAAAAATAGATAAGAGCTTTTACTTTTCAGCTTTTTTCTTCATTATAAAAAAAAGAGTTTTTCGTTATAAGTGTTTTTTCCAAAACCCGTTTGGCCGAGCTTATTCTTATAAGTAGATTCTAGCTTAAAAAAAGAGGATCCAAACATAGGCTTCACTAGTAACTATGACCTATCCTTTAGGAAAGTTGAAATTCAAACAACTACCCACTACTTAAACAATCCAACAATTCAGAAAATAATAAAAATAAAAAACCGTAACATTTCCACCCGCTAAAAATAACTCTTGTCCTCAAAAATAAGTCCAACATCAAGTAATTGAATCACATTCCATCACTTTCGTCCGTCATCACTTTCATCGAAAATAACTTCAACGATAACCACAAGCAAAAACCTTGTTGCAATGAAAACAAAGCCCCTTCCGTTGTCTATCAGCAAGTTCTTTGAAAGTCAATCGCCGAACTGGATTAGTGTCATTTATGCTTTTGCCATGATTGGTTGGGGTTATGGAACCTGTTGGTGTAGCATTAAAATTGTTCGCTGAATGATCTCCTCTTTGTCGTGTTAGCGTAGCCACCAAGACGTCCAACCGGTTGGAAAATTGGTTGAATATCTCCTTGAATTGCTCCAACAAAGACTGGACCATGTCTTCCAATTTCTAAACGCGTTTGTCCACCTAAGCTTTGATACCAATTGTTACTAATAAAATAAATGAAAATGAGAATTTGGCTTTATTGAGAAAGTCCGACCTCAAATGACTTTATTGAGGAAGCCTGACCTCTTGCGCAAAGTGTTTTTTTCCAAATAATTCTTCTGATGATCTTTATTCAAATACTTCAATGTTTAAATAGATAATACAAGACAACCTTAAAAATAACTACCAACTAACACTAGATAGGTTCCACAGGGGTGCTAAACAGACCGGGAGCCTTTGGCTCGGCCCGTGAAGACTTGAGCTTGCATGTGTAAAATTTGTTGTTTGCACCAGGTTTGAACTTGTATAAAAGCTCGTTTAATAAAAAGGCCCCAGGCTCCAATTCAAAAGCTCGGCCTTAAAGCCTCTCAGGCTGACCTAGTATATTATTTTATATTCTTATTTTATATTTTTTATACTACTTGTGATAGTCCTCTCTTTCTCCTCAATCCATTTCACCCAAAAAACTCAGTCGTTCCACTATGTATCGTTTGTGTCAATTTATTTTTTATTTTTGTTGGTACTTTTTTTAATAATGAGCAAAGATAATATAACATGTTATCTACCTTCTCTCACTTTAATTTTTTATTTAATTATTGTAGACTTTGTAAATTACTGCTGCAAATTGGAAGCTAAGGTTTCTATCTGGAAATTGTTTTTTTGTGGAATTCTGTTCTCTTGTTTTTATTTTTTAACATGTTAACATGCTAAGACAGGCTTCACACAGGCTTTTAATTTTTGTAAATAAACCAAGCCACATGCCAATATTATATTCGTAACAAGTAACAGGCTAAGGCCAGTCTGACATGTTTAAATACAGGTTTGGCCCGTTAAGAACAAAGCTCGGCTCGGCTCGGCTCAGCCCGTTAACACCCCTCACTTCCACTGATAACTATGAACTATCCTTTAAGAAAGTTGAAATTTAAATAACTACTCACTACTTAAACAACCCAATAATTTAGAAAATAATAAAAATAATAAACCGTAAGGTGGTGTTTAGTTGAAGATTTCTTAAAATTTACCCATGCAAATCAAATTGGCAAAGTAAGAAAACAATGTTTGGTAGATGGTTTTACAAAAAAAATTTAGGTGTTGTATTTGCATAGCATTCCTTATTTGTTCAGCAAGACAAAGTACTAATTAGAAAGACAATTTGAGGGAGGTATTTTACATTTAGCTAGCTAAATGGCAAAAGTGTAACCCACTAGTAGACTTAAATACCCTCATCTAAAGTGCCAAGGTTTCACTTTTTTGATGGGGTTACTGTTGTAATTTTATACCATTTACCCATCAATATTCTATCATCAACCAAACATAGACTTTATAAATCTTACCTAATTTGTCCGGTGATATTTTATCTAATGAAACAACTTTTTTTTACATTTTTCTACCAAACCCACTTTCCAACCATTTCCCTATCAATTATATTTCCCTTTAATTTCCCAAGATTCTAGTTTGCGCAATATTTCCAATCAATATTAAGGTAGTATTTTAGAAATCTCATAGGGAAATGGACACATATTTCTCATACAAAAATACCCTTGTTAAATCCTTTCTCTCTATGACTGTTCTTCGATGTGGTGAGTACAGGAAAATAATGGCACAAACAACAAAATACGGAACGTGGAAGTTGTAGTTGTCATTCTATTCTATCCACCAAGGTCCAAGCTCAAGGTAATAATATTATAAATACACACATATAACAGAGAGGGATCGATAACAAAACAAAAGATCCTTCAAAAACTCCAACTCCGATCTATGAACATGGCAGGGAAGCAGCAGCAACAAATACACATCTGTTTTTCTAAAATTGAAAAAACATTGTAGTTCTGGGTTCTTGGTAGTAGGTGAGGTGGTGCGAAAATGAGGGTTTTCCTCTGTTTACTTACTCTCTCTCTCCCTCTCCCTCTCCATCTTCCTTTGTTTTCTTTCTCTAATTATTTGCTAATTCTGAAAATGGATCTCTAACGCAACTTTGGGTCTATATTTATTTGTGTTCTGATTTTTTTTGTTCCTAAGACTATTTTGTAAAATAGTTGTTGAATACCGAGAGAGAAGAGAGGAACATTTGAAAGTAATACTGTGTGTATCAACTACACAGCGGAGTCTATTATATAACTTAAAAGAAAGAAAACACAAACAGATATACTCGATGTGGGACTTTTATACTATTATTCTAAACTATCATTTACAACACTCCCCCTCAAGCTGGAGCATATAGGTCATATGCACCAAGCTTGTTACAAATAAACTCTATTTGAGGGCCCCTCAAAGATTTTGTAAACACATCTGCTAATTGCTCATTAGAGGGTACAAAGCTAGTTTTAATTTCACCAGCAAGAATCTTTTCTCGAACAAAGTGACAATCTATTTCTATATGTTTGGTTCTTTCATGAAACACTTGATTTGATGAAATGTGTAGAGCTGCTTGATTATCACAAATGAGAGTTGCCTGTCCAGTGTCTCCAAACTTAAGCTCTCTAAGAAGTTGTTTAAGCCAGATGAGCTCGCAAGTAGTAGTCGCCATGGAGCAGTATTCTGCTTCAGCACTTGATCTGGCAACTACGCTTTGTTTCTTACTTTTCCAGGAAATCAAGTTGCCTCCAACAAAGACACAATACCCAGAAGTAGATCTCCTATCAGCTGGACAACCAGCCCAATCAGCATCACAGTACCCAACCAATTGATCATGACCTTTATCTTCATATTCAAGGCCTTTTCCTGGAGATGCCTTGATATACTTAAGAATACGAATGACTGCATTCCAATGTTCTTGACATGGAGAATTGAGAAATTGACTGACAACACTAACTGCAAAGGAAATATCAGTCCGAGTGACTGTGAGGTAGTTCAATTTTCCAACCAATCTTCTATACTGCTCAGGATCTGAAAAGGGCTCCCCCTGATTTGGTAGAAGCTTGATACTTGGATCCATAGGAGTATCAACAGATTTTGAATTTAACAGAGCAGTTTCTTCAAGAATATCCAGAGCATATTTCCTCTGAGATATCACAACACCAGATTTAGATTGGGCCACCTCGATTCCTAAGAAGTATCAAAGTTTCCCAAGATCCTTAGTCTGAAAATGATGACATAAGTGTTGTTTCAATCGAGTGATCCCATGCTGATAACTGCCTGTGATGACAATATCATCCACATATACCACCAGATAAATAGAACCAGAAGCAGAATGACGAAAAAAGAGTGAATGATCAGCTGCACTCCGAGTCATGCCAAATTGTTGAACAACACTGCTAAATTTACTAAACCAAGCTCTTGGAGATTGTTTGAGGCCATAGAGAGACTTACGAAGACGACAAACAAGTCCTGACTCCCCCTGAGCAACAAATCCAGGAGGTTGCTCCATATAAATTTCTTCCTCAAGATCACCATGAAGAGAAGCATTCTTGATATCCAGTTGGTAGAGAGGCCAATGGCGAATAGCAGCCATGGCAATAAAAAGGCGAACAGTAGACATTTTCACCACAAGAGAAAAAGTATCAATAAAATCCAAGCCAAAGACCTGAGTGAAACCCTTCGCCACCAAGCGAGTTTTAAGACGATCCACTTGACCATCAGGTCCAACCTTAACAGGATAAATCCATCGGCAACCAACCACAGATTTTCCAGAAGGAAGAGGTACCAGATCCCATGTGCCATTATGATGAAGAGCACTCATTTCATCAATCATAGCTTGTCTCCATCCTGAATGTGAAAGTGCATCACCTGTAGTCTTAAGGACAGATACAGAGGACAAAGAGGAAAGGCAAGCAAAATATGATGGAGAAAGACGATGATAACTGAGATTGGCTGCATACCTGGCCGGAGGGCGAGTATCACGAGTACCCTTACGAAGAGCAATGGGAAGGTCACTATCCGAAGGTGGGACCGAAGCCGTGGGAGGAGATGCAGTTGAATGTGAGTCCACAGATACATCTGACGAACTAGGCTCGATCTCATCAGCAGGAGAGGTGATAGAAGGAGAGTCAGAAACATGGATGGGTAAAGACGGAAGGTAAAGAAGGTCACTTGGGAAGGACAGTTGTACATAATCAGTATCCACAAGAGTAGTAGAGGATCCAAAAAAGGGAACTGATTCAAAAAAAGAGACATCCGTCGAGATAAAGTATCGACGTAAAGTGGGAGAGTAGCAACGGTAACCCTTCTGAGACCGAGGATAACCCAGGAAAACACATTTATGAGACTTGGGAGCTAATTTATCCAAACCTAGACCAAGATGATGAACAAAACACGTAGAACCAAACACATGTGGAGTTAAAGGATATAAAGTTTGATGGGGAAATAAAATAGAGTGAGGTACCTTATGATTGAGAACAGATGATGGCATGCGATTAATGAGATAGCATGCAGTAAGTATAACATCACCCCAGAATGTGTATGGAACATTACCATCAATTAACAAGGCACGAGTGGTTTCAACCAGATGGCGATTCTTGCGCTCGGCTACACCATTTTGTTGAGGTGTATGAGGGCAAGATGTTTGATGGAGAATGCCATGAGATGAAAAGAATTGTTGAAATTGATGAGATAAGTACTCACATGCATTATCACTACGAAAAGTACGAATAGGAATACCAAATTGAGTTTTTATTTCATTGTAAAATAACTGAAAAATAGAAAACAACGCAGACCGATTTTTCATTAAAAATAACCAAGTACACCTGGAATAATCATCAATAAAAGTAACAAAATACTTAAACCCTAAAGTAGAAGAATAACGACTTGGTCCCCAAATATCAGAGTGGACCACAGAAAAAAGAGAAACAGCTTGACGACTAAGATGACTTGGGAACATACTACGAGTATGTTTCCCATACTGACAAGACTCACAATTTAATTTAGAAAGAGACGATAAATGTGGAACCATCTTCTGAAGCTTTGTAAGTCTAGGATGGCCCAGACGAGCATGTATAGTAAGAGGAGAGTCCACAGTGGAGCAGGCTGAAGAAGATGGAAATAGTTGATAGAGGCCTTGAGACTCACATCCTCTGATAATCTCCTTCCCCGAACTCCGATCCTGAAAGACGACAGAAGTTTTAGTAAAAGAAACAACACAGTCAATGGATTTTGTCAAACGACTAATAGAAAGTAAGTTAAAAGGAGAATCTGGAACATAGAGAACATGATCCAGAGATAGATTAGGTAAAAGAAGAACCGTGTCAATACCCCGAGATTGGACCAGAGACCCATTGGCCATAGTAATAATGGGAAAAGAACCAGTAGTACAAAGGGAAGTGAATAAGGACTTATTACCAGAAATGTGATCAGAAGCCCCAGAATCAAGAGTCCAAGGGCCTATAGAGTGCAACTGAGAGATTCCAGCAAAAGAATTACCAGTGGGAGCAATAGATGTAGTAGGACCTGATGGTTGCTTCCCAGACTTATTACCAGCCGGAGACCCAGAAACATTGGAGACGGGAGAGTCCATAATCAAGAGTAGAGAAATTTTTTTTCCAAAAAGACTGATCACACAACTAACCGGAAGAAGAGGGATCTGTGCGTCAACGCAAAAAGATGTCGAAACAGAAAAAAAAAAAAAAAAGACTGGATCCAGACTCGTCTCAGCAAGACGAAAAAATCGCAACCAGCCGCGGCCGGAACAGAGGCTGCACGCGCCTCCACGCACCGCCGGTTGGAGGAGGGTGCTGAAACTTGCACGCGCGCGGAAGAAAAACCGCCTGCCGGAAACTGACAATAGAGACCGTTCCGAAATTTATTTTTTTTGTAAAATACGATGAACAATGGGTTCACCGAAAAAAAAAATAAAAAAAATTCAAACGTTCCTTAGGCTCTTGATACCATGTTGAATACCGAGAGAGAAGAGAGGAACATTTGAAAGTAATACTGTGTGTATCAACTACACAGCGGAGTCTATTATATAACTTAAAAGAAAGAAAACACAAACAGATATACTCGATATGGGACTTCTATACTACTATTCTAAACTATCATTTACAACAATAGTTATGAAAATTGCTATTTTCTATATTTTTTTTTGAAAGTTAAAACCCAAAATAGAAAATAAAAATAACTCATACATGTTTTTTAAATTTAATTTTAAAAAAAAAAAAAAACAGTTATAATTTTTAAAATACAGTTATAATTTTTAAAATATTTTTTTATAAAATAAGTGTTACCAAACGAATTTTTTAATTTTTTTTATTCTGAGAAATATAAAACTGTTTTCCAAAATACAAATCAAACAAAGCCTTCATTCCTCTTTCTTGTTTTATTCTCTGCTGTGGCACAAAACGCTGCTTTTGGTTAAGACCAAAACTTTGCAGTTTCTAGGTAAATTTTTTTTCTTTCTTTCTGGGTCTTGGATTGCGTGAATTTTAGAATTCTCAAATCTTGTTTCCGTTTGGGTCTTCAATTCGAGGTTGGGTTTGAGAAAGGATAGACTTTTTGGGATTTGAATCTTGAGGTTGGGAATTGTCGGCGACGAAATTAGGGATTGTTTGGGTGTGTTTTCCAACAAATTGATCATCAATTTTTTGGGAATTCAGATGTCCGCGGGGGTGGGATTGAGCTGAAAGGGGAAGAGGGAGAAGGTAGTGTGAAATTGGATGATTTAAATGCACAAGAGGAAAGTTTTTTGGTGCCCTCTTGTTCATCCAGATGTTGTAGTTCAATGGACCATGGTAATAGAAGAACATTGGCTTCAAGTTTGTGAAGTTAATTTTGTAAAATAACCCACATTTTCAATAAAATTTTACGATCAACCAAACATAACATCAAGAAAATTAATTCAATATTTCTAAAAATATTTTGACTTACCAAACAATTTTTTAATAATTTTCCCAAATTTTCCCACCATATTCACGAAAATCGTGATTCCAAGATAAAAAAAAATTAAAATATTCCTTTTCTAACGAACGCTCCCTAGTTGATGTTGTGTCCTGAAAGACCTGGATTGTAAGTCTGAATTACCAACGCGTCTCCACACACCAGTAATTATCTTCCATAATCTCAAGACTAAAACGCAGCCGACAGATCATATAAACAATTTCTGTATACTTTTTCTCTAAATAAATGTCTGTCTAAACCATGACTATATTATATACTCGACTAAAAATCCCTTTTGCTCTCTACTGGTAATACACATACATATATGCATTCTGCACAGGGGAGAGACCAGGATTCCTACTTTGCATCTAAACTACACCGCCCAACCTAATACTTCTGATTTAATCTCCTAAGAATAAGCAAAAAAATGTTTCTTATTGTAATAAGGAATTTTCTTTCGCTACTCGGGTTCCAATTCCTTGTATCTCTTCATATCATTAACCATGATGCCCCTTGAAACTAACGGTTAGATTGAGAACTTTAAGAGATGATGATTAATTTGCTCATATTATTATTTCCCCAACCACATCATTGGTGGATCTTCAGTGCCCCTCCCACACCACTAGCAAATTTGATCTACCACTCCATGGAGCGAATCCTGCGGAGTAAACGTGGCGGCCTTCGTTTCTCCTCAATAGGGATTACTTTTTCCATAAGCTGCACAAAAAACAACCAGATCAGTTGTGATACTATTACTTTCTATAGCTAACATCTATTCTATAAATCCACATTTTTTAAAGTTATAGGCTGATAGCAAAAAATTCAATGCTGACAAGCATCATGATACAGAACAACTTGCTTGAGAATATCATACTGGCAAAATATTTGTTTTCATCTCTCTTAAATCATTCTGTATGAGAATTGAGATAACTTGCCTAACTCTTGATATTCCATATCATATACAAGCAACCTTCATGGACCACTAACCCTGCTCTTTTCAGTGGTGACATGAAAGAGGAAATTTCAAGAATAAATAAAACATACGTGAATGCATGATTAATTATCAGCCATGTCTTAATAGCAACAAATCTAGAATAAGTATTTACAGAATACATATTCCCACCAATAGCAAGTAATCTTCGGAAATAGTATTGTTAGATATCAACCATAGAGCAAAGTAGAAATGAAAATGTATGTTTGTATTGAGAATATTGGAATAAACCACGAAACAGTACAGAAACTGACTTTTGAGAGGTCAGCTCTCTCGCAATCAGCAAGATGATACCCAAACTATTTCCACTAACAACCTACTTTCCACTGTGATTCCCCCCTCTTTATTATGACATCAGAAACAGAATCCCCCAACCCCATCCCCCCAGAAAATTGATTCTAACAGAGTTCCTACCACCCACTCTTTCTTCACAGGTTTCTGCACCCTCTAGGGTGCTGGATTGTCTGCATCACATGCATCTTTTCTAACATACACCTGAGTTATAGTTGGCCTATCGATACTCGCCCATTCAGTTGCACCTTGTCCTGGTGGAAATGAGGAAACTGGTTTTGCATCTCTGCATACAGCTCCCAAGTGTAGGTTTAGAATCATTATTTATTTTTTATTTTTTTTGGGGGTGGAATCTGTTGCTGATGTCATAATAAAGAGGGGAGAATCACAGCGGAAGGTAAGTTGTTAGTCAAATTAGTTGGGGTAGCGTCTTGATGATTGGGAGACAGCTGACCTCTCAAAAGTCAGTTTCTGTACTGTTTCTTCATTTGTTCCACTATACTCAATACAAACATACATTTCCATTTTCATTTCTTTTTTGCTGTGGTTATACCTAACAAATATCAACTTGGAAAGAATTTCTTCCAAGTAATATGTTAATAGACGGTCATAAATATTTTTACCAAAAGATCAACACAAACCAAAATCAGGGGAAATCAGTACCTGCTTGTACCTCTCCTTTTTCCTCTCAGCCTGCACAATAATATGTTCTGTAAGGGCTCGAGAAAAAAAAAGCATAATAAAATCTAAATATGGAAAAAGCAGAAGGGCTACAAGTGCATGAGACAGACAAAATTTGAACTTGTATTACATGGCACACTCAAACCCTTTATGCCCCACAATTGGGCTCGTTCATTCCAAACGTGGGTCATTTGCAATTCAAAATGCTCAAAGTAACATGCCAAATTTAAAAATGCTAGCAATAAAAACAAGCACAGTCCAATGTGTTGAAAGAAAAATATAGGAAGTTCATACCTCAGGCATGGATAGAATGACGGATTTAGAGATTGAATTCTTTGAGGGAGTGATAGACATATTTCCCATCCCAAAAAAGGATTTCTTACTTGGTAGAGTGTGGATCTAATACTATTATTTGAAGAAAGATTTCAATAATGCAAGGATGGCTGTGATTGAATGAGAATAACATTGTAAAGTGTAAACCCATTAAAAATGAGAGCATAAAAAGAGGACTTGCAAACTTGTTTGTTAAAAGAAAGCCCAGCAACGCAATCCCAGATATTCACGGATTGAAGAAGCCCAACAAGGCCACTAGGCCAGGCCAAAGAATCAACTAATGACCAGCTAAACGGCACAATGAAAGGTTATCTAAGAGAAGTACTAACTTAACTTACATCTCCATGTTACCAAGGACCCAGATTCATTTGACTGAAAGTCGCGACTCTCACAACACAACAAAGCATGAAGCACATGAAAATTGAAAAATCAGCACACAGAGGGATGGTTTAAGTTCAACACAACTCAAGACTTATTGTCTGGTGTCATAATTACATAAAAGAGCAGGAGAACATTGTCTAAGTCGTGTGAAAGTGTGCGAAGGACACAAGTACAACACCTTTTCCTTCTCCAGCTTGTCATTTTCCTCCTCCAGTTTCACCGCCAAGGACTCCAATTCAACTTGGTAAGCCTGAAATTCACAACCAACAAAACAAAACAAATAAACAGTCAAAAACCCACATCACCAAAAAATGCCCATATATTTCCAATTGTCACAACAACACACACACATAACATAGATACCTGCTTGCGTTCCCTAGACCTGGCCGCAGATTCTCTGTTCTTGATCATCCTCCTCTGCCTCTGCTGCGCAGCCTTATCCAACTGCTCCGAAACGGAACGCCCCCTCTTCCCCCTCCCTCCACCACCACCGCCACCACCACTTTCAACCACCTCCATCCCATTCCCGAACCCAATCACTGACCCTTCAACGCTCTCCAATCCCTGAAACGGCGTCGTCGGAAGAGGATCGAATGCAAACACGCTGCCACCACTTAACCTCTCGGTGAGGGGCATTGGCATCTTCACCTCATCACCATCGTCGTCGTCGACGGCGCCGGCCTTGGCGAGGAAATCCTCGAGGGTCATCATCTCATCGGGGGCCTCCTCCTTACATTCCCTCCGCTCGCCGGCGACAATCTCCCGCCACACATCGTCGACGGTTTTGGTAGCCGCGGAGGATCCGGCGTCGACGAGGGAGATTTGGGCGTCGATGAGGGTGGAATCGGCGGCGTCACGTAAAATGGCGTGGTCCGGCATGGGCATAGACATGGGGATGAAATTGGTGGTTGTGAATTGGGGTTGGGAGGAAGGAGAAGAGGAATTCCTTGAATTGGAAGACGCCATCAGCTTCGATGACGCCAATGCCATCAATCAAAATTTATCTCTCCTAGGGTTCTTGTTCTTGGGATTTGGGAGTGAGACTGGACACACACACCCAATGCCTTGTTGCCTACTCCCTAGTGTAAAATCATTTGGGACTAATGTTTCTCAACATACATTAAAGTATCGGGTCGTGCAAATGGAGACAGAAAAAATAAATGGAAATAGAACTATTATGGTGTAGGAAAATAAATATGTGATGTTATTGACATAATTAATGTGGATCCTATCAATTAAAAAGGAGGATGACATAATTATTTTCTTATAACATGATACTTCTTGAAGAAAAAAAAAAAAAAAAAGAGAGGATAGACACGCGAGAATATAAAATTATTTCAATATTAATCCCTTATTACTATTTTATTTTTTCATTAATACCCACTAATCATTTTCTCGGGTAAATATATCTTTTATGTTTATCATTTTAATAAAGCAATAGATGATATTAATTTTTAATAAATTATAACTGTTAAATTGATAGAAATTAACTATGATTAAATTGGTTGTAAGAGTTGTAAACTTTTTTTGGTGGTAAGTAGATCCGTTCCCTTTAATAAATGAAGAAGATATTCATTATAGGTATTAAAAAAATCATTATAGGAATCTGGAAAATTCATTTTGTCCTCCAATTTTTACATTTAATTGTTGGAAAAAATATGTGTTATTTTAAAGAATATATAGTTGGTTCATTTTAAGTGAGAGAAAAAAAATTCATGGAGGAGATAGTGGATAAAAAAAATAAAGGTATGGGTCTCATCTCTTTATAAGAGTAAAATGATACAAATTATGTCCTTTAAAAGGACAAATATTTTTCCCTTAATTATTTTATACACATATGTTCTAATATGACTATCATTATTAGGTATTGTTATGTGTATTTATGATAATAATTTTTAATTTGGTTTATTATTTCTTACCTTATAGGAAATAAATTTATTTCCTCACACGCATAAAAGTGTGTGGGTTCTATATTTTTTTTCTTTCTTTTCTCCTCACATAGGCTACACATTTTTATGTGTGTATCGCAGATAAATTTATCTCTTACAACATGAAAAATATTAAACTCTTTTAATTATGAGAATGGTTATATGGACAAACAAAAATTTACAAATTCGTATAAACTATTATATATTATGGGTAATACATGCTAACACAAAATGTACTAACCATAGTACATAGTGTAGCTTGTAGGTGTGTAAACAAAAAACATTGTCAATATGATTTTCCCCTTTAATTATATGTCTAACTTCCCCTCTTGATTTTTATATAAAAGAGATGTATTTTTCTCAAGTTAAGAATGTAAAAAGAAAAATGGAAGATTAAACTTTGGTAATTTCTTGTTGTCTTGTTCTCTTTATAAATTTTCTTTCTCTTCATGACATAATATCTTATCTAGGGATGTTCATCAACCGATTCAAACCGCGAAGATCGAACCGAAAAACCGATAACCGAATAAATGAAAAATTGAAAAACCGAAAATTGAAATTTTTTTTGCAAATTTTAATTGAATTGGATCGGTTTTTAGATGGGTTGATGAAAACTGATCCAATATATTAATTTACCTCTACTACTTGGGTCTTTCCCCAATCATAGCCCAAAAATTTGTAAACCTAAGACCCATTAACCCATCAACTAAATCCAAGAAAAAATCTAGTCACATCTCATCAACAAAATTTTATCTTTGTAGAGCTTCATATCTCAGTGCTCAAAAGAAAAATTATATTATAGTTTACTAATGCTTTTGCACAATAATCATGAAATAAATTTTAAGATTTTCAAAAAAACGAAAACCGATCAAATCCAAACCGAAAAAAATTGGATTGGATCGATCGGATTTGAGAAAAAATCCAAACCGAAGGGATTGGATCGGATAATTTTTACTTCCAAAACCGTTCCAATCCAGACCGAGAATACTCTTAATGTTATCTATACAATTAAGTCTCTGACGATACAAAAACTTACATATGTTAGGATGTAAATAGATAAAATTGGGTCATGTTTTGGTCTCAATAGCTTAAGCATATATAAATATTTATAGCTTATACTGGTCTATTAGCTTATCAAAGACTTAATTTGTAGGTGTGACTTGGCTTATTGTAAAAAAATAAAAAACCTAACATGGCCTATGAGACTTCTAGACCTAAAAAGTTGCAAACCAAACTAAGATAAAAAATAAATAAAATTTCTCATTTATAAATAGTATTTCTAACAAGAGTTCAAATTATAAAAATTTTCAAACAAGATTTTAACAAGATCATAAAGATCATTGTTGGTCTCTTGCAGCCACCAAGAAAAATTGATTATTCCAAGATGATGACCAATTGTATAAGTGTACGTATCAAATAATAAATGGAGTATAATGTCCTAGATTATCGTTCTCACAAAAAAAGTGATACAAAAAATGGGTTAAAGAAGTTGTAAGCAAAATAAAATAACTAAAATAGCAAGTAAAACTGTATATGATGAATTTGTTCAGTTACATGTTCAGTTAAAATAAAATAACTAAAATAGCAAATAAAATATCGTTCCTAGTTACATGTTCAGTTAACAAGCATTCGTTTCTGTCAAATAAGTGATGAATTTGATGAAGTTATATTTATAACTTATTTTCGTTTACAATTTCTTACAATCATATATTAACTGTTAATTTTCGCCAATCAATAATTATTATTTATTGCGAATTAATATTTAATTAATGAATTTGTTTTGTGAAATTTTTTATCATTAATTGACAGGAATCAACGGTTAAGATATAATTGTAAGAGGTTGTAAATGAAGATATGTTGTAAGTATAACCTTTCTGAAAAATAAACAGTAATAATAATAATAAATCAAATAAAACAAAATAAATATAATATTTAAAGTAACAATAATAATTATAATAAATATAGATTAATAGATATTAGTATTAAAAATTTTAAAGATAATATTTGGTTATGCAATTAAGTAGATATTAATATTATTTCTTATTAATTAATTAAAAATAAAAATTATAAATGAATGAAAGACGTCTGCGTCATGCACATATGCAAGTTGGAAGATTTGACTAAGATTTGTTAAGCAAAAAAAATATTGAGAAAAGAAAAAGACACGTTGCATATATAGATATGTATATCTGAGTGACTGAGTACAATCACTTAAAATCAAGGGTTTGTTTGAATCAGGGGTTCAAATCCTACCTCAAGTAAATTTTTGGAAAATTTTTAGGGGCAAGAGGAGGAAAGTATCTCCTTCTCGGTTAGAGGATTAGTCTCATTATTTCTCCGGTAGTGAAGTTCAATGCACTCGCTATTCCAATGAGGGGCTAGCCTACAGGATCGTATCCCGAGGGCAAGGTGACTGGAGGAGGTTGGGCTAACTTACAGGGCCGTATCCCGAGAACAAAATGACTGGAGGAGGTTGAATGAGAATACGTTCGGATTATAAAAAAAAAAAAGTGATCAGGTACTAATATAATACATTAGGTGGCAAAATGAAAAGTATCAAATAATTAAAATCTAACTAAAAGAAAAAAGTAATTAGATTGGAATAGTGTTTATTTATAGTAAAAATCCAACTAATGCAATGATAGCTTTGACAATATAATGTTTAGGAAGATACGTGCAAGTAAAAGATTGGAATCTTAGTAAATTTTATCGAACACCAACCAAAATGTCACTTTTTATCAAGTTTTTTACTTAAATAATATGCGAACAATTTTATTTTCTAATATGCCACATGAGCAAGTTCGTTGACACCGTAACAAACTCAGTGTGCTGACGTGTCACGTTTCTAATGGATAACAAGTATCAAATATAAAAAATAAAAAATACCAAGTTCTATACACTGTGTAGCGAAATTGGTGTCCACTAAAAACATGACACGTCAGCAATTGAGTTCGCTACAGTGTCCAGCGAACTTGTCCACGTGACATATTGAAAAATAACATTATTCGTATTGCATTTAGATAAAAAACTTGATAAATAGTAACATTTTGTTCACGGTTCGAAATTTTATGTAGACAGCTAGAGCTAGAAGTAGATGTAGAAGTGAGAACCATCAATAAATAGTCTCAAGTTTCCATCTTTAAGATGAAGACAAAGACAGAGATATAGAAACAAAAAAAGATAGGATTGAAGAGAGAGTTTATAGAAAATCAGTATAAAGATAATGTTGAGTAAAAATTATTCTCATAGTTTTCTTTCTTTCTTAATTTTTGTTGATAAAATAAAGGGTTTAAGCCCATCAAAGAAAAGAAAATAAACAAGCCAAAAAAAAATAACTACTGAACAACTAACGTATGAGGTATGCCCATAACAGCAAGGTCACTAGGTCAGGTCAGCCAAGAACAACAGTTGAATTCCAGAGGAGACTCTCCACTAACAAAATAATTTAAATTCTCATTGTTATCCAAGATGAATAATTTATTTTATAATTACATAGTTTGAATAATTTTGTTACTGTGTTATTCTTTTAAAAATAATATGTAATTCTTAACTGTACATTTTTGATGTGAATCGACTCACAAAAGTTTAGGATCAAATAAGGATATTGTAAGGGACGTCTTACTTGAGTTTGAGCTCGGTCACTTAGAACCTTTCACATGAAAAACCCACGGAGTTTTGAACTTTAGTAGTTTCAGTTAAATATTACACATTCTTTTCTAAGTTTATTATTCCTGATATTATTTTTTAATATGGACATATTTAAGAAAATTATATTTTTCATTATTGCGGCTGGACCGGTTATAGTTAAGGAAATCTCAACATCAATGAGATTCATCTCATAATATTTTAACCATGTCAAGTGTTTATATATATATATATATATATATATATATATATATATATATATAAGGAGGGATATTCCATGTCAAGTGTTTATATATATAAGGGTTTAGGGTTTAGTGTTACCTCCAATTATCCCAAAACATCATTTTAGGGTTAAGAGAAAAAATTAATTAATGATAAAGATAAGAATTACAAAAATGCGTTCCTCCAAACCTTAAAACGATGTTGTTTTAGAATAACCGGAAATAATTGGAGAATCAATAAACCATATATATTTATATATGAGTTTAGTTTTTCTCTTTCTAAAAATGATATTATTTTAAAGGTTGGGGGAAAATATTGAGAATTTTGAAAAAAAAAAAATTCATATGGCAAAAAAATAACTAATTCTCAAACCTCTTAATATAATTTTTTTTCTTTGCTAATCAACCTCTTAATATAATTTAGTAACTGGGAATGAACTTCGTAAAAGAAATTATTCTCTTTGTCAATCTTAATGTCACCATCAATTAATTTTTGAACTTAAGGAATTAAAATTCTGGATGTCCATTCAGCTAATATTGGGACTTCAATCAATATCTCTATGTTATCTTTTAAGTCTTAAATCTATAGTAAAAATTCAAAACATGCCACCAATGATGCTAAGAGTTACAAAGAAAAAAACTACTCTTAAAATTTAGCATGCATCAATCTATTAGCAAAGGAATTGGTGTTTGTACTTTTAAAAGATATAGAATTGTGTCATTTTAAGTGAGAGAGGAAGAGATATACAGTGAAAATCATGGGGAAAAGTGACAGATCTTTTTAACTTAAATTTTAACTAAAATAACCTTCTTTTTAAAAAAGACTATCATTTTTTTATTAACAAATAGAATATAATTTTTCAAAATGGAGAATGGAGCAAAATGGTTTGTTGGTTGAAAAACATCGCTGCACAATAGAATAGATTTACCTAGTAGTTTTTAAAGACACCTTAAAATGAATTATAAAAAAAAAAGGTCAAATTTAATATTTTTATGTAGTTAACCGTTTTCTATTAATTAATAGATTATTCAATGGAATTGATTCAAAATGAAATATATATTTTAACAAATAAAATAAAATAATTCAAATTAAATTTAATTAAATTGATCTAAAAATCATTTTGCTTACTTTATATTAATAATTTGCTTCTTCTAAAAAAAGTAATTTTTTTGTTGTTTGCTTTTTAAAATTATTTCCAGAACAATTTTATCAAATAAATTTTTTCTTTTATTTTTAAAAATAATACTTATAAACTATTTTAAAAAATATTTTTAAATTAAAAAATAAATCAAACATGTACCTTTTTTAATTATTATTATTTAAAAAAATAGAATGAATTTTTTAGCTCCCTAAGCGGGTGTAGGACCCGTTCCATTATTATTTTAGTTACATTTAAACCTCAGGCCACACAAACGCTCGTTCTGTGGCTTCTTTTCTGTCCTGTCACTAAAATGGCAACCACCACTGCAAATTCATTTCAGTCATTTTTCTTCTGTAGTTTACTTGATTGCTTCAATCTCAATGATTATTGCATTAAGCCATTCAATTGAAAGCAAAGTTACCCCTTTACCTAGCATGAATATGCAAAGTGCGAAGAAACTAGTGATTAGATATGACACAATAATATTAGTAGTCTACATTATAAGTGCAATGCGCTTAGATAAAATTACCCAATTAATATTTTCTTGTACCGTTAGAGAACAATTAAATTTTTTTATGAATGTGCTTAAACTTTTTATATTATACATTTTGTTAACGATAGTTAAAGCTTAATTTCCTTGTAATATCAATGAATAATTGCCAAACTAATATTTTTTTATTTCTTCATTTTTTAAAATGCTCAGTTCATGGATTAATCATGAGTCATGTAAGGTTGAATTGGACAAGTATTATAGTAAAACGAGAAACTTGACGAAAATACTATGTAATTACAACTAGAAAAAAAAAAGTAAGGTTACTTTTGGGTTTCTAACAAAGAAAATATGGTTTTCACTTTTGTCTTTTATAAAAAAAATAGTCATGTGAGTCATTTTTAAGGATTAAATTGGGTCTTAATTGAAATTTTGAGGACCATATTTTCAAAATAAAAAATAAAAAATGAAATTATAGAGGGATCAAAAGTTGAATTTTTTTTTTTGTAAGAGACGAAAGCGAATGTTAAAGAACCACTTCAACCTAAAATTTTAAGGTGTTGAGTGAGAATCTTTTTAATGATTTATACACCCCCTCACGCAAGGGCTTGAAGCGTGGATATGACACAAATCCATTATTGGTCTGCCTTGTGCTTTTCTCAATTACACCTAAAAGTGGGGGATAATGAGGATCGAACTTATGACTTCATGGTCACTGAAACTCTGATACCATGTTAAAAACCACTTCAACCAAAATCTTAAGATACTGATTGACAGGTCTTTTTAATAATTTATATTATATTGTCTAAGAGCGAGAACCGTATTTTTTATTAGGACATAAAAAAGACTTTACTAAAAAAAATAAAAATTTCAAAGCTAAAATTCTAAAACCGAAAGATAATGAGGAATTATTCGATTGGAGCCTAAATTGCTAAATGACATATGCCTTCACCCTATTGCTAGGACAAACAGAGCCAAATTAATATGTTGTTATTATATGTCTTTTTTTTTTTTTTTTTTTTTTTTTTTTTGTATACAGTTATTATATGTCTTTGATACAGTTAATGTCATCCCCACCAATGAAAATGATGTTACAAATGAGAGAGAGCCAGCCACGCATGTAGATGTGGATATGGATGCTACACATTTGACACATGGAAAACGACTGGATATTCCAAGCGCATTGAATTAGATATACCGAAAACCCCCCATCACAAATTGAACTCTGCACGCATTTGCAAATCTCAACCCCAGTATGATGTGCATATGTTACGTAGACATATTTTTTTTGAACAAAATAAAGGATTTGAGTTCAACCGACGAACCTGCTTGTATGCAAATAACTGAATAAGTGTATATAAACAAATTTTCTCTTTTCTTATTATTTTTATTCAAATATTTTATGATTTAAATAGATATTATAAGATAACTTTAAAAAATTAAAATTGAAATAACTATCCACTATTTAAACCGTACAACAATTAAAAATAAAAATAAAAATAGCACACATGTAACCACACGTGATGCCTTAGGGGTGTAAATATGCTAGGTCAACCTATAGGGGCCTATGACCTAGTCTATATTAGGTTAAACTTGACCTATTACAAGTAGTTAAATAGAACATGTCTATGCTTTTAAAAAACTATTTTAAAAGTATGCTATAGGTTTTTTTGTACATGTCGGGTTTATAAACTTACAAACTGATCTATATCATATTATTTATTTTAAATAAAAAATAAAATTATTATTTTAAAATTTTTGAATAATAAGAACATATTATTTTAGTTATTTTTTGATCATGGAATAATTAATAGGTTTAAACAGGCTAACAGGCACCAAGGTTGTTATTTTATAAATATAGGTCATGACAAACTTGTAATTTGGGCCTATACACACTAATAAGCCAGGTTAGACCCTAGATTTTTTATACAGGTTTAGTCTATTTAAGTCAAAATCGTCTAGTCTAACCTAACCTATTTAGAGCGCGACAAAAGGTTGCTTCTATAGTTCTATATAATATATATGCATGGCTCACTCTCATGTCGTTTTCTGGTGAAATGGTGAGTTGCCTCCTTGTACGTAGTGGCTCAACACGACCGTGTGATGCGCATATTTTCTTTCTGTTGTCTTCTTTTCTAACTCATTTTCTTCTTTTGTTGAAGAAGTTTGAGCCAAAACAGAAAGAAAATAAAATTTTGTACGTGGGTTTAATTTGATATATATTTTGGCAACATTAATGAAACTCTAAGCGGTCGTTTTTCTAAATACATTAAAAATTGAATAAAACAATAATTTTGTCTCATTAAAATTCAATTGTTATAGAAAAATATTGTATTTAATTAAGAATGTATAAGAGGTTAAATTTCATGCAAAAATAAAATGTTTATGATCTTGTTTTGATATCTGTATTTGCACTCAATAAATGATTGACAAGGTTTTTTTTTTTTTTTTTTTTCAATTAGTGATGTAAAGACAGGATATTGGATTTCACTTCCATAATGAAAGAAATGATTAATGGTAGTACTTCAATTATGTAACCCACCACAATGATTAACCGAAAAAAAATAGGTTTTCATTATTAACGTTTCTTAGAGCAGGAAAAAAAAAGAAGAAAAAATATCATGAATTCCCAAAGGAAAAAGCAAGAAGCTTAATGTCATTTAAAATGGTAGCTTGACATTGATCCCTATAGCAATATTTGGCTACGTTAGCATAGAATATATTTCAGAATGACAAGATCTTAAGTAACATAATAACATTCTTTCTGTTATTTTTCCATTTTGAGAATGTTCACAATTGACACCTACTCGGCCACGTAGGTAAGACTTGTGTCGGTTTCTCAAATATAGGTTTATGCTTGCATAACGTGACTCATACTATTTTTACGCGTGTCTTTGTGGTTTGTTTCAATTGGCGAATGCGTGACAACATCATATGATTCAGGTCCATGCCCTCAGTAACGACAATGATTATGAGATGATCAATTCAGAAAAGGGAGATTCAAACTTAAAAGGAATATACCATTGATTGAATATGATGTGGTTAATGATTATGTGGATGAGCGAACACATGCGCATGCATAATAATAAGAAAATAAACAGATTGTTTGAGGTTTGAAAAACTACTGTTCAGCAATTGAGTTTGAGGTTTCATTGTTTGAAAGTGTTTTTATATATATATATATATATATATATATATAGTAATTTTATATATAGTTCTCCTGTATATATTAGCATAGTTTTTTTGTATTATTTTTCTTTTTAATGAAACGGGACCCACACAATTGTCTCGGCAATAAGAGAGGAGGAATTTTGCTGTTGCATAAGAAATGATGACCCCTTTGAAATTATAAAGAAGTTATAGTTATTTATAAAAATGCCATTAATGAATCCTCATATTTATAAGATTGTCACCGCAAAATAATTTAAAATAAAAATAAAAATTCATTTAATTATGAAAATGTCATTAATGAAACCCATAATTATAAAAATGTCACCGCACAAATCAGAAAATAACTTTGGAAAACATCATGGTATTGTTTTGCTTTTTGAGTTTTTAAAACAAAAAAACAGACATTATTTTTAGAACAGATCGGACAGTTTTTAAAATTTTAAAAACTGTTCTGCGAACAGAAATCAAGCAAGAGGAAAACCATTGAATCTGAGGCAGAGATTTGCCAAGAGATGTGACATGCATCAATTAAGAGGGAGATCCTATAATCTAAGGTTCCTTCTCATTTATAGACAGAACAAGGGAAATTTTTTTTTTATGTAGATAAATTATTTTAGTTAGTGAAATAAAATAATAAAAGGGAAATGAGACTTATTTTTATTATATGTGTAGAAAGATGAATTATCTGAGGTTAAATAACATAAATATAATCCTAGAACTAATCACAAACATAAACACATATTTTTACAAAATGATGCGTCCTGTATATATCAATATTAATGCTCATGTAAATATAAGTGCAAACACTATTGTGAATTGTTATTTTTAATTTAATGTTACGGCAGGAAGATATTATGTCCTATATGAAATTCATAGCACTATAGCAATGCACATTTGTTTAGATTGTAATAACAAATCTAATTGATTTACATACAAGGAACTAGGAAGGGTATAATGACAATTTAATCCACGTAAAAGTTTTGTTTTATGGGTTTAATACGTGTCTTTTTAAAAAATGTAAATTGTATCCTTTTAATTTTTGAATGTGTAATACATAATTATTATAACATGAATTTTTTTTTTTTTCACTTTTCACGTCAACTAATGTGATTGAGGAGAGAGAGAAAAAAAAGTAATTTTTCATATTATAACTATTTAATAATGGGAATACACATAGTAAAAAAAATAAAAAAACTTTTTTTTATAAATATTTATGTGTTAGCATAAATACTTTTCTAGTTATTAATAATTTCCCCAAGTTTTATATGTTACACTTCCTCAGAAGAAGTATCGATCTCAGCATATACATGATACATGCACCATGTAGGTTAGCATTGGTGTAAGCTTGCAAAATTATGTAAGTATTAAAATGAGGACACAACATAAAAAGAATGAAGGGAGCAAATTAAACGAGTCTACTTGATGCAATTGAGTTCTCAGCAGAAAAGGAATCTCTAGCAATTTCAGCCATAAAGCTTGCAAATAATTTGGAAAAGCGATTATGATCTCTATCTCTTGTAGATGAGATTATAGGATTAATTATATAATAAAGAAAGCTTAAATTTGAATCTTCGTAACCGTGAGAGGTTTTATAAGCAAACATGTATCAAATAACAGACTACGTAGCTTGTGGGAAGTTGATTAGCCTTATTATATGTATGGATAACCATTCTTTATTAAAAAATACAATTATTTGAGATCTTGAAATTGCATTATTACTTGGCCTCTCACCTTCTTCTTCTTTTTTGGATAAACCATAGATACTGTTCGGAGCGGGTCTAGGATTAAGGCTTTAAATCCCTCCAAAGGTATCTCTCCTTCCAAGTGATTAAGAACCAAGTTTGTTCATATAATATTAGTTCCCTTCTTAGCTTTTGCATCATCAAGTTTGCTCATAAAATAAACCAAGATGTTGGCAAAATTAAAAGCTTGGAAGGACAGACAAGGTATGTTCTTATGACTTCAGCTTTTTTCATTTGGCTATTATCTTCTCAACACATGCAGATCTACGCAACTTGATTGGTATCAGCTGGTAGCCCCGTTTATTTTGTCATAACAGCGAAAAAAATGAAGCAATTTTTGAAAAGATTAACTGTCTGGTATCTTGTTTAGGTAAGGAAAACGAGTCCTAACTCCTAATTATTTGTTTATGACTAACAGAAAATTTCCTAGCACCAAAATATTTCTGTTTTTGTAATCAGTACGGTCTTTAAAAGCAAAAGATGACATCGTTTTCAGAAGTAAATTGATTTTGCCTATTTTGAAGTCCAAACCATGTTTATGCTGATCGATTTAATGTCCTAAACTGGTTATATTTCTACCTTGAATCATATATGTTTTAACAATTCTTTTCTTAGTACCATGCACCATGCCATTTTATTCAGAAATTAGTTTCTTTATCACATTCTATTTAACATTTTAAGTGACATATTATATTTTCTTTTTAGATGTGAAGGAACGTAGGGATGCCCCAAAAAGCATAAACTTCCATGAGGAGTACCACAGGGCATTAAGAACTAGATCCTATGCTGATTTCTTCAATAAAGCTCAATCACTTTCAAATCAGCCTTCCATTTATTATAGCCATAATAAATTTTCAGAAATCCTCCTTGAACCTGACCAAGAAACTATACCTTCCATTATTGATTCAGCAACCCTTTCAAATACTACACCAGAACTCAAAAACCTTATGCTGAGTTACTTTGACATTAGTGCTGAGGCTTCACACATTTGCAGTCATCTTCTCAAAAGCATAAAACAGGTCCACTCTAATTATCAGTTCATTCAAAGAGCACTAGACATTATGGATGGTGACTCATCAGAAAATTTTGAGCTAATAATCTTTGAGCTCAACTCATTCATCTTCTCAAATAACCCCTTGTCAAACCTTAAAAAAAATGATTTCAAATTCAAGCTCATCAATGATAAGCACTCATCAGTATTGCACCATCTAAAGTCAATGAGAAAAAAGGTGGGAAGGAAAATTAAGCTTATGAAGTATTTGAAGAAGACATCTGGGATTTGTGTCACAGTATGTTGTGGCATAGTAGCAGTCACAGTCATAGTCATAGCAACACATGCTCTAGTAGCACTAATCATGGGGTCAGCAATTCTCAGCTTTCCATTTAAGCATCTTAAGAAGAAGCTTCAAAGCTATAAGATTTCAGGAAGTGGGTCTCTTAGTGAAGTTTATGATCAGCTTGATATAGCAGCCAAGGGAATTTATATATTGAATCGAGACTTTGATACAATGAGTAGACTTATAGCTCGGCTTCATGATGAAATTGAACATAACAGGGCAATGGTGCAATTCTGTTTGGATAGGAAAGAAGACAAATTCTCTTTGCAAATAGTGAAGGAGCTTAAGAAAAGTGATGTTGGGATCAGGAAACAAGTGGAAGAACTTGAAGAGCATGTGTACTTGTGCCTTGTAACAATAAACCGGGCAAGGGCATTGGTCATTAAAGAAATGAAAAGATCATGTACATAATTAGAGTTAGGAAGGTAAACATGTAAATATGAACCTTGTACAGATTAAGATTGTTTTGTGTAATATGATTATAGATTAGTAATTTTTTTTTTTTGGGAAAATCTTTTTTCAGTCATTGTGATTTTATAATTTATCATTTGACCTCTTGTAATTTATGGGCTTAAATAATTTTTCATTTAATCTCATGTGCTTTCAAATTTTCACTTATACTCACTGTGGTTATAAAAATAAATCACTTGGACCTCTTGTGGTCTTATATATACATAATTTTTTGGGATAGGATATTGTTACTACCAAATAATTTTATTATCATATCTTAATCGTTGATTTCTGTTAATCAACGGTTATCATTTATTGTAAATTAATAATTAATTAATTAATTTGATTTGTGAAAATAATAACCATTGATTGGCGAAAATCAATGGTTAAGATATGGTAGTCACATTGGTAATAACAATACCATATCCCTGTTTATTTTTATTTTTCTCAACTTTTATCTTATATATATATATATATTGGTAAGCTACTTTTATCTTATATTATTATCATAGTATAAATCATATTTTTTTGAGACAAATAAATGCTCACATATAAATTATTATTATTTATCCTTTTGTTATTAATTTTTTCTGTTACAAATTATATAAAATGAATTTTCAATACTAATTTAAAAAATTTACTTAAATTAAATTTTAATTATTTATGTTATTATATTGTTTAATATATTATACAAGGGGGAAATTATATTTACAAATTTTTTGATAACAAATTACACTATGTCAGACTGGTAATACACTCTTGAGTGAAGTTTGACCGGTCAGATATAATGTAATTTATAAAATTATAATTTTTTTTTTTTGTCAATATAACCTTTCTCATTGTATAATATGAAAACCATACATTTAATTATCACCCAAATAAAGTGATACGAATAAACCATTAACCAACACTATTAAAAACAACACCGATCACCAAAAAAAAAAAAAACAAGTTTTGTTTAAAAAAAACAACAACACCTTTTGTTTACCGAAAAAAGAGAAAATGTTGATGTAATGGTGATTAGATAAGTAATAAGTTGATAATAAAAAATTTTAATAGTAAAAATATCATTCCTTTTGTTTACTGGGAAAAAAACACCTTTTTCTCTTCAAAGCTACAAGTGTAGGATTTGGATCCATTTTGGAAGGATGGACAAATCTTTAAGGGGCCATTGCTTATGCGGCCAGCTTGGCCCTGGTCCCCGTTAGTGCATTAAAGCTTATTAACTTTATTTTTGCGATGGATAATTTAAGAATTTTACAGTACTCACTCATTTATTATTATTTTTCAATTAAGAATAATAAATTATTTTATTAATTTTACAGCTTAATTTAATATATTGTTAAATTGAAACTTTTTTAATGGATAATAAGCTAATATATTGTTAATTTTAATATATTTTTTATGGATTTAATTTATACAACTTTCTACACTAGTTTTTTTTTCGTGTCTTGAGAATTAATCTCAGACTAAAAAAATATGAAACACTTGAGAAATCAAATTCAAAAGAAAAAAATATGAAATACATTGTATAAAAATGCTATTGTTAAAATAATAAATGTAACAACATATAATGATTTATACAAGAGTTTAATTAATATGCTGTGTTCATATAAAAAAAATATACAAATTGTTATTAATAGTTTAATGAATTATCATATTTTAAAATAAAAATAATAAATAATAATTTTTTGAAATATTAATATTATTATATTACCAACATATATTAACTAAAGTCTTAAAATTATTGCACTAAGAAATCGAATTAGTATAATTCAGTTGACAAAATAATACAAATTAAATAAGCGAGGAGAAAATTGAATTTGATTTCATTAAACATATCTTTGAAAAGGGACGATGACTTTAAAACTCGGAGAAAGTTTGCTTAAAAAAAGAATGGGACATGATTCGTTTATAAATTTTTTGGAATTTTTTTATAAATTACACTATATTCTCCCGGGAGAATATAGTATAGTTTGAAAAAGTTTGTATTCTAAATATAAAAGATTTTTTATAAATAAAAAAGTTTGTAAATATAACCTGTCAAAAAAAAAATTAGAATAGTCCACTAGCCTAAAAAAATAATTATGATCAGTATTAAAACAAAATTGCAGCAAGAAGCATTATTATTCCGATTTTTTTTTTTTCGTAAGTTATGAATGATGATTACTCCAGGTGTAACTTGCAGAGTGACACGTGAAACTCGAGATACAGCATGAGATATTAGTGGCTCCATCATCATCATTATCATTATTAATTTACTATGCAATCCTATAATAATATTCTCTGCAGTTTAATGGTGTACCCTTGGAGATTGGACGTTGCAATTTCAGCCGACGAAGCTGTCATCACAAACTGCATTGTAAGATTTTGCGTGCAAAAAGTGCATATTTTTCAATACCACATTTTGTGTTATTATTTTATGAAAAAAATTATGTTTTTAACTCTGAGAATTTCTTACTACAGTTAAAAAGTCAAGTAGACTTTCACTTTACCTTGTTTCGAACGGCCACGTTCCATCCGTGTAATATTTATAAAAATGGATTTTATATTTCTCATTTAATTGAATTTTATGGATCCGTATGTTAGAAAAAATTAAGTATAAGACGCACATTGGCACGAAAATTGAAGGGCGTGTAGGAAAATTTAAATTCTCATATTAAATGAGAATTATAAAATCCTATAAAAATATACATGATATAAATTTAATTCTTTTAATAATTATAATAATTTAATTTAGGGTAAAGTATTTGATAAAAATATACCCCTATAATTTTTTTTCATCACATATAAATATGTTTTTTAATTCTTTTAATCACATTATATGATAATTTAATTTTATTTAATTTATTAACTTTATAGTTCATGATAAAATATAAATTAATGTTTAAATGCATATTCATCCTTTCATGACCAAAAAAATGTATGTTTCCTTTTGTATGTATGAAAAATTAACAGCGGTGGTAAAAATGTCACCCTGTTGCACCGTACGCGATTCTATTGGGTTTTTGTAGCTCAATTTTGTTATGTTTCAGACAGTGAAGAAAATCTTGTCCAAAGCAACTACCGTTTCAGACACTGAAGAAAATGTTGAATTACTTCTTGTGACCAACCTGAACTACACCTTGATTCTTGAATTGAGTTTGGGTTACAGTTGGAAAAAAAAAAAGGTTTGAACTTTATGCTTACCAAACGTTCTTTGTGCTTGAATGACTGGTGGGTGGTTGTTCTTGTTGGTCAATTATATTTAGTTTCTAAAGCTTTGAATCATTAAATTTTTGTGATGGTCTTTCAAGGCCCACTTACCATGTGTTTCTGGGTACTCGTGCATATTAGAAAAGTTGAAGGGAATTGCAACTGTTCAGAATCAGATTCTCAAGAACTGTTGTTATTCAAGTTCTTCTGAGCTTGCGGATGATTGGGGTTTCTTCTCATTTTTGTGTTCAGATTGTGTTTGTCTATTATGTATTGTTTGCAAATGTTTCCCAATTAATGGATTGCTGAGAATTGAAAGTTCTGATTCTGGGGATGGGTAGTAATGGGATTGAATATTTGTCCAGAGAAGTATTAGAAGTAGGTTTTGATAGTCAAAAAAAGAAGGATCTCAGGGAAATGGATGATGATGAGTTATTGACAGTGGACATCAAGTCTCATGATGAAAAGATTGATTTAAGTTCTTCTAAGGATGCTGAGGATTGGAAGGAAAATTTGGGACAGAAGTCATCACCACAAGTTACTTCTTCTCGGCAAAGAGGTTTGTGCTCATTAGCTCTATCTAAGTCAGTTTACTGTGTAAGGTTGTTTAGCAGTTGATGACTGTGAAAAAGGCATTGCTGTTGCTGTATTGTACTATGTTAATAATGGTGTCTTCAGTAAGTTAAGTAAGTCATTAGGTTCTGTTGTTATCAGATGAATGCTTTATTGATTAAACTTTAGCTAATTGTGATTTTTGAAAGACAAGTAAGAACAGTATATGTTGTAGAAAGGCCAGTTTTGCAGTTAAGTTTACTCTAAATCTCTGATCTCTAGGTTTTATTGCTGTTGTGTACAGTGCAAGAGTAAGGTGGATTAAGAACTAAAACCTTATTGTATGTCATAGCATAGTCAATAATAACTTCAAATAGTTTTTTTTCTTTTTTCTCTTTTCTATTTTGCGCCTGGGGCTTATTTTGCTCAGGGATTTAACTTGAAAGTGGAGGAGTGTCTGATATTGAGAGGAGCCCACATGAAGAGAAACATAGGTTAAAAAGTGGAGAAGGGAAATATAATCAAAGGAGTAAGGAGGATTCAGGGTGGAAGTGCCCCCTTCTGGCCCCTCCCTAGCTCCATCTCTGACATTTGGAACTGTATCACTCTAGAAGATTCTTGTGGACTTAGTTACCTTGTCCTCTCTAGTGAGAAAGGAAGATATGAAGAATCATATGTAGCTAATAAATATGCCCTAGGTCTATAGGATTAATGCTAAAATTTAGAGAAAAAGAAATGTTGCTACATTGAACCTCTTCTTCGAAAGCCCTTGTGCATTTAACGCTGCTTTGTTGAGTCTAAGTTACTTGCCTTTGTGCTTATCCAAATAGGCACTTTCATTTTTACAAAGTCTACAGTTTTCATTGTCTGAGGTTCAGAAATTTTAATATAAAAGCCAAATTTCATCGAAACTATTTCAACCTCAATAGCTTTATTTTCTTTTAGAATTAATTAATTGTGTTCTCAACTCCTACTTTGGTTAAATGCTATTGGTCTTGTTCCCATTGACTGTTGTTTCTAACTTGCTTCTGTTGAAAGATTAATTTGATATCTTTTGTATATTGAATTTTTTTCGTGAAGGTTTGGAACATTGCATCACAGCACCTGTTGGAACTGAGAGAAACCCACTTATAGCTGACCAGGAGGTTATACTTTTTAGATCAATAACAGAGAAAAGGGGGTCCTCAAGGCATGACCTAATATTGGACAGGCTGTCAGAGCAACAAAAGGTATATGCAAGTGTTATTGTATGTGGATGATCTTACATTTCAAACTTGTGCTTTTGTATTTTCATTCTAATTGGAGTGAGTTATACCCAGAATCCAGATATTAATGTATGTTTGGCTGTTATGTTTATTCTTGTATGAAAGATGAAAATGTGGAACAATGCTACTTGTTCTTATGTGTATTGGACATATTCATGTTGAAGTGCTGCGTTGTCATTTTGTTTATTGAGGGTGATGTGGCCTAGTATTTGTATCTATATATGAAAATACTTGATATCTAATATCTTCATCTTGTTTCCCTTCCCTGCCCATAATGAAGTATTCAGAGCTTATTTACTTCTGAAGAATAACCTTTATATCTTTTGGTTCTTGACATGTTGATGGGTTATTTGAAAAACGTGGTTATGCTGTGCCTTGTAGCTTTGGCATTGTGGTCTGTATTATTAGCATGTTCACAACACTTTCTTGTTTTGCTTCTCAGCGACAACTGATTGCTAACCTAGTGAAGATACAAAATGATGGGACTGTTGAAGTTGATCTAGAAAAGAGTGCATCTGTTGCTCCAGAATTATTAGAGCTCCAATCTTTTGAAGAGTTAACAGTGAGTGGAAGTCTTATTTCTGAATCTAAAAATTCAGTTCCACGGTTACAAATTGTCATACTTGTTGTTGGAACTAGAGGCGACGTACAACCTTTTCTGGCCATTGCAAAGAGACTTCAGGCATGTTTAAATATTTCATTCAGTTCATCTTGGTGCACATGAGAATTGTTTGATTAAATCGTTGTGATTTTTGTTATTGCTTACTTGCGTGTCGTATGGTGTAGATCTCCCTAATATCTTAATATGTAATTTGCTGTGTACGAGTTAATTTTCCCTAACTAATGGAATCTACTACGTGAACTTGTTTTGAGGTCATAATTTTAGTTATGTTCAATGGTAACATTCATTCCACATTGCTTATCATCAGCAGTCCGTTCCTTAAATTAACATATCAGGGTTACAAGTTTCTTCGTCTTTCTACTGATAAGGCTACAAGACAACATGCTTATAAAATTAAAGTGAATAAAATTTTTAACTTGTGTTTTACTTTAATATTAGGCTTACATGAGAAATTATGATATCTTTTTCACATCATATATAGATTTCCTTTTATTTGCTTAGTTCTGAAAAAGCTTTTTACTGTTTGTAATGTATTGGTATCTTGATAGTTTGTCATTGGTTATATAAGTTTCTAATTTTGGGCAAGGACTTATTCTGGTTGTCTGTATTTTTAGTTAGCTTTATTTGTTCATGTTGAAAATCCATAGGCTTGTCCTAATTGTCTGATTGCTGGCTCAAGATTTGTACTGCTGATCTATTTGAAAGGATGCAAAATATTGATTTTAACTACTGTTAATGAATCTTACATCCTAGCAGTCAGTTTTGTCGAATTCATAAATGAAATAATATTTACTTGCAGGAGTATGGTCATCATGTTAGGCTGGCAACTCATGCTAATTTTGACACATTTGTAAAGTCAGCTGGTGTAGATTTCTATCCTCTGGGTGGTGATCCCCGTGTGTTGGCAGGATGTAAGAGGTTCCTTTGTAATACTTTCATTAATATTTAATAATTCATATTTCAGTCTACTTTTACTTTGTGCTTAACTTGACTGAAGACCCTCTTTTAGCTCCTTTATATTGTTTCACCTATTATATTTGGTGTTTGGATCAGAAAATATGCTTGAATGCGCTGATATCTCATGGTGCACAAATATACTTAATTTCTCCTGTTGATTTCTGAAAAGGCCAACTTAAAGATTTTAGGGCAAATTATATAAAACCACCTTGTACTTAGATGCTTTTATAAAAGACCACCTTCTACTTTCAATTGGAACAATTAACCCACAATTAACCCCCTTGTATTATTATATTTCACCAATTAAACATATTTAATAATTTTCAGACAAAAATACCCTTATCCCCAACCCACCACCACTGGTCGTGTATATGGAGCAGCTACTCTTAACCTGCTCTCTTTAAAGTGTTAAGCACTCAAACAATTGTTAGTCTGGAGCCAACCTAATGCATTAGCCAATTATTCTTCTAACATAATACTGAGGCTGAGGATCGAACTCCGTATACTGAGGCTGAGGATCGAACTCCGTATACTGAGGCTCTGATATCATGTAAAGAACCAATTTAACCAAAAAGCTTAAGCTGTTGGGTGAGGCTACATTAATGGTTTTATATATCTCAACACTCCCTCAATCTACCTGTTAAGGTTCCTATGTTCCGGCTTCCTAATCGCATCCTTAACCCCTGGGCGGCTCTTGCCCGCCACGCTCGCTTATCGTGTTGGGACCCTGACCTGCTTTTCACCAAATCTGGGTGAAGACCTAGCGCCTTGCCTTTGGACAAAGACCCTGACCCATTTTTCGCTGCACCCAGGGTTCGATGTAACACGTCGCTATGAAGGGTATGCCCCAACGAAATATCATAAGGGTTCATCTCATAAATATAAAAACAGCTGGCTTGCTACACCTGACGCCAACCCTCCTCCTTTATCCTGGCTTGGGAAAGGCCATGCATGCAAGCACGCATAGGCGGAGTTGAAATGTTATAGTACAAGGGGGTTAATTGTTCCAATTGAAAGTAGAAGATGGTCTTTTAAAAAAACACCTAAGTACAAGGTGGTTTTATATAATTGCCCAAGATTTTATAAATACTTTTCCTGGAGCAGTATAGAAGATCTTGCTGTTATACCTCAAGCCGTTACTATATTAATGAATTGTCCAAATTTTTAAAGGATTAATCATAGTCTCAACAATGTAAACTAGATACTTTAACATATCTTGCCATCCTAGAACTATCCTAGAACTGCATATGAACCTACAACAGATCTGAAATGGATATGGATGTATGATATTATAACTACCAAGAAAAATATATTTGTTCTTGGAGAAAGGATTTCAAATACCATCCAAGCATCTTAAAAAACCAATTGAATTTTAGGGTAAAGAGAGGAGAGATGATAGAACTGAATAAATACTCAAACCTAAATATAAATATTCTCGAATAAAAACTTTATTCCCTAGAAATCGTAAATCTCATCAAAATTATTGAAGCCTTATAATTTCAATTTTTTTATACAATCAATTCTGAGACAGTAATCCTTCTAGTGTATGAAATTTACGATAGCAAGTTGTAAGATAATTAAACATGCACCGATGCCCACAATGTTTATCAAGCTAACTTGGACAATGACTCTGATATTTTAAGCTTTGACTCTGTTCTACTCTTGGCTCTGTTTTTTTATTTTTGTTTCGAAACACGCTGAAACAATCTTTTTTTTTTTTTTTGTAGATTTAATAATATTCCATTTTCTCTCCTTTTCATTATATATATGTATACTGATATACTAAATGAGTTATTTCAATAATAGATATGGCAAGGAATAAAGGTTTGATCCCCTCTGGTCCCGCTGATATATCTATGCAAATGAAGCAGCTGAAGGCCATCATTGATTCCCTTCTTCCGGCATGCACAGCACCCGATTTGGAAACTGGCGTTCTTTTCAGAGCTCAGGCTATTATTGCCAATCCTCCTGCGTATGGTGAGTGGTTAGAAGATTATTGTATTGTGTATTTCTTCTTTCATACCTTTCTTATGATTGATTTTTTTTTTAATGATTAATTTCAAATAGCTCTTTTATTGTAACGTGATAATAATATCACATGCTTTGCAAGTATGACATTTGATGGTTCTATCATTAACCCTATGACTACTCTATAGTACCTGTGGAGTTGTTAGAGATATATAGAAGTCATTAATGTAGCCTCATCCACTAGCTTAATCTTTTGAGTTGAATTGGTTCTTTATATAGTATCAGAGCCTCGTTGTTACGAGTTCGATCCTCACTGCACCTCACTTTCTCTTGTGAAATTTCTTAGCACCGGTAGGTGGGCATGTGCATTGCTCGCTTTTCAAGTCTAGTGGGCTCTCGTATGAGGGGGTATGTGATAGAACTAGAATTTAATTCAGAGTAAAACACAGCACATCAGGTATTTGGCCCAGAAATCTGGATTTTCTCATATATTTATCACTACTCACTTCAATTACAACTCCTGAATTATAAAGTGAAAGAAAGAAAATTGCAAAAGAGAACTAACAAGCTTAGTGCAATTGTAGAGGCACTAATCTCTCCCAAGAATACCCTAATCCCAATCTCCCTCTTCCCTTCTCTTCTTCTCCCTTAAATAGCCCACCAAGACTCTATTCCACCTCAGCTTCATGCTGCACACGCCCCCTCCCCTTTCCAACAGAATTTCTAACAACTTTGTGACTATCCTCACTAACCGTAATATTCCCTACATTTCCTCTTTCATGTGAGTCAGCCTTGGGATTTAATCCCCTGTGGCGCCGTCTACTATATACCTTGAGAGGAGGGGTCTTATCAATACTCCCCCCTAAGACATTCACCTTGTCCTCAAGGTGAAATTCTGGAAATTGAAGGGCGATTTGGGCTGAATCTTCCCAAGAATTTTCAAAAGAAGGAAGCTTCAACCATTTAAGGAGGACCTCAACACGTCCCATGGCATTACGTCTCCACTGCAAGACCGCTTCCGGTTGTACACAGAGCTCCCACTCTTCATTCAGCATGGGAGGAAGGGGTTGAACAACATGTGTAGAAGAGAGAGCCTTTTTAAGAAGAGAGACATGGAAGACATTATGAACTTTACAATCTTCTGGCAATAATAAGCGATATGCTACAGCCCCAACCCTTTCCACCACTTCAAATGGCCCGTAAAATCTTGGACTAAGCTTTTCATTCAACTTTTTTGCTAGAGAACGTAGACGATAAGGCTGAAGCTTGAGAAAAACTTTATCTCCCACTTGAAATTCGACATGTCGTCTATGTTGATCGGACTGTGCCTTCATCCTACCCTGGGCAATTAATAGGTGTTGTTGCAGCTCTTGTAAAATCAGGTCACGATCTTGTAGCATAGTGGAAATTTCGTCTAAGGGGGATATAGCAAAGCTGGACCGAAACAGTGTAGGAGGCTCACAACCATACACTGCCTTGAACGGGCTAGTGCCCGTGGCTGTTTTGAAGGTCGTATTATACCAAAACTCTGCCCAATGCAACCATGATGACCACGTGTTGGGCTTAGGTGAACAAAAACATCGTAAGTAGTCTTCCAAGCAACGGTTTACCACTTCCGTCTGTCCATTGGACTGAGGATGATAGGAAGTACTATATTTCAATTTTGTGCCACTACAACGAAACAACTCAGCCCAAAATGAGCTAAGGAAGACGCGATCCCTGTCACTGACTATGGATTTTGGGAAACCGTGAAGTCTGACTACCTCTTTGATAAATATTAAAGCCACCACCTTAGCTGTGTATGGGTGTTTGAGAGGGATAAAATGTGCGTACTTTGAAAGTCGATCGACCACCACGAAAATTGTGTCATAACCTTGGGCCTTGGGCAGTCCACCAATAAAATCTATTGACAAATCGGTCCAAACGCTAGTAGGAATAGGCAATGGTTGTAATAAACCAGCAGGAGATAAGGTTGACACCTTGTTTTGCTGACATATTGAGCAAGCAGCCACATATTCTTTTATTCTTTTATTCATGCCCTCCCAATACACCAAGCTGTTGATTCTTTTCAAAGTTCTCAAAAAACCAGAATGCCCACCAACATACGAATCGTGAAATTCATGCAACACCATGGGGATGAAATTAGAATGCTTGGCTAACACCAACCTGCCTTGGTGATATAAGCGGCCCCCATTCAAGGTGAATCCATCATGAGTTTGAGAGCTAGTCAGCAGGTCTTGAATAATTCCCTTCATTCTGGGGTCTTCTTGTAATTCTTGCTCGAGCACATCATACTTACTAGCATCCACACATGAGAGAGAAAAACATTGTAAAGTGCGGGATAAGGCATCAGCAACTTTATTATCCTTACCCGGTTGATACTGAATTTCAAAATCGTATCCTAGAAGTTTGGAGACCCACTTTTGTTGCTCCTCTCCCAACAAACGTTGGTCTGTCAAGAACTTCAAGCTTTTTTGATCGGTTTTGATGATGAAGTGTCTACCCAGTAAATATGGGCGCCACTTTTGAACGGCAAAAACAATTGCCATCAACTCCTTTTCGTAGACCGATTTTTCCAGTGCTCTTGAAGAAAAAGCCTGGCTTATATAGCTGAGGGGACGATCATCTTGGGTCAAAACGGCTCCCATCCCTTTTCCTGAAGCATCTGTGACCACAGTGAATGTTTTATTAAAGTCAGGCATAGCCAACACCGGAACCGAACACATAGCTTCCTTGAGCCTTTCAAATGCTGACTGGGCCTCTCCTCCCCAAAAGAAGGCATCCTTCCGCAACAGATCAGTTAATGGCTTTGCAATCTGACCATATCCTTGGACAAATTTTCTATAATATCCTGTTAAACCCAAGAATCCCCTCAACCCTTTTAAGGTGGTGGGACTGGGCCATTGAGACATGGCTGCAATCTTGGAAGGGTCGGCTTTTACCCCCTCCTGAGAAATCAAGTGGCCCAGGTACTCGATTTGCCTCTGTCCAAAGCTACACTTTTTTTTGTTTGCCACCAAACTATGTTGCCTTAAAATCAACAGCACGCACCGCAGGTGATGCAGATGTTCATCCGGATGGTGGCTATAGATCAAGATATCGTCGAAGAAAACCAACACAAACTTGCGTAAGTGTGGCTTCAGTATCTCATTCATCAGTGATTGAAAGGTAGAAGGAGCGTTGGTCAGCCCGAAGGGCATGACCAAATACTCGTAATGACCCTCATGCGTTCGAAATGCCGTCTTGGGTATGTCCTCCGTTCGCATTCTGATTTGATGATAACCAGACTTGAGATCTAGTTTAGAAAAAATACTGGCACCCCCTAGCTCGTCCAATAGTTCCTCAATGACTGGGATTGGGAACTTGTCAGGAACTATGAGCTTGTTGAGAGCCCTATAATCCACGCAGACGCGCCAGCCACCGTCTTTTTTGCGTACCAGAATCACAGGGCTTGAGTACGGACTAATGCTTGGTCTGATCATACCTGCAGTGAGTAACTCAGACACCAATGATTCAATCAAGGTTTTTTGATAGTATGGGTACCTGTAAGGCCGCATGTTTGGCACCTCACTCCCAGGTTTCAACTCAATAGCATGATCGTGACGTCGTTGTGGGGGCAAGCCCTGAGGTTGCTGGAAGATGTCATCAAACTCTGTCAGCAGGGTAGACAACTCGCGCCAACCTTCCACTACAGTTGCTACTTCTTCTTGTATCCACTGCGGTTCCACCACACACCCTTGACCAGTGTCCTTAAACGTTTTAACCATGGACCGCAAGGATGTTAATGCCCCTTTTCGCGACAGAGCGGGGTCACCATGGAGGATCATCATGTTATCCCCATCGCTGAACCTCAACGTAAGTTTGTTGAAGTCAGCTGTGATTTCCCCCAACTTCTTCAACCATTCCATGCCTAAAATCACCTCTGCTCCACCCAAATCGAAAACGAACAGATCCAATGTCGTGCGAAACTCTTGGATTTGTAGATCCACGCGTCGGCACACCCCTTGACTGCCCACCTTATGCCCGTTTCCAAGCACGACGTTAAAGCTACAAGATCCTTCAATGGGAAGTTTCAGACGTTCCGCTACTTGTCGACTGACAAAATTATGGGTCGCTCCACTATCAACCAGCATCTTCACCTTCCCACCGTTCACCATACCCCACATCTGCATGCTTTGGTTTGAAGAGAGCCCTAACACACTGTAGATGGAAAGCTGTAAGATCGTCGCATCTGACGGTTGTGGCTCCTCCTCCTTCTGGACGGTCTCCGGTCGTCCCTCCACGTCGAACGGAGTTTCTGGTTCCAATGGTTCTTCGTCTTCTTCGATGACGAACAACCGCAGGTGCGCATTTCGGCATCTATGGTTGCGGTCCCACCTCTCCCCACACTTGAAGCAAAGGCCCAAACGGCTTCGCTCCCGGAGCTCCGTCTGGCTGAGCCGTCCCCCACCGTCGGTTTGGTTGCTTCCCGAAGATTCGAGAGCCTTGGGATCACCTTCAGTACTGACGTTTTGCGTGCGTGTGAGGTTGGTCTGTCCCGCACGCACTTCACTATGTCCCATGTGAGATACGCGATGACTGACACCTGGCACAGACACGTTGTGGCTCGCGGCACCCTTGGCACGTGCGTCACTAAAAGATCCCCTCATGGGCTGATGTGAGCGGCCCAAGAAACTGGGCCTTCCCACCCCCAGCGGTCCCAGCCCATCCTGAACCCATGACGCATTCCTTTTCTCCAGCGTCATCGTCTTCTTCATCAACTCAGCTAAGGAGGGAACGTCAGCTTGCATCAATTCAGTGCGAAGGCTGCCATGAATCCCATGCAGCCACATCTCCTTCAACATCGTCTCATCAGCGTAGTGAATAGGGCTGATAATTCGTTCAAACTCAGCCCTATAATCAGCAACGCTTCCTGTTTGTTTCAGATTCATCAACTCTTGATATGGACTCCCAGTTACCTCCAACTGGAATCGCTCCATCACGTCAGCACGGAACTCCTCCCACGACGCGTGGGGATTGGCACGTTCCCAAACAAAAAACCAGTTGAGAGCTGGTCCATCCAAAACAACCATGACCGCGTCTAATTGTGCCGCTGCGGGTATCGCGTTCACCAGGAAATATCTCTCCACCTTGTTCACCCAAGAAAATACATCCTCTCCAGAGAATCGAGGGATCTCCAACCTGGGTTGACGCGAAAGTCCCCCTCCATGTCCACCAGCGATGGGGTTTCGCCAATCGGAGTCTGTAGATTCCGTGCTCCTCCGACGAGAACGTCCTCGATGACGAGGATTGCGTTGCAACAAAGCGAGAATTTCATTTAGTCTGTGGTCACTTTGTTCGTGACGTTCCTCAGCCAAAGCTTCGATTCGCCTCAAACGTTCGTCCACAAGCTCAAACCGGTTATCCATGTTGCGAGTAAAAACCATCCAAAGCACCCCAAGGATCGGAGTGCTCTGATACCAGTTGATAGAACTAGAATTTAATTCAGAGTAAAACACAGCACATCAGGTATTTGGCCCAGAAATCTGGATTTTCTCATATATTTATCACTACTCACTTCAATTACAACTCCTGAATTATAAAGTGAAAGAAAGAAAATTGCAAAAGAGAACTAACAAGCTTAGTGCAATTGTAGAGGCACTAATCTCTCCCAAGAATACCCTAATCCCAATCTCCCTCTTCCCTTCTCTTCTTCTCCCTTAAATAGCCCACCAAGACTCTATTCCACCTCAGCTTCATGCTGCACACGCCCCCTCCCCTTTCCAACAGAATTTCTAACAACTTTGTGACTATCCTCACTAACCGTAATATTCCCTACATTTCCTCTTTCATGTGAGTCAGCCTTGGGATTTAATCCCCTGTGGCGCCGTCTACTATATACCTTGAGAGGAGGGGTCTTATCAGTATGTTAGAGATATATAAAAATCATTAATGTAGCCTCACCCACTAGCTTAAGCTTTTGGGTTGAATTGGTTCTTTACAAGGGTAGAACTTAGTTATGCTACTTTGATGACAGCTAAACAATATTCATGTTCTTGAAATAGTGATGGCATATTACCATACCTGTTCAAAGGGCTTACCTTCAAATTTGAGTCAGACTTGTCTAGTTGATATTAACAGCATTTTGCACATGTACACACAATTAATTTTCAATGCTTATAAAAACATTAATTTGGGAGTGGGCTTATATCCTTTGATCAGGAGCATAAACTGTTAAAGTAGAAAATAAAGAAAAATTAAGATATTTCAAGTGATCAGTTTGGCTATAGACTGATGGATAAATTATTATCCAAAGCATGAAAATAATTGCTGTTTTATCTTCAACTTATGCTTTATATTGTAATAATATTAGAGATAAATAGAAGTAAAGAGAAGTAGAGTTTACAACAAATAAGTGAAAAGGAAAATGGAGTAAATGTATGAGTCAATATGCAGATCATTAGCTTTTCAGTTTTTTTTTTTAATTTTTAAATACCCTTTGCATATATATTGCGCTCAAATTTATATTAAACAGAAAGTGTTAACCATGTACTAGAAAAGGAAAAAGGGGAAATCGGGACCCCAAGAGTAACTATGAACATTGAAATATGAAATTCAGGGGGCTTTCACATTCAAATTTCAAAGCATGAAAAATAATGGATTTTTTTTCCTAGAATCTATTTCCGGAATTCATAAGAACATTATTGAATGCAGCTTTAATGAAAAAAATATTTCCATTTTAGAAGAGTATTTTTCTTTGTTTATTGCATAATCGTTTGCAAATTTGCCTCAGATTTGTTTTTTTAGAATAGAATAGATAGAATTATATCTTGTGATTCTGGCTTGCAGGACATGCACATGTTGCTGAAGCCCTTGGGGTGCCCCTTCACATCTTCTTCACAATGCCATGGACGTGAGTTCAAATTGTTATAACAGTTGTGTAACTTTTTATATGTTAGGAAGATAAGGTTTCATAACAAGATATGAGTAATGTTCTAATTCTTGAATTGTAATATTCTTATAGTACAGAAATGCTTTGAAAATAAATATAGTCAAGTAGTCAGATAAATGCTACATTCTTTTTATCATCCCTTCTTCAGTGCTTTTTTTAAATCCTTTTTTAGGTCACTTAAATATTTTTTTCAATATGCAGGCCAACGTATGAGTTCCCCCACCCTTTGGCACGTGTTCCTCAAAGTGCTGGTTATTGGGTATGTACTTTGCGGAAACAATATTTTATAATCTGATGTTGATAATTTTGTATATAATTGCTGGACTGCCTTACCAACAAACCTGTTTCAATATTTCCTCGCTGTCTCCAGTTGTCTTACATAATTGTGGATCTACTAACATGGTGGGGAATGCGAGGAATTATCAATGACTTCAGGAAAAGCAAATTGAAGCTTGCTCCTATTGCATATTTTAGTATGTACCGCGGATCAATATCTCATTTACCAACTGGCTATATGTGGAGTCCTCATGTTGTTCCGAAACCAAGTGGTATGGACAAGGATGCAATCATTAGTTACATCATCTGATGTCCTTATTTTACTTCTTTTTAAATGAGTAATCATTTTATCATTTAAGCCAATGAAGTAGGAGATAAATTCAGTAGTTGTTACTGTCTGGAACAGGCTCGGATGCACAGTAACTGTTGAGTTGGACATATTTGTGAGTATATAACATTATCTGCTGATTAAATAATTAAATGGATTTTATCATATTAATATATAATTTTATCAAGGAAGGCTTTGTAATTGCTTTGGTTCAGATCAGATTCCACTCAACTCTTTAAGTTGTTTAAGCTTAAAGAGAGTTCATATGTATTATGCTTGAAGTGCAGCAAGCTTTTTGTGTTGATGATATCACTATTTGTTAATGTTAGATATATAAGATCATTTGTAGTCCTTCACTTAACAGCTTTAAGTGTTTAGGAGAATTGATCCTTGACAGTAAATAGTAGCCACCTTACATGCTTGGTAGACAAGTTTTGCTTAGAGTCTCAAATGTGTTAGTAAAACTAATACTCCTTTGTTCCGCAGTCCGGGACTATTTAAACTAACCCATTAAGTTAAGAATTCTCAGATGTACTAGTACTAGCAATATCAAGTGTATCTTTGATGCAGTCATAAATTCTCCTGAGAGGCCACAATTACCACGAGCAAACATATTCATGACGAGGAACGCATTTTTGCTATGCTACTATACTAATACTTTTGAAGGGCCGGCTTGGCTCAGCGGTAAGCTTGCTTGCCGTGGTGTGTCAGGTCGCGGGTTCGAATCAGTCTCTCTGCAAAAAGCAGGGGAAAGACTGCCTAGAATATTCCCTTCCCCAGACACTCACGAAGTGGGTATTTGAACTGGGTCGGCCCTTACTATACTAATACTTTACTTGCTATGCTATTCTGCCCAAGTCTGGCCGAGGAAGAATTATGAGCATTTAACTAATTTGCAGACTGGGGCCCTTTAGTTGATGTTGTTGGTTACTGTTTCTTGAGCCTTGCATCAAAGTATCAACCGCGAGAAGATTTTGTCCGATGGATTCAAAATGGACCTCCTCCTTTATATTTTGGGTTTGGAAGCATGGTATGGCTATTTCACTTAAACTACAAATAATTTTTTTATGAAATTATCTCTGATTAGAATTTTTTCGATAAATTTAATTTTTCTGTTTGGATTTTATGGATTTCATTACCACTTATAACCTTAGAGTTGATTACATTCTTGGAGGATCAAGCCTTTATTTCAAGCAAATGAAGCATGATGAGATTTTGCATGCAAGATTTTATAGGTTGTTTTTCCCTTTAAAGACCTGGCACATATGATGCCTGAGAATGGTGCAATGTATTTTTGTCCAGTGTATGTTTGGACTTTGGATTGTAATACAAGTTTAATTTCAGTCTTTCATCTCAATGACTGCTCGATTATTGATCATATAAACTGCAATCAATCATACTTTGGGATGAACAAAGGTTACTCAAATTTCCCAATATTCATATTCAATAGAGGCTGAATTCTGTAATCCCTAAGATAATCTGCCTTATAGGTAACTCAAATAACCATAATTCTACGAAGACAAACAACCTAAACTTGTAACTCAAGAAACCCTAATCTAGAATAGGATATAAAGTTCTAATCAAGCCTACTGATAAGATATCTCAAGATCCTAATAACCAGATCCTATTCTCAAATTATTGATAGTTAATCCCTAAATCCCCAATAATCCCCTGTTTCTCTTGTTGAAGCAAACTTGTCCTTGATCTTTGAATTTGCATTGGATTAATTTTGTTTTTCTTTCATTGAGATTAATTTATTTGTTGTGTATAGCAAATATGAGAGTACTTATGATGATCAGGATAATTCTTAACTAGTTCATGCACAGATGTGACTATGATCAAAGATAATTTCCTTCAGAAGTATTTTTATGACCATTATTAAATTGTGGTAATCTATGATTGTGCGCGATTGGTATACTTTTTGTAAGCCTTGACACTATTGGCAATTTTTTAAAAATGAATTTTTGAATTCCTCTAAATGAAAATGTTGTGTTTTACTATGTTAGCCTCTTGAAGATCCTAAAAGAACAACAGATGTTATATTGGAGGCACTAAAGGATACAGAACAACGGGGAATTATTGACCGGGGTTGGGGCAATCTAGGGAATCGTAAGTATTTTAAGTTTTTGCACCCATTTGTTTCCTCTCTCTTTTTCTTTTTTTTCAAATACCCATTGCTGCTGAAAAATTTATAATTTGGTTTCATGTTCTGTTATTTGTTTGTGTGTCAGTGTCAATGAATGAGTTAAATATGTATTGTTTATTACGGGGTTTGACCTTATGACCTCGCCCAAACCCCTCACCAATAGCCCGCTTTTAGTGGCTTTGTGTTTTATTAATCTTAGTTCTGATTAGATTTTATGAATTCGCATACATGAATGTACCAGACAAATTTACATTTGATAATTATGTCATTAATTTTCTCATTCTGCTATGTCATGCTCTTTTGTTCTTTGGAGTTCAGAAGTAATCTTAAGAGGGTGACTTCTATGACAAGGCACATCGATTCAACAAACTGATGAGTTTTTTTTATTATTATTATTTCTTTAGGAGGGGGACAAAAAACAGTAAACGAAAATTTTATAAAAACAATTCTTTTGAAATTGTCTAATCACATGCTCTGGCTCCATTAATAGATACAAAAAGTAGTTGTTAAGCATGCAATGATAATTCTCGGTTTTTATTCCTTTTTCTTTCTTTTTCAACTAGAATATGCACTGTTTTGTGTCGGCTAGATTTTTTTTGAGAAACTGATATAGTTTATTCCAAAGACGAATCCAGGACAGAAGACCAAGATTCCAAAATAGAATTTATGGGTTTGTTTGATGGAAAGAAGAGTTATGTATTTTTGACTCATGTCCTGGTCAGTGTAGAGAATTTTGCTTCTCAGGAGCTAAAGGATGAATGAACTGTAAAGGAAGTCGCATAAATGTTCTTCCTAAAATATAATTTTATTTAGTAATTTATAAGGAGAATAAGCAGAAATTAACACCTCAAGGCTTAATCACCCTGCCAATTGGCAAGTAATGTCAACCTTGATTGGCAGAAATAACTTTAAGTATCATATTAAAGTTAAATAATGCCAAGAGGCTAAAAGAGATTGAATATTTCAGCTTCTATTCATATACCGTTAAGAGAAATATAAAAGCTATTAATGTAGCCTCACTTAATAGTTTAAGCTTTTGAATTGAATTGGTTTTTAATATAATATCAGAGCCTTTGTGACTAAGTGATCCAATGGGCTTAGTGTGAGGGGGTGTGTTATATAAATATAAAAACCATTAATGTGGCTTGACCTAACAAATTAAGCTTTTAGGTTGAAATGGCTGCTTTACATATGCCTTAACGCCAACCCTATTAAATATGTTTTCTATATGTTGTGTCAGTGCATGCCTGTAAAATCTTCCTTGTTATCACTAGCTAATAAATTACATTATTTAAGGGCATGTTTGGTGTGATGTATAAGGCCTGATAGTATAAGCTTATACTATACGTTGTGACATTTTCAGTTGTTTGGTATGACCATCGTATAGTATAAGCTTATACAGCAGGATCCCCTTATACATCAAAATGATGTATAACTTAATCAAGCCTAGGAGTGGTGGATTAGGCATGATAAGGGATTGATGTATTAATATTGCTTACAAGTACAATTCCCAAGAATTAATATATCATTTCAATATTTAAATATTAAAATAATTTTTTTTAATATATTAGTTTTCAAAATATTGAAGGATATTATTTTATACAATACTGTACCAAATGCTGGATAGTATTAAAATTTAATCAGGTCTTATACTATCAAATCTTATACTGTGAGGCCTTATCCTATACTATGCACCAAATATGCCCTAACATCATCAATTTTCCCGTTAATAACTCGATTTAGTGAAATTATCTGTTGAATCTTCTGAATTTTGATGCTCTTGAAGAATTGATAAACCTTTTTCATAACATGTCTTATGATATGCATTGAGAAAATTATACGTTTTGATCTATGCATTTTAGGTAATTGACATCAGTTTCACTTGCATTATGCAGTGGAAGAAGTTTCTGACAATGTTTTCCTTCTGGAGGAATGCCCTCATGATTGGCTGTTTCCTCAATGTTCTGCTGTGGTGAGTTTCAATACATGTTTTCTTGTGGGTTTATTTGGGAAAGAAAGAAATCGCTTTGGAATGTGTCAGAGTGGTTTACTTGTTGCTAGTTTAAGCCTTTTTGGCTTTGATTCTTTCTTTCCTAATATCACGACCCAAACTTTAGTTGTGAGAAGTTCTTCCAAGAGAAAGCTAAGAGAAAGAGGGGCAAGGGGTTTGGCGTGGAATGTCCACTCAGATTGAGCATGAAATAACTGGAAGATATTTTGGCACAAAATTGCAGGTGCATCATGGTGGAGCTGGAACCACGGCTACAGGAATAAAAGCTGGGGTAATTAATGTTCAATATTATCTTCTCTGAGTTAAATTCTTTTCCATAATCCAAGGATTCGTAATGACATGACTATGGTGCTTATAAAATTAATGAATTTATTGCTGCTGCTTTTTTTTCCTAATATGAATACCATAACTTGCAGTGTCCAACAACCATAGTTCCATTCTTTGGAGATCAGTTCTTTTGGGGAGATAGAATACATCAGAAAGAGTTGGGACCAGCCCCAATTCCAATATCTCAACTCAGTGTTGAGAATTTATCAAATGCCATAAAATTCATGCTCCAGCCAGTGGTAAACTTAAATTCTATTCATCCCTCTATTTAGATATCCCATTCCTACCATCCTCTCTTATACATCAAATGAATAAAGATATTAAATTTGTAGTTATCAAAGGCCTTACTCATTCAATCCAGGCCTGCTTTTTTGTTTCCTTCTGTATACTTATAATCATAATGATAATGTAATATGGTTTAGCCAAAAATTATATTGACGGTTAATGGGATTGTAAATCGTCAGGTGAAATCTCGAGCAATGGAAATAGCAAAGTTGATTGAGAATGAAGATGGTGTTGCTGCTGCAGTTGATGCATTTCATCGCCATCTGCCTGATGAGCTACCACTGCCAACTCCATCTCCGGTGGAGGAGGACAACCCAAATCCTTTGCAATGGTTTTTTCTCCAACTTGCCCAGTGGTGCTGTGTGCCTTGTGGTGGTGTGTAGTAGTTTTTTGGTTTTATAGGAGCCTTCCATATTTTCAGAAAGGTAGCATAGTGTTTTGCTTTGGTATTTCATTCATTCTGTCACCTCTCTTATGTGAGGGTTTGACTAACAATAAGATTTTTTTTACCCCCCACCTTTTGTATAGGAGGTTCTGTCATTTGTGATAGATTTAGAGTTGAGGGGTCTTGTGTTATAAAAAGAGCTGGGTAACATCAGTCATGTGTATGTGTTTGTATTTTGATAGCTGATGATATCATAAAAGAATTTTGTGTAGCTTGAGGTTCAAATTGCTTTCTTATTTTTTGTCTCATCTCTCCTATTAATTCATCTTGGTTTTTAAATGGGTGGGAGATATTCTGTGTTTCATAGATATGAAGTTCACATTACTGATCCTTGTGTTTGAATTATGACCCAAAAAATAAAAGTAAACTATGGCAGGGTGATTTACCATATTATTGATTAGAGAAATATAATATAAAACCATTCAAAATTCATTACTTATTAACTTAAGTTTTTGAGTTAAAATAATTCTTTGGATTATATTTCAGACTTTCACTTTGGCTTGAACATTTTGTCATGATATTTTTTAATCGACAGCTTTGCCTGAACATTTAGTATTTAATCCTCAGTTATCACGCTGCAAAGACATTTTCATGCTTTCATGTTTAAGGTTTATTTTTAAATAGGTCAATAAAATTATTTTTTAATTACTTTTTCTAAATGTCAGAACATAGTCAGATTTATAATTTAACATATATTATATTAATAGTTTAGGTCGACCCGAAAAAGTCCAAAGCTTAGCATGTGACATTTTATTTGATTGCCTTTTACCTCAACAAAATTTGTAGTCCATATCAACTGACATAAACATTTTTCTTTTATTTTATTTTGATATACTGATTTGACTATTTATTGCATATTTTCTGGAAGCTGATGTTGCTATGAAATACATTAAATCATTATGTTTTTCTGGTGTCACGTAATAAAAGTAAGAATTTTTTTTTTCTTTATGGAAATTGTAATTTAAACTCGAAATTAATAAACCTGAAGATTGACATATCAGATTGTGATATCTTATCATCACAATTAACACCAAAAAAACTATTTTTTTTAAATAAATTCGAAGGTATCTGTATCCTCCTGCCGTAACCGAAGACTAATCCCCGTCGAGCACTGTCGGATCCTTTCCGGGATGGCTCTCCCAAATCCTTTTTTTTCCATTCTCAGGGCTCGAACTCTGATTAAAGGGTTCAGGCTCCTTATCACATGTGCCAAAGGAGTTTGGTAAAAAAAAAACTAATTTCTTGACACATGACTCAAATATTGTTTTTCTTGTTCTTCAAAATTGCTTTATGTGAAAAAATCATGTAATTGTATATTGAGCTTTCTTTTTAGTGAAAAAAAATGTTTGGAATTAAAAAATCGTGGCTATTGAAAACTAATGATTTTAGGGAAAAGTTTAAAAATATATGGTTTTTTTTTTTGGTAAGCAAAAATTTATGGTATTTACTTTGGAATCACTTACCTTTAATCTTTCTTTTTTATCACTTATCTTCATGTTTAATGAAAAAGGTTAACTCAGTTTTTAACCATGATGAATTTAAATGGAAAAAAAAATCACATAAAGGTAATCGATAAAAAATATTAATGGATAATAATTCTAAATTAAACCGAGGACTTTTAAATTATTTTTCGTTAAAATTACTGGGAATTTTTTTTTCCTCAACAACGTGTAAGAAACACTAAACCCATACTTAACATGGCATTAAAATTAGTTATTACCGCAATCTACTTAGAATTGTGAAAAGTGAAAACCGTTTTGTGTTAGAGACGCTATAAATAGGGGTGTTAACGGGCCGGGCTGAGCCGAGCCGAGCTTTGATTTTAACGGGCCAAGCATGTATTTAAACGTGTCCGACTGGCCTTAGCCTGTTACCTGTCACGAATATAATATTGGCATGTGGCCTGGTTTATTTACAAAAAATAAAAGTCTGTGTGAAGCCTGTCTTAGCCTGTTAAAGAATAAAAATAAGAGAACAAAATTCTACAAAAAATCAATTTCCAGATAGAAACCTTACCTTCCAATTTGCAGCAATAATTTACAAAGTCTATAATAAATAAATAAAAATTAAAGTGAGAGAAGGTATATAACAAATTATATTATCTTAGCCCATTATAAAAAAAAATGCCAACAAAAATAAAAAATTGACACAAACAAGCAGTGCACAGTGGAACGAATGAGTTTTTGTGGGTTTGTTTGTGTGAAGGAGGATGAAGGATAATATAGAACAACAATAGTAATTCCATAAATATACATAAATTCAATATATATCCAAATAACATAATATAGAACAAAATCATTCAAAAAGTCTGTTAAACCAATAAAATGAGGTGAAATAAATTGATGAGAGAGTTATTACAAGTAGTATAAAAAATATAAATAAATATTTATAGACTAGGCTAGCCTGGGAGGCTCTAAGGCCGAGCTTATGAATTAGAGCCTGAGGCCTTTTTATTAAACGAACTTTTATACAAGTCCAAGTCCGGTTCCAACACGAGCTTTTATTAAACGAGCTCAGGCCTTTACGAGCCGAGCCAAAGGCCCCTGAAAGGCCCCTGTCTCGTTTACCACCCTTAGCTATAAATAGTACGGGTTTTATCTTTTAACATAACATAACAAACTTTCTTACACTCATAACATTTTGTAGGGCACACATATTTTAAAACAAAAAAAAGTATGGTACGTAAAATGAATCACTTTTATTACTATATAATAAACATAAAACCCAAATAGTATAGTGGGTCCCATGCAAAACACCAATTTCCTATAGATTGCTGCAAAAACCCAACTAACTCCACTTTCAACTTCAACTCTCACTCTCAGATTCTCTTAAGTCGCACACATGCGGTGGCCGGCGCAGCCGCCGAAGAACGTCGGCTTGGGCGTCGCCGCCATGTCCTACGTGGCCGTCGACTACCTTCGCCACCTGTCCCCGGCGTGGCACTCGCGGCTGCAACCGGTGCTCTGGTCCCTCCTCGCCCTCACGGCCGTGGCTCGCGTCCCCTCCTACCGGCACTGGTCCGCGGAGTTCCGCGCGGTGGTTCCCTTCGTCGCCTCCATGCTCTTCATGCTCGCCTCTCTCCTCTTCGAATCCCTCTCCGTTCGCTTCGTCACCGCCGTGCTCGGCCTCGACTGGCACCGGTAACTGTCCCCCGAATCAACTTCGTTTCCTTGTTTCTTCTTCTGTTGTTCTGTTTGTTGTGATGTGCGGATCAATATTGTTTCTAATCCTTTTCTTTAGTTCAATCTCGTGATTTTTTATTGATCTGAACGAATTTCTGGGAAGCGGAACTTGTTGGAAATGTAGCTTCTTAAGGCGAATCTTGAGTTAGAAAATGAACTATGTTGCTTCTTTGATTTCGAATTATTTTTTTTGTCATAATTTTCTGTGAGGAAATCTGAGCTATTGGATTCGATTAGCACAGTATGTAATGGTTCATTTCCTTTAGTTCTCTGAGCTAGTATTTGTTTCTATTTTTTGAATATTTGGTTTTGGATGAGGACTTTTTGAAGTTCTAGATCTGAGCTATTGGATTTGATGGTTGTTTTGGCTGCTTGGATCCACACTGCCAGAATAAACAGAGTTCAAGTGTTATTAGCATAATAAGAGTTATAGAAGCGCCTAAATAATCCCATGATATAGAATGGCTGGTGGAGGATACTTCCTGAATTCTCTCTTTGGTTAAAATAAGAATTATCATATTTATGTTCGTGGAGAACTATCTGAAAAACCTGATAGCCCGTTTGTTATATTGTGACTTTAAAATTGAAATGGTCAAAGCTAATCTTTTTTTTGTGGACATGTTTTAACTAGTGTATAATTACTGCTTGTTACTATCTGTAATATTTTCTTATAACTATGGTTTGCTTCGGCTTTTTTGACATAAACCAAACTTCAAACTGCTATTGTACTTTTTTTTGTATACAATGGTGGTATTGTGGTTTGAACTCATAACCTCATGCAAACTACCCAAGCCCTCACCACTAGCCCACTCCTAGTGGCTTAAAACCTGCTCTTGTATTTTCTATTTGAAGGATGAAAACTTGTTTACTTATTTTTTTTGGCAGTGATACACCTCCTCTTCCGGACACTGGTCAATGGTTGCTCCTGGCATTAAATGAGAAACTTCCTAGTGTAATTGTTGAGATATTAAGAGCTCGTATTATTGGATTGCACCATTTCTTGATGTTGTTTATGATGCTGGCATTCTCTGTGCTATTTGATTCCGTAAGAGCTCCAGGCCTCGGACTAGGTGCCAGATACATGTTTACCATGGCAATTGGCCGCCTTCTTCGTGCCATTACTTTTGCATTTACAATTCTGCCATCAGCCCGTCCTTGGTGTGCCAATTCTCGGTTCAAAGTTCCAGCATATCCTCATCATTGGGCTCAGAAATATTATGTTCCCTATGCTTCAGATCATAATGCTATCAGGCAGTTGATAAATCTAGATAATGCTTATGGTATGCAGAGTATTATTTTGCTGGGTGCTAGTATTTGCTCATATAAAGTTTTGTTATCAGACTTTATACTGTTTTATTCTGGGGTTGCTCATATTTTGTCCCATAATATTGACAAATTTATTGGACTTGGTAGTGCTCATTAAAAGATCCGCTTGAATTTTTTTTTTTTTCATAAACATTGTTGGCCAGAAAGAGTAAATTTGAATTGAAGCTGAAAAATATTAGGTTTTGAACACTGGAATTATTGGCATCCACTTGTGGTTTCTCTGGTGTGGTTTTATTAAGAAATCTGATCATGAAATTCTCGTGATTATATGAATTTTAGATTCTATTATTTCATGTACCATCCGTAAATTTAATGTTAAAAAGTTTTTAATGATTTGGGTCTATAAGCTGGATAATAAATATGTGCATGATTAATCCCTTCCTCTACCTCTGTAAGAACCTGTTCACCTTTACAGATATTTTGTTTGTGCGAGAAGGTCCTGCAAATTAACATACTCTTCTTTCTTAGTTGACATTGGACAACCGGTTGGTGACTACCAGCCATCTTGGGGTTCGATGAGCTTTCTAATTGATTTTCTGCGACCCACTGCCTCCGAAGGACCTTCATGGTACAGTCTGTTAAAGACAGCTGGAGGTGGCTGTAATGACCTCCTATACAGTGGCCACATGCTTGTTGCTGTACTCACGGCTATGGCTTGGACAGTAAGATTTGAAGTTCATTGCAAACTGCATTGTCTTATCATCTTGTGGTGTTTTGCATTTGATTTTAAAGTAGGAGCCTGATTCTTGACATTTCTATCTTAAAAATGGTTGCAGGAAGCCTATGGAGGTTTCAGTTCCGCTCTTGTATGGCTTCTTGTAATTCACAGTGCCCAAAGAGAAATACGAGAACGCCATCATTACTCTGTAGACTGCATTGTAGCCATCTATGTGGGGATCCTCCTCTGGAAGATGACGGGTTTTATCTGGTCACAAGTTACACCTAGAGATAATAGGAGGCTAACTAAGCTTGAGAAGATTCAAAGTAGACTAATCCAAGCTGCAAAGGACTCGGACATTGATGAAGTGAGGGAGCTTCTCAAAGAGATTGAGTTAAGCAGTGAAGAGAGCAAGAATCCGACTACAATTAAATATGGACGGTTGTTTCGTTGTGTCACTATTGTCTTTGCACTTACCATCGTTGTTCTGGCTATCACATTGACAAGTGATGGATGATCTTCTTGTGACCTGAATTTTTACAATGCGACACATGGTTTTAAACTGTTTGTTTGTATTTTTCACGTATTCTGGTGCTATCAGGTATCACACTTACCTCATGTCTCTACTTCAAACGTCTCACATGCTCTTCAAGCTTTGGCTACTAACTATGACAGAAACGGAGTTAGCTAGGTTTCTGTTTTATTCTGTTAGCTGTTAGTTAACAGTTTGTTATTTGTTTCTTTCAATTCTGTTAGCTGTTAGTTCCGTTTGTTAACAGTTTGTTATTTGTTTTTCCTTTGCTTTAGTGTTTGTATAAATAGCTTAAGGCATTTTGTATCTGTTTAGTTTTTGGTTAATACAATTCAGTTACACAAAACAATGAGACTTTTCAGTTTTGTTATGGTATCAGAGCTCTAACAAAGAGCTCTGGTATTCTGCCTTCATATTCTCAAAAGAATACTGTGTTGATCGAAGTTCTAAAGCAGAAGTCCTCTCTCATCGATGGAGGATCAACTGGCAACTTCATCTCAAGGATCGGCACAACCTGATAAACGTTCAGATCTGTCAAATCCATTTTTCCTACATTCAAATGAAAGTCCTGCATTAGTTCTTGTCAATCCACCTCTGACAGGAGCCAATTATCACACATGGACGCGAGGAATGAAAGTTGCATTGATTTCCAAGAACAAACTTGGTTTTGTGGATGGAAGCATCAAGGCACCTGCAAATGATCATCAAGATTATGCTTCATGGCAACGTTGCAATACCATGGTAATGGCTTGGATTCATCGTTCTATTTCTGAGTCAATTGTGAAATCCATAATTTGGATCGAAAATGCAAGAGATGTTTGGCTAGATTTACAGGAACGATTCTCGCAATCCGATGTTTTTAGAATCTCAGATTTACAAGAGGAATTTTATAAGCTTCATCAAGGATCTAACTCAATAACTGAGTTTTTCACTCAACTAAAAACTCTCTGGGATGAATTGGAGAGTCTCAAGCCTCTCCCTATATGCACGTGTATCACTCCCTGTACCTGCGGAGCTCTTCGGAAGATGAGAACTTATCGAGAACAAGATCATGCAATTAGGTTCCTGAAAGGACTCAATGAGCAATATGCTCAAGTCCGCTCACAAATCATGCTCTTGGATCCTTTGCCAAATGTGAACAAGGTTTTCTCCATGGTAATACAGCAAGAACGACAATTCAAACAAGAAATTCATGTAAATGATTCTGCAAATACACAAGCATTCAACATTTCTCGTGATAACAATTATGTTCGTGACAACAATGTTGTTTCCATGAATCGTGGTGGATTCAATGGTGGTGGAAGAAATTTTAGAAGTCGTGGAAGAGGACAAGGATATGGAGGAAGGAATTCAAGTTCGAACAAATTGTGCACTCATTGTGGTAAGAACAATCATACAATTGATACATGTTTTCATGTTCATGGTTTTCCTCCAGGTTATCGCACCAAAAGCAATAATCAACATGCAGCAAACTTGACAATTCAACAAAGTCCAAGTCAGTTTGAATCTGAAAACAATGATTCTCAATCAAATATGACACTCACTCAGAATCAGTATCAGCAAATCATGAATCTACTGCAAAACAACAACTTGAATCAAACCACAAATGCAGCACACGTGGCAAATTCAGCCATAATCTCCAATGTCAATACACCTTCCCATAAGAATGACTCAGGTGTGCAGTGGGTAGTTGATACAGGTGCAACCGATCATGTATCTTGTGTTAGATCACAATTTCTTTTTCTAAATGATATTCAACCTATTCCTATTACTTTGCCAAATGGTTCACACATTACGGCTTGTCAATCTGGTACAGTGATTATATCACCTAATTTGATATTGTCTAATGTCCTGTATACCCCTGAGTTTCATGTTAACCTCATTTCAGTAACGAAATTGTGTGCTTCCCTTAACTGTATTTTGACATTCCTTAGTGAATCATGTGTCATTAAACAGAGGCATTCCCAAGTGATGATTGGTACTGCTGAGCTAAGAGATGGCTTGTACGTGATTGTCAACAAAGTAGTAAATTCCAAAGATAAAGAAGAAAACAGAATAAAACAGAAACCTAGCTAACTCCGTTTTTGTCATAGTTAGTAGCCAAAGCTTGAAGAGCATGTGAGACGTTTGAAGTAGAGACATGAGTGACTTTTATCTCACAAAAGGAATTATCCACCAAAGAAGCTGTGTAGAATGTCCTCAACAAAATGGAATAGTTGAGCGCAAACATCAACATATCCTAAACACTGCCAGAGCCCTTTTCTTCCAAGCCAAATTACCAAGTAACCTTTGGACCTATGCCATCACACATGCTGTACATGTCATAAATAGAACCTGCAGCCCAAACCTCAACAACAAGTCACCACATGAACACCTATATGGAAGCCCTCCAGTTTTGATTCATTTAAAGGTGTTTGGGTGTTTATGTTATGCATCCACCTTACATACCAACCGAACAAAGTTTTCTCCCAGAGCTCGAAAAACAGTTTTTATTGGATACAAGCATGGCACTAAAGGATACCTCTTATATGATTTAGATTCTCATGATATATTTGTCTCCCGGAATGTGGTGTTTTATGAATGTTCCTTTCCTTTTCACAATACTCAGATTTCACATCCACCCAACCAACCTACAGCTTTCCATTTCCCACCAATATATGATTCAACAACACCTTCCATTTCTGAACCTCCTTCTACTCCAACCAATATTACTTCACCTATTCCATTGCCTGACACTCATGAAATCATCACAGCTTCTCCATCAAGTGATAGAAATGAAATACCAACAGCTTCTCCAGCACTTCGCAGATCTTCTAGACAAAGAAATTTGCCACACTACTTGGTTGACTTTCATCACAGCCTCTCTACAGCTCAGTGTACCACTTCAAACGCAGGTATGCCTTTTACAAGTCCCTATCCTTTATCTGATGTTTTATCATATACCTCTTGTTCACCAACATACAGATCTTTTTGTCTTAACTCCTGCATCTATACTGAACCACACACATATCACCAAGCTTCAAAATCAGAACATTGGATACAAGCCATGAACACTGAATTACAAGCTCTTGCCCAAAATAATACCTGGAGTCTAGTTGATCTTCCACATGGCAAGAGACCTATCGGTTGCAAATGGGTTTATAGAATCAAATATAAATCAGATGGATCCATTGAGCGTTACAAAGCTCGCCTTGTTGCCAAAGGTTTTACTCAATTGGAGGGAGTTGATTATCTAGATACTTTCTCTCCAGTAGCCAAAATGACATCCGTGCGCACACTCCTAGCAATTGCTGCTGCTAAGGGCTGGTACTTAGAACAATTAGATGTGAACAATGCTTTTTTGCATGGTGATCTTCATGAAGAGGTCTACATGGATTTACCCCAAGGAATTCTTTCTGATCATCCACAGCAAGTTTGCAGGCTTCAAAAGTCCATTTATGGCTTAAAACAAGCAAGTCGTCAATGGCATTCTAAACTTACATCTGCCTTATGCTCTATTGGTTATACACAAACGCATGCTGATCATGCAATGTTCACTCTACAGACTGCTGCTTCTTTCACCGTGCTGCTCATCTATGTCGATGACATAGTACTTTCTGGAAATAACATGGAAGAAATTAAACGTGTCAAATGCTTCTTAGATGATAAATTCAGAATCAAAGACCTTGGGAATCTTAGATTCTTCCTTGGCCTAGAGGTTGCACGTTCTGGGATTGGTATCCATTTAAATCAACGAAAATATGCGTTGGATATATTATCTGATGAAGGAATGCTTGCTGCTAAACCTATCAATACACCAATGGAGTCCACTTCTAGACTTAATCGTGAATCAGGTGTTCCATTGTCTGATGCTTCCTTCTATAGAAGACTTGTTGGCAGATTGCTTTACCTGACCACAACTCGCCCTGATCTTAGCTTTGTTGTTCGACAACTTAGCCAGTTTGTCTCTAATCCTCTGGATTCTCATCTTGCGGCAGCCAAACGTGTATTAAGATATCTAAAAGGGGCACCGTCTACAGGTCTTTTCTTTCCTTCAAATTCTGATTTGTCAGTTTGTGGCTTTGTTGATTCGGATTGGGCCTCTTGTCAAGACACCCGTAAGTCCATTACTGGTTTTTGCATTCTGATTGGTGGTGCCCTTGTATCATGGAAGTCCAAAAAGCAATCCACTATTTCTCGATCATCATCTGAGGCGGAATACAGAGCTCTTGCAAGTATTTCCTGTGAGTTACAATGGCTCCAGTTCCTCTTTCGAGATCTTAAGCTCCCATGGACTCGCCCAGCTTCCGTCTTCTGCGATAATAGATCAGCTATTTACTTAGCTAAAAATCCCACATTTCATGAACGTTCGAAGCACATTGATATTGATTGTCATGTAACTCGAGAGAAAATACAATCGGGTCTTCTTCATTTGCTTCCTATATCCTCCTCTCATCAACTAGCAGATGTCTTAACCAAACCTCTTCCTTTTGCTGCTTTCTCTGCCATTTTGATCAAGCTGGGACTGCTCAACATTCACCGTCCAGCTTGCGGGGGGGTATCACACTTACCTCATGTCTCTACTTCAAACGTCTCACATGCTCTTCAAGCTTTGGCTACTAACTATGACAGAAACGGAGTTAGCTAGGTTTCTGTTTTATTCTGTTAGCTGTTAGTTAACAGTTTGTTATTTGTTTCTTTCAATTCTGTTAGCTGTTAGTTCCGTTTGTTAACAGTTTGTTATTTGTTTTTCCTTTGCTTTAGTGTTTGTATAAATAGCTTAAGGCATTTTGTATCTGTTTAGTTTTTGGTTAATACAATTCAGTTACACAAAACAATGAGACTTTTCAGTTTTGTTATCAGGAGTAGTTTTGGAGTCTTTTAAATACAATTAATGTACATCACGAATTGAGGCTAACTGTGAATCTTTTGTATGAATTTTATGATCAAAAAGAAATCACGGATGAAAAATGGAAACTGCAATATGACATGAGCACGCCAATGTGCACAACGAGTCTAGATTTTCTTGTCTATACCTTTGTGTTTGGGAAGGAAAACTATGTGTTGGTGGTGCAGAGAGGTAAGGGTGCTTGTAATCTAACTGGGAAATAAAAAAAGTGTGTGCGTGTGTGAAATTTTTAGGTTAATTTATTATTTCTATTTATTTGATGTTGTTTTTCTGTTATAATTTTTAGATTAATTTGCTGTTAATTGAGTCTTGAAAGGAAGAATAAAATTCTTTATTTTTTTAAGAAAAAAGTAGCTAAAAATTTATGAGGGAGGATATTTTTACTATCAAATTTTTTTACTATTAACTTACTACCTATTTAATCACCATTGAATCAAAGAGAGAATGTTAAATAATTTTTGAAAAAAAGAGAAAATGTTGATCCAATGGTGATTAGATAGGTAATAAGTTGGTAGTAGAAAATTTTGATAGTAAAAATATCCCTCTTCAAAATTTATTAGGCTAAATCAAACCAAATTGATTTGGTTCTCCAATCAAAACTAAATCGATCAATTCTCAACCTTAAAAAGTAAATAAATTTCCTCCGTCCGTGAAGAAGATACAGCTCCTTGTAAATTATTTGGGGACTATTTGATCCAGAATTTAAATCTTACAGAGTTTGCTTTACTTAAAGTTGTAGATCTTATTAATGACAAGGCTCCTCCAAATTTTTTGAAATCCTTTAGGGACTGTTTGGTATAGTGTAAAATTTTGGATATCCTGGAAAGGGGAAGTGGGAATTTCTTGTTTCCACATTTGGTAGAAGAAAAAGAGAAAATTTTACTGGGTATAGTTTATTCCTTGGTTTCCATATTACACTTCCGTTTGTGAATTATGATTACCATTTAAAACATGGTAATTATTTGTTCCCACATCTTGGTTTCTTTTTCACAAATTTCTCAGACTAAATTATCCTCCCAGTAGCTTATCTTTTTTTGACCCATTTGTTGTTCCTTTGCTTCAGTTTGCATAGCGGGTTATGGCCTCTCCTATGGACACAACTAGTAATTATGCATAGCCTTGTTATTGTGAACAGGCGACAGATACATTTTAGACATAGAGGGCATCATTGGTTTTGTGCATGGTATCTGGTAAAAAATAAAATAAAAGAAAAGGTTACATTTATTAATCTCGTGAAAAGATGATGATGGTGGTGAGTTGACAAACGGAATACAAACATATTTTTGGAAGTACCCCGAAGCCGGTCCATCTTTTTTTTTTTTCGATCTTTGTTTTCCCCTTGGACAGATTAACGAAGAAGGTGGTTTTATGCGTTTTGTTATCTTGTATCTAAATTGTCTTTAATAAAAATTATTCTTTAGGAGGGTATTTGCGTAAAATTTCATCATATTCCCAACAAAATTTTATTATTAACCAAACAGCCCTTCAAAAAAATTAACTAATATTCCTGGTAATATTTTGTCCTACCAAACATCTTTTTTATAATATTCCCAGACAATTTTTGTTCCAACCATATTCCAGGTAATCGTGATTCCAGGATATAAAAAATTTTCTCCAGTACCAAACGCCCCCTTAATCTTTAGACCTCCCTCACCTTCAGGTAGGAGCTGAGTTTTTTTTTTTGCCACCGTGGGGACCATGCTCCTAATGTGCCAAAATAGTGATTCACAGTTTGAGGGTTTGGCCTTCATAATTACGATGCATAATGGTGACTCTTGCGTTCTTTGACAAGGAGAAGTTCCAAAGTTGTATGAGTTCTCACACATGACATGTTTGGATTTTGAAATATTTCCTTTTTTACATTAATATTCAATGACAAGTGGGAAATATTATAATTATTTTTTATTAATTTAAAATTTTATAAAAGTCGAAGGAGAAGCAAGGGCTTCGGGCTTCAGAGTCAGAGCATCGCGGTTGGTGGGAAAAATCCGTTCTTACTTGATAGTTTTCTTTTCTTCGCCTCTTTTTTATTTTATTTTTCACATTTAAGATAGGAAAATTATTATCTTATTTCACTTAACATATTTATCTTATATTGCATATTTATGAAATCTTATGCCCATATATTTTTTCTTTATTTTTTAAAAAATTATGAGCTTTATGTAACGTAAGATTGATAACTCGTTTAGTATATTTTCTTAAACAGATATTTAGCTTTCCCTTATTCTGATTATCCAAACAGAGCCTATCTACACATTCTCTTCCTCATCAGCAGAAAAGCACGTTCTCATCGTTCCCATGGCAGTCTCCGTTTCTGCGTCCTCCGTGGTTCCTTCTTTGAATTCCGAACGCTCCACACTTTTGGGAGCTGCATCTGCATCTGCATCTGCATCTGCATCTTCTTCCACGAAGCCATCCTCGCTACAATTTCCGGTTCGCACTCGCCTTTTTGGGATTGGAACTGCACGCGTTCCCGCTTCCTCGCGACCTCGAATCCTTCCTCTGGTAACCAATACCAAACTTTCTGGTTTCATTTGCTTTACCGATTGGGTTGTTCAGTGGACTATGACCTGCTTTCTTCTGCGTTTACTCAATTATGGAAGACCCTATGATTGTTCTACTTTTATTTTTTTATTATTATTATTATTAAGTGGTTGTTGTTAATGGAATATGGAGCCTATGTGAAAATTCGAGTTGTGGATTAATCTTTTCTCCATTGCTAGCGTCATCTTGGAACCGTTTGCTTTTGAAATAGATGAATTTATAGATTGAGCTCCATTTGGATTGATTTCTTTTGTTTGGAATGGAGAGTAATATCAAAAAGACCCAAATTTACGTTAACTAGAAATTTACCGTTCTGTATAAGGAAAGTAGTGTCTTACTTGTTGCATTCCCAGATGTTTGGGTTTGCTCATTATGAGAATGAGATGGCCAGTCTTTCAATCCATCTCCGCCTAATGCTTTGACTTGTTATTTCCCTCATTTCTGGATCATATTATCCATTTAATACTGTGGAGGTATGGACTGTATCGCAAAGTGTACTTTTGTGCTTATGCATTGGGTGTGGCGGGGAGTTTCAACTTTTATAGACAATTAAGAACTGACCAGCATTTTCAAATATTATTTTCTGTAGGTTCAAGCAAAGAAACAAACCTTTTCCTCCTTTGATGATTTGCTTGCTAATTCTGAAAAGCCTGTATTGGTTGACTTCTATGCCACCTGGTAACTCTCTCCTTCTATGCTTTCTCTTTTCTCCTTATCTGCATATTGGGTGTTAAGCCAGTTTGTGTTTACTGATAATATTTGAGGTTAAAAGTGTTCTGACTATTTATATCGTAACATCTAATGAGTAATCCGAGGCCTGGTTTACAGGTGTGGTCCTTGTCAATTCATGGTTCCCATACTCGATGAAGTAAGCACACGGCTTAAAGATAGGGTACAGGTTGTGAAAATTGATACTGAGAAGTATCCCAGCATTGCTGACAAATACAAAATTGAGGCATTGCCAACTTTCATCATGTTTAAGGATGGAGAACCCTATGATCGCTTTGTAAGTTAAATTATATTTCCTTTTACTTGAATTCTGCCTTTCTTGCATCTGGTGGTTAACTGTGTCTCGCACTTTATAATGAATGGAAGCCTCATCAAGCCTTTGTTTGGCCTAAAATTACATGACGTGGCATTTAATTTTGAATCATGAAACTGAATTTGATGCTTTCTATTCATAACTGTATTTGCATTAGCAGTGTTGCAATATTCTGAGCTATACTATTCTTAGGACTAATCGTGCTTCTCAATTTTGTTCAAAATTTCATGTTGCATTTATAAATAGTTAGTTTTCATGGAAAGCTTGGTACATGAAAAATTGTGATGTGAAGATCACGAACCATCATAATACTGCATTTGATTGCTAAGCCGATAAGGAGTAGAAATCATTTTGGCCACTTGTTGGGAATTGCATCAACTTAGCTCTTGTTGACAACAATTTGTAGAGGACTTGCTTGTAGAGGAACCACCATCTTGTTCCTAATTTTATTAAAACTTGATTTTTGTACTTTCACCTTTTATAGTAACTATGGCTTGTTTGACTTGTGCATAATGAAAATGAGGTTGCTTTGATTAGAATGTAAAGAACCTAATTGGTGCATCAATTAAAGGATGTTTAAAATACTGAGTTTTGTCTTTGGTCAACAGCATAAGATTGTGTCATCATCATATTTGAATAAGTGAAAGTATATATAGCTGACATGGTCTGGTGTTAGGTAGTTTGCAGCCTTTTCTTTTATGTTAAAACAAAACAAGGATGTTCATTGTTATATCTCAACAATGCTCCGTATTCTTAACAAATATCTTCATTTTCTAAGTAAGAAATATTTTTGGTCTTTATGATTTTCAGGAGGGAGCATTGAATGCAGATCAGCTCATTGAGCGCATAGAAACGGGTCTCAAAGTTAAGCAATAACCCCAGTAAGTCTTTATTGTTACCCTACTAATGAAGTTCCATTGTATTAAAGATACTTGCTTAAGGACATTTTTATGTGACTTGTCTATCTCCCCAACAATCCATGTCCTCTAAATTCCTTATTATTATAACCTTTTTCAGCTATAATGAAGACACAAAGAGGCTTAGCTATTGGAATGTTGGATTCCATATATGATCGGATTGGAGGATCACCCCGTTGATTCAACTTCATTCAAACCTTTTCTAGGATTGTTATTACTGTGTCTCCAATATCTAAGACCCAGTCCTACACAAATTTGATTATTTATTGAACAGTGTCATTTTTTAAATTAACTAGTAAACCTAGTTATGTTTAGTAAACCTAGTTATGTTTGTGAGTTCCTCGGTGTTTTAATTTTTGTCTCACTTTCCGACTCAATCCACTCGATCTATATTTTACTTTCTGAGGTTTAGAAACACAATGCAAGTGTACGGAGGTTAAAGTTGGTTTCTTGTTTACTAAGCACTGATTTAATCGTATGGGAAAAGGATTAACTAGTGCATGGTTGGCGACAACATACGGTTACATTCCCCAAGATGCCAAACATGATTCTGCACCATAATCGATGCATTGCCTAACATGAGCACTTGTTATTATTAAGGTTTGTGTCATGCGTGGTTAGAAGCATGAGCAACAGATGCACTTTCCAGTGTCGTTGTGTGTAGCTCAGTGTGTTGACTAGGGTGCTGACACAAAGATCAGTCAAGCTACCTCAACAACGTTTGCAAGTTATAAGACCAATACTCTCAATTTGGATCAGGTTTGGCAGACTCGAGCAAAATTTATATAAAAGGCTTCTTTTGTTGTCAATGTTCTCTTTTCATCTTTATTCACTGAAAAAATATGTTTCTTCTAAGACAGATTTCCGGTAATGAAGAGTTGTCTTATGATTCCAAGCTTTATTACACCTCTAATTCGGCAGTCCAACAAGAAAAAAAAAAATGAAAATTAAACTGAGCAGGAATCATACATTACTTGCATGATATTTGGTCATATTAAGGGAAATCAATATAGCCTGAGCCTCCAACACAAATTGGACCACTAAAGCATAAGATTCGGAAGTAAAAAATTCCTATCAATTAGCTCGTCCACAAAACACATTCAAATACAACAAAATCCAAATGCATTCTTAAAGAAAAAAAAAAGGTTTATCCAAACAATATATCTCATTCTTCAAAAACAGAGAAAGGAAAAAAAAAAGATAGGAAATGTGAACTCAGCGCTTCTTAGATACACCAACAGTTTTACCCCTACGACCAGTAGTTTTGGTATGCTGGCCACGTACACGAAGACCCCAGTAATGTCTCAAACCTCGGTGGTTCCTGCATGGAAGTTACCAATGTTAGGTTGCAAATTATGTTTCACTAGCCAAAATCCTGTTTACAACATTTGTACAAAATCAAGGTCCAGAGATGGTTCCTCTGATCCAGGAAACTGAGGCTTTGTTAATGTTGTCATTTTGACTCTCCCTTATTTGGGATCACATTCACCAAAGAAATAAAAGGAGAAGAATTAGCTTTCCATAGAGCCCACTAAAAATTGCACTATTTGCAATCCTTCCCTCATGGGAAAGATGGGGAGGAAAAAAAAAGGTTCCTGTAGTTCTAATATTTTCCCCTGCTTTACAAATTATATAAATCTTTTAGCAAAACTAATTTTATTAAATAATGGGTAATAAAGTAATTTAATATTCATTTACATATATTTCTATCCCCTTTTTTAGTGCCTGTTTGGATCATTTTATTTTTAGCTTCTTTTCTCTTTATAAGTGAAGGGCCGGCTTGGCTCTTTCCTCTTTATAAGTGGAAGTTAAGTGGAAGTTAGGCCAGTTTTGAAAAAAGCTTACTGTGAAAAGCTCTCTTTTTTATAATGTAGCTAGAAGTTTTTTTTTTTTTTTTTGAGCTCTTAATAGTTTTTCTTGAATTGTGTGCTTTTTTTGAAATGAAGAGCCGCATAAATACAGAGAGAGACTTTTCTTCAAATATGTGTTATTAAGTAACTTTTAAACTAAATTTTTTATGTAATCACCAAACAGCATTTAACATTTTTGTTTAGCTTTAACTTAAAAGTAACTTCTACCTTAAAAAAAGAGAGGACTCAAACAAACTCTTAGTAGAACCAAGAGGTATCACTTTTTAACCTTATGTCCTTTTCAGTTTTATTTTTAAAATGCATCAAACATAGAATAGAACACATTTATCTTTTCTATTGGATGGTACCAAACAAGGGAATGATGACTCTCCTTTACTTTTCTCTTCTTTTCTTTTATTTTCAATCCTTTTCATTTCGTTTCCTTTCTTCAATGATACCAAACAAACCCTAAGATGCAGACAGAGTGTTGAAGGCATACTAACATCAGGCCCAACGCACAACATTAGCTAAATAACATATATCAACAGTTAATACCTTTCCTTTGTTTTTACAATCTTTTCAGCAATACAAGTATTAATTTCTCTGTCTTCAAGCAGAATCTACTCCTAATGACTATCCATTTCACTAAAACTACGTTTTGCAAAAAAATACAGAAGAGAGAATAAAGTCTCGTATATTTAATTTCAAACATATCATTTAATACCTTTGCAGCTCATACGACAAATTTGTATCTGATGACTGAAAGCATGACTCTAAAAAACTCCTATATATATAAATAAGCTACCCATGCCATATTATGCAATTCTCCTTAAACAAAAGATCTGTTTGAACAGCTGGGCGTCAATGGATTGTTTTACTTACATGGATCTCTTGGTTGTCATTTGGAAACAGTTCCAATATAAGGGTATGCAAAAGTTCTTAAATACTTTCGAAAATGTAGAGAGAAAGCGGAGACATTTGTGCCTGTTTGGATTTTTTTTTTAAGTATATTCAATATACTTGGATCAATTAGTGTGTTAGGATCAATAATGGCAAAAATTCTTTTTTAAGATGTTTTTCTTGAATCACAAGATCACAGAGAGAGATAGTTTTCTTGAAATATGTGCTTTTAAACTAAAAATTTTATGTAATTCCAAACAGCTTTTAGCTTATTTGTTTAAGCTCTTTTTTTTTAGCTTTAGCTTAGAAGTAGTTTCTAGCTTACAAAATAAGAGGTTCGAAACAGGCTCTCATTATATTCAATATACTTGGATCAATTAGTGTGTTAGGATCAACGGGCAAAAATTGTTAAGATGAATCACAAGATCACGTAAGGGGGCGAACCGGATTAAGTTGTTCTCCAAAGATAATGGGTTCCCCACACTAGGTTTAACGGGGAGTGGTTTTTTGTTTGAATCACAAGATCACATACACTTTGTAAGATGCAGAAAACAGCTTGATTTGCACAAAACAATCTCAACATTAAACATATTTTTTCCATAAAAATCTACAATCCAAAATGTTAATCACCTGATTTTCTTGAGTCTCTCCAAGTCATCCCTCAACTTCATGTCCAGTGCATTTGACACCACCTGAGAGTATTTGCCATCCTTGTAATCCTTCTTCCTGTTCAAAAACCAGTCTGGTATCTTGAATTGCCGAGGGTTGGCAACCACTGTCATCAGATTATCCAACTCAGCAGCACTCAATTCACCAGCTCTGCCAACCAAAACCCATTTCAATACAAAACATCAAATAAAAAAATAAAAAATCAAATCCAAGTGAATCATAGCATTCTTATTTAACAATAATCAAAGATAAATGGCAATGAAAGTAAAAACCTTTTGTTCATATCAACATCAGCCTTCTTGCAGACAATATTAGCAAATCGCCTGCCAATACCTTTGATTGAGGTAAGAGCGAACATTATGTTCTGCTTCCCATCTACGTTTGTGTTCAGAACACGAAGTATGTGTTGGAACTCCTCATTTGCCACCAGAGACTATAAACCCCCCATTACCAAAAAATCAAACACACAATCAATACACCAATATGTAATTATAAACAATACAGGGGTCAGTTTCGAAATTCTTGACATCAAATCACAAGTACAAAATTTTAATAAAGTTCACATTTTTATGATCATTCGAACAAAAAGCTCAAAACTTTGAAACACCAACAACATATACCCCACGTATGAATACAAACAGGGAAAGAAAGAAGGAAGAGAGGGAATCAGCACAACAAAGTACCATGTTGAATGCGGGGATTCTGAAAACTGATGCGGCTCTCACCAGATGGGCACACGGCTCCTAGGCTCAAACCTCGTAGTATCAGAACAGGGTTTCTTTATTTCTACGAGACTTAATCACGGGCTGGGCTTGGGCTTATTCATGGGCCTGACCCGCCCAACAAATGAATGACTTTTTTTTTTTGTGTGTGTATGTCCTTCATGTGTTGCATTGTTGAGTTTGGACCTTATTACTACGTGGTTTCGACTTTTGACCCATGGGCTTCGGTCATATGCATTGATGATTACTTGATTACCAACGTATGCGTTGTTTGGACCTTATTTTATAAAACATCCCTTTGTGTTGCTAATGATTAATATTTAGTGGTAAATTTCACTTAGTGATTAGACATGTAGCTGAATATTAATCACTAATAGTTAGAATGAAACATTTCATTTCCTCTGTTTTCTTAAATATAATGCAAACAACTTAGCAAAATATATATATATATATATATATATCAATGTTACTTTATACTATGACCTTATCATATATTATAAAAGAGTTTTAACAGATTTTTCAAATAAAAAGTTTAATTAGTATGTTAAGTTAATGTAAGGAAGTTTTACACTGATAGTTGTTGATATTTTGAAGCATTATTATTTCTTATTATCCTATTATATCAATAGCTAAAATAAAAAATAAATATATGTTAAAATATTAATAAAATAATTACAAAAATTTGTGGTAACAATGTATATCTATTAATTCTTAAATTTAATAATATAACAAAATAAAACTGAACATGAAAAATTAACTTCAAAACTGTTGGATATTCAATTATGATGAGTTTTATATTGGTTAGTAATGAGTTAAGGAATTTTTTTTTTTTGACTGAGCGTCTCTTTTCTTATTAAAACTTCCATATTTATAACGTGTTGATGGGTATATTAATTTAGTTTCATTTTTTGTTAAATTATTCAACATTAAATGAAATACACACTATATAAATGTCTGTGTTTAAAGTTTTGGTGTCACGTGTCGCGTGTCGTATCGGTGTTACATAGGTGGTGGTAACAATGTATATCTATTAATTCTTAAATTAATAATATAACAAAATAAAACTGAACATGAAAAATTAACTTCAAAACTGTTGGATATTCAATTATGATGAGTTTCACATTGGTTAGTAATGAGTTAAGTGAGGTATATATGAGTGGGGGACTTAGTTTTGGCTTAGTCCATTGGTAGTTGTCTCCTGCAATAGGCTCCCCTTGGACTCGCCTGACAATGCAACATATAAGTCATTGTTGAGATATTCAAGTGTGATGAGTCTCACATTTGTTGGTAATGGGCAAAGTAAAATGTATATAAGTGAATGGAATCATGAATCTAATATCTTAAAGTTTTGGGTTAAGACATGCTGTCAGACCCACTTGTTATGGTTGGTCTAGCTTAGCCCATTGATAGTGGTCCCACCGCCATGGGCTTTTTCTTGACCCGCCTGACAATGGTATCAGAACCGGGTTGGGCTTGGGCTAGCCTGGTGTTTGGCTAGAGGCGGGTGGAGTACTTTGAGCTTGTGTACTCGTTTGATACCAATATCAGGGAGATTGTTGAAATATTCAAGTTTGATAGGTCTCACATTTATTGGTAATGAGCAAAGTGAAGTGTATATAAATGCATGGACCTATGAACCTAATGTCTTAAAATTTTGAGTTAAGATGTGATGTCAGACACACTTGATATAGTTGGTATAGTTTAGCCCATTGGTGATGGTCCCTCGCCATGAACTCCACTGACCTGCCTGAAAGTGGCATCAAAGCCGAGTTAGGCTTGGAATAGCCTATTGTTTGGCTAGAGGAAGGTGGAGTGCTTTTGACTTGGTACTCGGATGAGTGGAGCATACGAATATTGAGTTTCACACTTGAAGGGGAATTATTGGGATATTCAAATGTGATGAGTTTCACATTGATTGATAATGGACTAAGTGAAATACATATAAATAGATGAACCCATGAACCTAATGTCTTACGATTTTGGGTTAAGATGTAGTGTCAAACGCACTTGATATTGTTGGTCCAAGTTAACTCATTAATAGTCTCCGTCATAGGCTCCCCTGACCCACCTGAAAGATTAATATGTTCCCCAACCTAATTAAGAAAAAAGAAAAAAAGAAAACACAATATACAGCTAAATAATAAAAGTTCCGCGGGTGGGACAAGGACGGACCACACGCTACACCCACGGGATTGTAATTACTTATTAAAGTTCATTTTGGCACAAAGTTTTTAATATGTATTTGCAGATGAAAATTAAATGATTAAAGTTTTAAACGGAAATGCCTTTGTAAACTTAATAATTTTTCCACTCTCGTTTTTTTGATTAGAAAACAAATGAAAAAAGGGGAATATTTTTTGTACATATTATATTATATATTTGTATACTTTTTCTCATTAAATGGTACCTTAGAAAGAAAAAAAATCAACTCTTTTATTTCTTTCTTAGTTTGTTTTTTTATTTTATACATATTTATTATAAAAATAACTCTTCATATATGTTTTCCTTTCTCTGTACGCTACAAAACAAATTAGTGAGACGTGACATGAATGAGGCAGAAAGTCCGCAGAACATTGCCGTTGATGTCAAGTTGTTAATACATTGGTTCAATTTTTATTTCCCCCCTATAATAATGACGTTTTATAGTGGCTTAGAATTTAAATCCATGTTTCTTTTAATAATAATACACTACTAAAAAAATTGATGTATTACTTAATAACGTGATTCAATTCACAAATTGACTTTTATAATGATGAATTTGTGTACGATTCGAATCTCATTGAAAGAATTTATAGATAAAGTCATGTCATTTAGAATTTAAGAGTGCATTTGAATTTTTTTAATTTCTCAAAAGTTACTATTTCTAATTAAAATTATCTTTTTAAGTTTATAATTCTAAAAAATATTTTTGTAATTATAAAACACATACAATTTAGACCTAAACATTATCTAATTATTAATTCGACACTTAAAAATTAGGATAGCACATTGTAAGGAAGAAGAAAAGTGCTTATTATGTTTATTTCTTATCTGGATATTTTTATATTTAAATTCTTTGATTATAAATCAAATTTATAATTTAGTTAGAAATATAAGCAAAACGGTCTAATTGAAATTTGAAAACTCTTGTATTCAAATTTTTGATACTAATTATATTTTTAATGTGATTGACTATAAAGTGGTCCAATAATATAATAGACACGTAAGGCGATACAGGAGTATTGTCTTACACTAAATAATAATTTCTTCCACAATCAATCCACATTATGATAATTGATAATAGACTACTATAATATCTATTTCTCTCACTCCTTTTGAGTGGTCGATTAATATACGTGGCGACATGACGTGGCTCCATTTGGGCCTTGGCCCCGGGTCTTACCATAATCAATCAGTTCAACTTTCACAACCATATACCAAATATCACAAATACGTGTAATGCTCGCGTATGCCAAAGCTTCTTTCAAATCCACCACATTTTCACCCTCTCTCTATATATATATATATATATTATATATATATATATATATATATATATATATATATATATATATATATATATAGTTTCATTTTTAATAATAAATGCAATGGTCATAGAAAAGGATGCACACAGAAATCACATTCAGGAAGAGCCGTTGGAATAATTTGACATTATTGATTCGTTTATAAGCTCTTTTTTGTGTGAAAAAATCACAAGCAGTATTTCATGCTATTTCTTTTTTCCTTTTCTTTTTATTGCTTATTTGATTTATATATAAGCTTTACTCTTTATTTAATCTTAAAAAATATTTTGTTCAAAAAATAGCAATAAATCATATTGCACCTAGACAACCTGTGTTTCTTCGTACACAACATCGCAGAAATATTTGTATTGGCAGAAAGTTTATTTATAAGTTTCTTGTAGATATATTATCTATACTAATTTCAATACGACGTTATTTTGAAATGAAAATCATCGTATTTTTGTAATTTTAATTTATTTCAGAATTATAATAGTCTTTATATTTATAATTTTTTAAGATTTCAATACTAAAATGACGTCATTTTGAGAATAAATGCAGATAACTTATATGCAGTAATTGCAGAAATATTTTTTCCTTTATTTATTACCATATAATAATAAGGAAGCTGACTAGTGAAAAGGAAATGACTCTAGTTTAATCTTTACATGTTATCTTTGAGAGAAGTTTAAAGATGTCTGACCCATCACATATTCCGGACTAATTTCATAAGGGAAAAGTGTGTATCATTTTAAAGAATGTAAAATTGTGTCATTTTAAAGGTGTGTCCCACCTCTTTATGAGAGTGAAATGATGTAAGTTGTGTCATTTAAAAGGATAAATATTTTTTCCATTTCATAATGTTCAAAAAATCAAAACTTGTAAAAATAAAAAAATAACTCGCCTCAAAAAAGTAACACGTGTTGGATTAACTAAAAAAAATTTATTTTGTTTTATTTTTTTTTTCTCTTGAAAAAGGAATATGCTAAAACTTTGTGAATGGAATATACTTTGCTGCCGACACTACCAACAGTTCAACTGGCAAGTGGCAACTGCCATTCAATTGGGTCATAGTCATTGTCACCGTCCATATTATCTGCTCCTCGTCCGAAGCATAAATAAAAAAAAAGCCAAAGGGACAATCATTGAAAATGACATTGATGATTTTTCCAACGGATAATACTACTAATCCCAATTTTTAAAATACAAGATCTTTTTGTAAGAGTGCCTTCTCATCCAATTCTCTTAATGATGCAGATAAAACTTTTACTCATTAATTTTTTTATTAATAATAATTGGATATTATTTATTGAAAGCAAATGAAGAGAAAAACAGACACAAAATTTTTATATAATCAAATTATATAAAATTTTGATATGAAATAATTCACTCTCAAAATTTTTACTATTGACCCCACGTTATTTCACCTAAAAATCGAAATTCTTTCAGTCATAGCCCACTCCTTAAACATTGCCCCCTTATCAACAGTTACACCTGTTGAGTTTAAAAAATGCAAGTTCTTCCTCCTTAATTAAAATAAAAAAATAAAAAATATACAAGTTCTTAACGTCTAAAATTTGTGAACATTATAATATAACTATAAGCATGCAAAAATTAAAATAATATACGAACTGAAACACACAATAAAAAACATTTAGAAAAATGATGAGAAGACTTCAAAAGATTTTAAAATAGTTCGTTATTTATACTTATGAAAAGAGGCATGCAACTATATATTGTCTTCATTTTCATATTATCAATATTCATGACTGTCTTTTCAAGTATAGAACTGAAAAAATAAGCTTATGAATTATATTTAATTCTTATTTGTTATTTTTTATATGATTTATTAAAAACTCCCATCTCCATTTACCTTTATTCGTTGAAGATTTTAAGGATGTTAAGCAAATAAATTTCAGTTTTTAACTAACGATATTATTTAACGTTTAAACGGACTTTAAAAAAGATTCATTATTTTTTTAGAAGATATTTTGTTATCAAAAGTTAAAATTGTTTTGCGTTTAAATACATTTGTATGGCACAATAACATTAAAATAGAAAAGACGTTCGAGCTTACCAAAAAAAGAAAAAGAAAAGACGTTCGAAGGTTAAAATGAAAAAAAAAAAAAATCACCAAAAAAAAATATGAAAAAAATAAAGTATAAAATTACAAAATGATTTATAAAAGCAAATTCATCCTAATCTTTGATCAACTGCAAATTCTTCATCAATCATCTTTTAAATTGTGCTGGGGGTGAGAGTGATGCTAATAAATGAACGTGGTAGCAATAAGTTATGAAATACTGACATTTTAAAAATTCTGACAAGACATTTTTCAATACTCTTCAATATTTCGACATTTCCCAACATTCCAACGCGTGTTATAGAAACTTAAAAAAAATGTTCAAAGTTAGGTTACGTTGCGTTGCATTTTTAGTTCTAACTATTAGATTATTTGAATTACTATTACGATTTATTTTTTTATTAAATTATTGAATATTAAATATAATATATATAATATAAATTAAAAATATTATTTAATATCAAAACATGTCCTAAAGTATCAAAATCTAACACTTTTAAAGTTAACGTGTCGGAATATGATATATCGAGTCCCATGTGAATATTAGTGATATATGATAATAGTAGAGATGGTAATAGTAAATCACATGCTAAGCAGGTGGTAAGGCGACACTAATATCTTAAATTAATGGTGGTGGGGTGATGGGATTGAGGCAAAATTAAATTTTGAATATAATAATTATTTTTGGATTTTTTTAAGTCATAAATGTTAGGTTTAAAAAATATTAATTTCATTTTTTAACTTTTATTTTTTTAGAATAAAAGCCCATTTAAACAGGCTGTTTAACTTTTTTGCACATATTAATAACACTTTTACGACTTTTCTCTCACCTATAAAATATCAACATGCAATCAGTAAAGCACAAGCAAGTTGTATCTTTTTCTTTATTTTTTGTCGGGGAGCTATGATTACATAGTCAAGACTCAAGAATTTCACGACACGTCCTTATATATTTATATTTCGTTATCTTCTAGCATAAGACATTCTTAAAAGTCTAAAAAGAAAATAGTTATAATAACAGCACATCCCATAATTTCGATAATAATAAATTGGAATTAAATATAATTAAAAAATATATATTTAATATCACAATTAATTACATATTGTAAATCATAATTTTAGTAAAACATTACATATAATTATTCAAAACGTATATTTGTTAAAACAATACTTATTTTTTGATATTGAAATTATTCACATAATTAAGGTAATGGGAAAAATTAATCTTATGTTACATATGATAATTTTATCTTCTACACATCCTTCGATAATTGTGCCATCTTTTTCATTTCTTTTCTTTTTATTTTCCCGATAGTGGAGCTTACAAATTTATCTCTATGACATGAAATAACTTATCTCATTTAACATGAGATAACAAAATCCTTATGTAATATAACTATTTTCTAATGCAGAAAATCAGAAAAAGTAAAATAATCAAATGAAAAGTCGACAATGAACATTAACCAACTGACAATTTTGTGGGTCCACCATAAAGATTGAAAGTTATCATCAAGTGGAGCTTTGCGCTTTATGACAAAGAGCAGGGGAAGACTCTTCCCATTCTTTCTAGCAATTAATTCAAAATTAATTAGTGAGTATTTTTATATTGGATATATATTTTGAAGATGGATAAAATTATAAAAATTATAAATAAAAAATTATAAAATGATTTAAATTGTAATATATATATATATATATATATATATATATATATATATATATATATATATAAGTAGTGAGTATTTACTATCAAAAGTGATTACTGTATCTATTATATAATGGTAAATAATAGGAAAAAGAAGAAGTGATTATATAATATAATGGTAAATAATAGGAAAAAGAAGTCCAATTTTTTTATAAACAGTAAAATGAAAGTTATGTTTTTTTTTAGCATTGGCAAATTGAAATCATACTAATAATATTGATATTGTCTTTTTTAAAATGAGAGAAATTTTTCAGAGAGGAGATGTAATCGTGTTTAAATTTCAAAATATACCACTAATCTCAAAATAAAAGCTTATAACAATATTTGCTGATATACCTTTATATAAAAAAAATATCAAAAGAATAATCTAAAATATTTTTGTCCATACGTGGCTATCTGATTTGCTTCTATATAACCATTTGTTCAAATTTGTGTATTTATTTAGGGTTTGTTTTTTCTGATGTTACTTTAAATAATTTTATCTAATATTCATCAAAACGACGTTATTTTGGGACGGAAATCATGGTATTTTTGTAATTTTAATTTATTTCAGGGTCATAATAGTCTTTATCACTCTAATTTTTTAATTTTTCAACCCAAAATGACGTCGTTTTGATGAACATTAGACAAAATTATTTAAAGTAACGTCGGAAACTTTTTTCCCATTTATTTAAGGGTAAAGTGTGTGTCATTTTAAAGGACGTAAAATTGTGTCATTTTAAGAGAGAGAAAGATATAGATAAAGGAGGAGAGAGTTGACAAAAGAAAATAAAGGCGTGGATCCTCCCTCTTTGTGAGAATGAAAGAATATAAGTTGTGTCATTTAAAAGAATAAACATTTTTTCCTTTATTTAATTACGATTTGTTCTGTTAGATTTTACTACCCAGTATTTATCCACTCCATGATGTTTTTAATTTTGAGATTAATATCACTACAATCATTTAAACTTTACAGGTTGCAGTAAAATACGATGTCGACAGTCTCAACTCTCAACATTAATAAATTATTTCCCAGCATTGCCCTTTATGTGATTAAGGGTCAGTTTGTTCTAACTTTTCAAAAGCATGTTTAAAATTCTTTTTTTTTTTTTGAATATGTGCATGTTTAAAATTCTTAATAATTAATAAAGTATTTAAAAAAAAAAACTGTTTAGTATTTAAAAATAAGTTTTTAAAATCAATATAAATTGTATTAAAATCAATCAAAAAATTATAATTCAGATTTTTTATCACTCACGCTTAAATTTTTAACACCAAATTAAAGACATTGATCTTCCTAATCATAAAATATCGTTGTTCAGATTAGATTATCCAAAGTTCAGATATATTATTAGAGAGCTAGATAAATAGAGAAGGAACAACTCACATATACATGTTATATATTAATAATTGATTTCACTTATATTTAATAACTTATATCAAAAAAGGATTTAGCAAATAGAATTAAATGCATGGGAGAAAAAAGTAATAAAGCATTCCAATCTTGCACAAGATATCATTTATGGCCTACCAAGAAAGCAGGAACGTTAACCAGCAAGTGTAAGTAACATGATCATGAATCAGTTTATAAATGGGAAACTAGTACTTCACAATTCTCACATCCAACCTTTAAATTAACCACTTTCTTCTTCATCAATTCTATCCCTTGCAACCATCATGTCTGAAGAGAAGAAACACCACCATGGCCTCTTCAACCGCCACAAGGACGACGATGAGGATAGGCCTATAGATTCTGACACTGGTTACAACCAGTCATCATACTCTGCTGATCAACCTTCTGGTGGTGGCTATGACTCTGGTTACAACAAGTCATCATACTCCACTGATAATCCATCTGGTGGTGACTCTGCTGGTTACAACAAGTCATCATACTCCACTGATGATCCATCCAGTGGTGGCTATGAAACTGGTTACAATAAGTCTTCATACTCTACTGATGATCAGCCTTCTGGTGGTGGTGGTGCCTATGAATCTGGTTATAACAAGACAAGTTATACTGATGATCAACCTTCTGGTGGCGGCTATGGTACTGGTGGTGGTGGTGGTGGTGGTGGGTACTCTGACACCACTACTGGTGGTGGCTATGGTGCTGGTACCGGTGGTGGTGGCGGCGGCTATGGCGATGATACTTCTCGACCTGAAGAAGAGGTTGACTATGAGAAGGAGGAGAAGCACCACAAGCATCTTGAGCAACTTGGTGGGGTTGGTGCTGTAGCTGCTGGTATCTATGCCTTGGTAATTTCCTTTACTAATACTATTTGCTTCTTTTTTTTTGGTTTTAACTTTGCTTATTTAATTCGATTTGAAAGTGGTATAGTGAGGATCAAACTCGTGATTTCACAATTACAGAAGCTTTGATATCGAATGGCCGGCTTGAATCACCGGTAAGCATGCTTGCCGTGGTGTGTCACGTCGCGGGTTCGAATCAGTCTCTCTGCAAAAAGCAGGGGAAAAACTGCTTAGAGTATTCTCTTCTTCAGACACTCACGAAGTGTGTATTTGAACTTGGTGGGCCCTTAGAAGCTTTGATATCATATAAAGAATCAATTAAATCTAAAATCTTAGGATGTTTAGTGTGAGCTTTTTTAATGATTTGTATTATTCTTTAACTGATTACTCAAAATTATCTTATTTTGGGGTTGGAAAAAATATTTAGAATTTCACAAGACATAATTTCATCTATTATGAGATTGAAAACTAAAACCTTCCTGTTTTATGATTTTGATATCACATATATTTGTCACTTTAATTTGTGTTTTTATTTTAAAATAATGTTATATACCACTCACATGTTGAATTAGGCGTAGATTTTTCATCTTAGGGATAATTGATTGATTTTATTTACTGCAATTGATTTGATAGCATGAGAAGCACGAGGCAAAGAAAGATCCAGAGAATGCTCACAGGCACAAGATACAAGAGGAGATTGCAGCTGTAGCTGCAGTGGGATCTGGTGGGTTCGCCTTTCATGAGCATCATGAGAAAAAGGAAGCAAAGGAGGAAGGAGAGGAAGCTCAAGGAAAGAAGCACCACCATCTGTTTGGTTGAACATATATAAAATTAAGCACACAAGGATTTCCAATATTCATTCCTTTGTCTTGTTATGCTTTTGGATTATATGTGTGTATCTTTATTATTTATCTTCCGGTTTACTTTGAGTGGTTTGGAGAATGTTTCCTTCGTGTTGCTTCATATGTGCTATGTTAAGTACATGATGATATCGTATAATAATTTGAGATGACTTTTTATGATTTTATGTTTTATATATACACTTATCCTTGTTGAAATTATAGAGATGTTTACTAAAGGAGAATATAAAGGATGGAAGTGTTTATAATATTAAAATTATATGAATATTAATGTGAAAGATGCGTTATACAAACACAAGCACTAATATTGATTTATATCAATATATATATTAGACTCTTCATTCTAATTAAACAATAAAATAAATTATATATAATATATAAGAAAATATTAGAAATTCATTTAATAAATTATAATACTAATGTTATGATATATTTATTAACGCTTTAACATTTCTAGACAACCAAAGTAATGTTACTACCAATGTTCCCAAACGACGTCGTTTTGTTGAAAATTTTAAAAATTAACGGTTATCATTTATTGCAAATTAATAATTAATTAATGAGTTTGATTTGAAAAATGATAACCATTGATTGACGGAAATCAATGGTTAAGATATGGTCGTAACATTGGTAGTAACATTATTTGGTTCTCACAATATCTTATCCCATTTATTAAAGCTTAAATATTTCTAAAGTGAATGTAAAGTAAATTGTGTGTTTTACCACATTCACTCCCAAAATGACGTCGTTTTGAGTTGAAAAATTAAAAAATTATAATTACAAAAATACATTGATTTCCACCTCATAATGACATCTTTTTGGGCTCACTATAGATAAATTATCTATCCATTTATTAATTATTATACGGAAGCAAGGTGCATCTAAACTCGTAAGATTGTATATATAACCATAAAAAACGTCTTAGACGATCATAAAATTATAAAATGTAAATCCCAATGAAAAATTTGCAACCATGCAAATATCAATAGATTCAAACTCAAAAGACGTGAAAAATATTTTAGGGGTGTAGCTTAATTGACAATACAGGTGAGTAGGTCGAGAAAGAATTTGGGTTGGATTCACCTCAAATACATTATTAAGTCTCCACTTAAGATTAGTTTCATAGTTGACTTAAAAAGTTGAAATTTGTAAAAATACTAGATCATCTTGTCTCAAACAGATAATTAGGATAGGAGACTTATTTTGGCGCTTCCGCCCCACAGAATATTGGGTGGGGCGGAGAAGAGAGAATGAGAAGGGAGAAAAAAAATATATATGTCACTTCCTCAATGAAATGTCCCTATGTCCGGAAGCATTATAAAAATTTACTTAGATTAGATATAAAAAAAGGGGTAGGATATTCATCCTGAAGCATTATAAAAATTTACTTACCATTTAGAAAAGTTGATTAAGAGAGAAAAAAAAAAAATAACTTTTGAAACATTTTCGTGGTAGTATTTATTTAGGGAAACATTTTCGAATTTATTTAGTCAAACATTTTCTTTTGTGTTTTGTCCGAACTAGCCACCTTAGCTCGTCCACATGCTCCTACTAAATCACCCGGTTTTTTCGGATCACGCTACATTTTAATTGAAATTTCATTTATTCGTGCCCACAAGTACGTAAAAGATTTAACATTAAAGATCATATTATCCTTTACCAAAAAAAAATAAAAATCATATTATCAAGCCACAAATCTTTATATATTTTGATCATTAATTAAAATTATTTCCTTTAATATAAACATTTGTAATATCAAGTACTAATTTGGTTTCTTTAATATATTTTAGGCATTTAAAATGCAAATTTTCTTCAAACATTATAAATTTATCATTTGTTTTCTCGTTCATACGTTCAGTACTAAATTTTCAGATCCCAAAATTTTCAATTCTATCAAATACAGCCTTATCCATTACATGATTAGATCACTAGAAAGCGATGAAGAAGCCATTGACAATCGCTCATATTATATGCAGCAAGTGGTGGACATGTGTGCTGCAATAAGCACCCTGTGGGGGCAACATGGATATTAATGAAAGTTGAAAGCATTATGCACCTTAAAATGGACAGACGTAGCCTACAGGAGGAGGCCTTTCGGTCTTGGTTGGGGGAATTAATGATACATCTCACCCACTGATTACGATGGGGATTGGGATTGACGACTTGCATCATTCACATTTACATCTAATGGCCATGCTTCTACCAAAGATGTCTTCCCATGTATAGGGGAAACTTGTGAGTTAAAAGATCCCATGTGACTTCAAAAATACCATAGGTCCCACTTCATTCATTTATAAGATTGAAATATAAAGATTTAATTCAATCTAAAAATTTAAATTATTAGATAAAGATATATTAATAATTTCTATATTATTAATCTTTAATATGACCTCTCACATAAGATATATATAAGCTCTGATATTATGTAAAATAATCAATTTAAATAAAAAATTTAACCTATAAAATGAATGTACGTTAATAATTTTATATTTTATATCATATTTCTCTAACCTAAAACATTAACTAAGCAGGTAAGGGTATGTTATAAAAATTATATAAGTAGAGTATTTTTTTCACTCTCATTATATTTGATAAAAAAAAACTAACCTGATATGTCACACAAATTAACAAAGAAATTTTTTTTTTGTTCATTATATTTAATCACAATTTATAATGCAACCTGAAGCAAACAAACAAAAAATGAAAATGAAAAATGAAAAAAAAAAATGATATAATGTTCAGAATTAAAACGAACACCGGTACAACTTTTGTGGCAGATTGTGCAAAGGGAAAATATTTTCTATCATTTTAAGAGAGAAAGAGATAGATAAATTCTTGACAAAAAAAATAAAGGTGTGATTCTTCGATTTGGGTGTAAAGCTTTTCTTTTTTTTCTTTTTTTAATAATGTGAAACATTTTTTCCACTAGTTGATACTATAAAAACGAATTACCAACACCGGTACAAATTTTGTGGCAGATGTCCAAAATCAACTACGTTACATTTCCCTTCCCAAAACTGTATAAACAACCCCTGTACCATTCTGCACTTAATGTTTTACAACCCTGGCCGGTAGCTAGTGCATGGGCAGAACTTCAATGATTCTTGGGGACATGCACATAAGAAACCCAATCGAATTGGGACATAAGGCTTCCTATATCTTGGAATAAAAGTTGAGCTACATTATGTGCATTGCATTGTTGGTCCTCAAATAAAATCATAATTCTTGGGCATCAAAAACCCAATATGCTTTTTGTATATTTTGGCCCAAAAGCACATGTTTTTGCTAGTTTGGGTTCAAGAAGATTCTTATAAATAATCTTTTCTACTTAAGATGTAATGGATGAAATTATATTAATAATTTTATATCTTTTTAATACATATCATCACGTGGAGTACTTTGGTTTTGATCCTTGAATATTACATATATTCATTTTTTATCTACCTTATGCTGTATAATTTTTTTTTTATCTTATATTTATTTAATTCCATCACAAAAATCGAATTCATGATCATTTTATCACTTCAGCTCTAATACTTTGTAAAAAAATTATTTCAACTCAAAATCTTAACGGGTTGGGTGAAGCTATTTTAATAATTTTATATCTATATAAGAATCCCTTATTTTCACCTTCAAAGGCAGTAACCACAAAGGCAATATGAAATAGGAATAGTAACACAAAAAGCAAATGACCAACGTTTTAGCCGATTTGCGCTTTGCTGCCAATATATACTGTATAATGAAGAAACGAATATATGCTTTACTTGCACAGTTTTGTTTTTGGAACTACAAAACTGCACTAGGATACTCTAAAAAAAAAAAAAATGCTCACCGCTATGTCCATTCAAAGAAACACAAAAAACTGAAACATTTCCTTTGATGTGTTTTCTTTAATTTCAGGAACAATTAAGGATCAACAACTATGGAGGTTGAGTTGGGACTCAAGATCACAAGAACCAGAGATGATACCACTTCCATTTCTGATTTTCAGTTTGCCAAAGACAGGGCAGGACCTATCTTCTTGTCTAAAGAAACTGATTCAATGTTCTTCCTCACTGCACATCTTAAAGGTTTCTTCACTCTCAACTCTTTAGAATAAAGTTTTTTTTTTGTTTGTTTTCTTTTCCCTTTAGTTGATAAACCATTAAAAAGACCCTTACCTAACATCACTTGAATAGGCTAGGCTATTTGTGTTTGGCCTGATCTGTTTTCTAAATAGATTTTTTAAAAGCTTAAGCTTATTCTATTTTACTATTTATAATAATTTTAAGTGTTGGGTTTGTTTGTTTTCTTCTTCCCTTTCTTTGCTAATTCTAATTTTAATGTGAAAATGCAGGATATAAGAAAGAGAACATTGACATCTATATTAGTCAAGATGGCACGCAGATTTCAGTGAGTGGGGAGAAGGAGGTGCAAGAAATGCAGATTATACCGTTCAAGAAAGAGATAAAAATCAAAGGGTTTAGAAAGAAGTTTAAAATCCCTGGTGGGGTGGTTTTGGATAGGATCAAGGCTAAATATAACGAAGAGGATGCAGTATTGACAATTGTGATGCCAAAAACGGAAATGGTAAAAGGAGTGTGTGGGGTTGGAATAGAGGAGGTGAAGGAAGAAGAGGTTGTTGATAGCGTGACACCAGAGGCAGAGCAAAGTGTACCAGAAAATGTTCCAGATAAGACTGAAAAGGAAACTGCTCCAGTGAAGAAGCGAGGTCCTAAAAAACCATGGAAACCTTGTCCTACTTTGTTTCTTGGAGGATCAACTTTGCTTGTATCTCTTATCTTTCTTGTAATTCACTATATTAGAGTGAGAAAGAGTTGATTTAGTTTATTCAAAGATATTTTTTTTTTAGCGTGTCTTAACCTATAAAAGACACGCTAAAAACTTTGCTTGGAGGATCAACTTTGCTTGTTTCTTTCCTTTTCCCCAACTATGATATTTTACATAACGAAACATCACTCAGTTAATCCAGAAGCTCATTGGACAATTAAATTCCACCTTTGCTTTGTGTTTAACAGAGACAATCTTACATACGGCCGGATGAGGAGATTTTTAAAAATGATCTAGAGTTTAATCATGAACACTTCAATTTTAATCGTTGAATTTCGTTCTGATAAAATAGTTTACAAAACTTTTTTGTGTTATCATGATTATATATCGTCGTGTCATATTCAAATAATTTTTTGAGGTACTTGTGCTATTATTCTTCAATAAAAAATATCATATGTAATTTATTTCTACAGGTCAACAGTATGAACTTTTTTTTTTTTTTTTGAAAACAATCAACAGTATGAACTTTAAAAAGGAAGATGAAATGACTAAAAAAAATAATACGTATGTTACGTTTTTATTAAAAAAAACATTATAAACTTCTAAGGAAATTTATCTTTAGTCTTGTCCCTAAAGAATTATTTTACTATTACACTTAAGCAAGAAATCAAACTCTTTTTTTTTTTGGTAAAAGAAATCAAACTCTTTTAATGATGCCTCAGTATATGCTTAAATAATAATACAAAAAACTCTATAATGATAGTAGGTCAAAATATCCGTAGATAATATAAGGGGATTTATTTAAGAGGGTAAGATAATGACATGAAAAAATAAAATAAAAGAGAGTATATTTTGAAATAAATATTTTCATTAAGTAGCACGTATTCAGGTTCTAGTTTTAGGTTGAATTGTTTTGTCATTATAATATAGGGTTTTATAAGAGTTATGTTGTAGGAAAAATGATTGTGTTATGTTATAGAGATTCGTTTTGCGTGCTAGAGTTTCTTTTTTTTTTGTTGCATGCCCCACAAAATATTATGTGTGTAGGAAATTTTTTGTGGTCATATTAAATGATAGATGATAAATCCTATAATATAAATAGATTGTTTTGGACACTTGGATATACAAAAAATAATTGTTGTTGAGTAGATTGTTTCATCAATCAACTTCCAGACTTGAGTGGACCTAGCCCTACCACCATGTGCATAATAAACTCTAACGTGGGCACTTTGCTATTTTCAGAAGCAGCTTTTTATCCTACTACAACATAACTAGCTAGAAAGAAAGGAAGCTAGGTTTTACATTCAGCTTTTGTCCTTTTGTAGTATCCCATTGAAATTTAGTCCTTCATTTTAGACTAAAGGACCAAAGAGCAGATCATTTTCTTTCCTAACTTCTTCACATTGTATTGAGCTGAAAAGACAACAGTTTGCTTGTAATAAAAATAATATATTCTTCTAAACTTACGTACAAGTTACAGGAACAACATGTGCATACAGATAGATAAAGTGATACTTGTAAAATTTTTCATGAAGGCACTATCCACGTTTTCAATAATATTAGTTTAGAGATCCTTAAAAGACATCAAAATAGACTACAATTGTTCAGATTTATCGAATTAAATGTGATAAGCGAAAAAAGAAATTGATATTAAACAAAAACAATACTTTTGTGTGTATAGAATAATAGAACATTATCCATATAGCTTTACCTTACCCGTTGAAATTTACTGCTGAAAATGAGAGAGACCATCATAAAATTTTGCCAACACTCCTACGTTCTAACACAAATGTTACCGAATAAGGCAACTCATGATGGCGTTATAAGAGATCATAAAGAATAAATGGACATCTGGTCAACAAAGTTTACCTTGACCAGGAACTAACGTCAAACTGCCATGAAAATTCAATTCTGGAGGGCAATAAGCCAGGTCAAAGTCGATCCACTTCAATGCCTTGACTGAAAATTCAAACTCATTAAAGATTAATCTATAACAATGCACAGTTGCTGAAAAATTTCAATTCTCAATTACGTAAGAATGCAATCTTAACAAGGGAACAACGGGCTAAATAAGACAGAAATAACTTAATAACTTGTGATATACCCAATTCGGCAGAGTAAAAGAGAATGAAAGGGTCAAGGGTGATTTGACACTAGTATAATTTTTGGGTTTATGTTAAGAATTGAAATCTTAGAGATAAAAAGCATGTGGGACTCATGTGTTAGAAAAAATTAAATGTAGAACCCATGCCGCACAAAAATCGAATGGTGTGTAGGAAAATTTGAATTCTCATGTTAAATGAGAAATATAAAACCCATATTTTTTACGGTGAAACTTTGATTTTGATTACATTAAGTGAATTTTTTAAGGTTTTTACTTTTCTTATGTTAGATAAGACAAATTTTATCTCATACTCTTACCTCGATTTCCTTGTTCTGTTTTTTTTTCTCTTTTTTTTAAAAAAAAAAATAAAGTGAATCCCACCATTTGTTGTGAGAGTAGGAGAGAAGATTTATCTTATGTAAGATAAGAAAAATAAAACTCATTTTTTAAAGCCCAAATGCTAAAGCAACATCTTCGTTAGACTAAGAACATATTTTCCTAACACCAATTGTAGGGCTGGAACTGAACAAAATACTTTACCATCGTCAATGCCATTCACATTTCAAGTCCAGAAATAATAATGGAAAAGAGAAACAGAACAAAGGCTGGGGAAGACAGGCAGAAATTCCTCAGAAATTTGATTAACTTTAATGCCTTTCTACAATTAGTCCAAAGAGTTTAATGAAAAAGGAAGAGTAGATTTTATAACAATCTGTATCCAAAAAAAAAGATTTTATAACAATCTGCTCTTCCAAATACAATTGTTAAGTATATGAACCAAAAGGAGATGTATCTAATACATACCCATAAACAAAATGAGCTACAATGAGGATGCAGCAGGTTACAGAAAATTGATTATACAATAGCAACATCACAAGACAAAAACGACAGGGGAGAAAAACAAACACCATGGACCACAAGAATCCTCTTCAAATATCCTAAATTCTATACATTTTTAGTCTCTTGCTTCTTCATTTCCTAGTCTTCTATTTATATGGAAGCAAAATAAGGCTATTATATCATCTCAACTTCTATTTTCATATTTGGCAATGAAGGGTGCAACAAGTAAGTTACTCAGTATAGTTTGACCTGCCAAGAGAGTCAAGCCCTTCTGTTCTGCTGCGAACAATTCTATGGAAAACCTCCCTCACTTGGCGCTCCAAAGGGTCTAGTCCATCTTTCAAAGCATCACAAACATGTGAAACCTCCTCAACTCTCTGTCTAACCTCCCCTTCTTTATCCTCCGTCAATGGGAAGTGCACAGAATCAGCCAATTCATTCATCACTCTAGCACATTTCTCAATCTGATGAATCTCTTTGAGCAAGCCACAAGCATTCTTCCGCTCCCTTTTCTTCGACTCCTCCATGATCCTTTCATGAAGCGAGAGCATTGGAGCAGCCCATAAGAAATTCCTCGGAATGGTAAAATGGACATGCAATCCACGGTCCTGGCATGGAATTGCAGCTACAAGACCCCACATCACAAACAACAGGATCGAATTCATGATAAACACGGGCATTGCAAGGCCATTAGATGCCACGAGATCATTTGCTTTAGGAGGATACACGTTGTTCCCAATTGCCTGGAGCTGCCTTGCAGCAGACCAAGTACGAGAAACACTCCATGAAAGTGATCGAAAATGCACCAAAGACCGATGGTGATGGTTGTTATTATTACTATGGTTATGGTTATGGTTATGGTCTCTGCTACCAGTGTTGCGGCCAAAAGATCGGTTTCGATGTGCAATGGAAGGATTGGAATCCTTATCATCCATCATCCCAATTGTCAAATCAATGAGGGCCTTCTTGGCTCTACGAAATTGACCCTCACCAATGCTCCTCTGATGCCCCAATGCATAAAGCACAATCTCCAACAGCTTCTGCCATTGGCGAATCTGCTCAATCCCATCGCGAATCGCGTTACAAACATCCAATGCCTTCACACTGCGTTCAAAGTAATCAGAGACCATGCGATCCAAAGGGGGTTTCAACACCTGTGCCCTGTGAGAATGGAGAATGGCCCTGAATTCCTCTTGGCAACGGAGGAAGCAATCAAGGAGCTTCCCAACCCACGAGAGTGAAAGCAATTCATCCTGACCAACTGAAGAGAGATCAAGGAACTGGTCAGTGACGTGTTGCTGAAAGGACTCCATCTCAACATCCAAGCTTGAACCTTCCATGGAGTGAACCTGAACCTGATCACGACGGAGACTCAGAATTGAACGGCCAAAATGGGTTAACGACGAAGGAGACGAACCTTGATAGTCCGTCGCGGGCATTCTCAAATAAAACTCCCAAGTTACAGAAGCTCACACTCTCTCCCCTCAAAATCTCACAGACCCAGTTGCCAAAAATAACGAAACAATTTTTTTTTCTCCAATTTGAAAACTTTCTGTCTTAGATTTCAAAACCCGGAAATGGAAAAACCAAATTTCACATACCCATTTCTTAAAATCCAATTTTGAAACCTGAAACCCAAAAAAAGTTATCTCCAATTTGAAAACTGAGGAATCAAGAATCCAAAAGCTACCCAAAAATCCAAAATTGAACTCCCTTTAACCAAAAATTCCCCTACAATTTGAAAACTTTATCTCTTGAATTGGAAAGCCCAGAAGTGAAAACCGAAATTGAGTTTGAACCCAGGAAAAAAGGAAACCGACAATGAACGTGAACATAAAACCAAAGTCAGAAACTTTCAAACGGTTAGAGAGAGAATGAGACAAGGGAGTGAGAGAAGGAGGAGAAAAATGCGGGGAGAAGTGAGGCATGGAACCCTAGTAGGAAGGAGAGGGATTATATTGGGGAAAATTGGACCGCGTTTTTTGGTAGTTGGAAAAAAAAGGAAAAAGAAAGAAAACAGTTAAATACGCCAAAACAAAAAATGAATAAAAAAATATGCATTGGAAAGTCATTTTCTATAATTAGAAGTAAATTAGTAGTCAAGAATTTTAACTTTTAATCCTTAGTTAATGAGTGAATAAAATATATTAAGGTTAAGCGAGGAGTTTGAACTTGAACACGCACCGAATACGTTTCGGACACGGTGGCAAGAACTAAGATTCTGACTTAGCGGTATAGATCCTATGAACTCGTACGGATAATATCTGAACCGTTCATTTTTGGGACAGAAACATTTTTATAATTCTATTGTTCCGCGTGTTGAATACCACCTGACTGCGAGGGGAATCTAAAGTTACCAGTCTATGCACTGAGGAGTTATGGAACTGCTATACATGGCGCACCACGTGGTGCAATGCCATTAATCAAATGTTTAACAATATTTATTTGGAAAAAATATTTATGCAGTTAATGCATATAAGTTATCTTATTTATTCCCAAAATGATATCGTTTTGATAAAAAGTATAAATATAAAGATTATTATAACCCTAAAATAAATTAAAATTCTAAAATACCATGATTTCTGCCTCAAAATAACATTGTATTAGATTTATTATAGATAATTTACCTGTAATAATTTCAGAAAAATTTATTGAAAATATTGATAACATTATCCGTTAATGTTAATGGTATAGTCAGATGACTACTCAATATTAAAAGGGGTTTTGTGAATAAAAAAAGTTTTTGATATATTGTTTTACAAAAAAATTACTATTATGTTGTATAAGAGTAGTTTTATCTCCTACCCACTCATAGAAATTGTGATATCCTTTTTTCTATAAATGGCGGGGCTCACCACATATGTGTCATAACATGAAAAGAAGATCTCTCCTTCAACATAAGATTAAATGAACTCTTTATTTTAACTTTTAAATTACTGTAAATTTTGTTTTGTATAATTAATTTTTTTAAAAAAAAAAACAAAAAAATTAATGAGTTGAGAAAGAAAGAGTCTTTATCGGTTGGTATACTTGGTACACGTCGCGGATACAACTGAGTCTACGTTGGCGCGTGAGAGGGATTGGATCTGTTCATTTTACTCGATGTTTTCTAGAAAGAAAAAGGTGACATGTGAATGTGTGTTGTTCTTTCGGTATATTGACGGATATATCCCTGGGAAAAAACATGGGTTCGTCAATAATTCAAGGTGCAAAAGTGCCATATTATATCTATCCGTTCGGACTGCCCAAGCGACCAATTGGACCATTTCATTCATAAACGTTTTGTCATTATTGCTTGTATTGATAGATGTGACGTGACACTCAACTCTCATCGATCATGACATTTTTTATATTTTTTTATTTCACTTTTTCTTATAGATAATATGTTTGAAGTGATGACTTAGGTAACGACACGTTACATCAAATTTAAATAAATTTGTTTTATCATGAAATTGCAATAACTTTTAGAAAAGTTATTACAATATATTGAAGTTAAAAACAATTGTACTATGCCGATAAGAAATTATAAGTATTTTAAAAATTAGAAGAAAAAAAAAATTACAGCACACAGTGCATTTTTTAAAGGATAAAGGATCTCTAAGTGACTCTAAAGATTAAGTTATTCTCGGTGAGTCCAAAATGATGTTATTTTGGGAAGGAAATCAAGTTATTTTTGTAATTCTAATATATTGCAGGGTTATATTAGTCTTTATTATTATAATTTCTTAATCTTATAACCCAAAATAATATCGTTTTGAGCTCACAGGGAAAACGACATCATTTTGAGATGAAAATTAAGGTATTTTTATAATTCTAATATATTTCAGGGTTATATTAGTCTTTATCATTATAATTTTTAATCTTATAACTCAAAATAACGTCGTTTTGAGCTCACTAAAGATAACTTTATCTCCAATGATTGAATAGATACTTTTCCCCCTTTTAAAATTCACAGTATAATTGCTTTTTCTTTTTCTTTTTTAATTTATTGGATCCTATTTTTTTTTTTTTTAAATATCTCTGTGACAGTCACAGTCATATCTTATTTGCCGCGGCAGAAAATTAAAGTCCGTTTTAAAATTATAATAACTTTAACTTCTATACATCTGTAATTTATTTTGTCATTTTATTAGGAAGAGTTATATTTTTCTTCATAATTATTGTAACATGATGTAAGGTATGTAACTTTTGAAATGATGTGTCCGAGTAAACCTCATTATTCAGTAATGAAATTGAAAATTCTTCAGGAACTTTAATTTTTTTGTGGTAATTAATTATAAATTATATTTTTAAAATTTATTATTTATAAAATTTGATATTAAAATTTATGATTTCTATATTCTAAGTGGACCGAGTCTATTAATGATTTATAATCAACGATTTGATATGGTCTGAGTAGTAGACTCGAAAATTTATTGAGTCCAACTATACAAAGCAAATCTGGACCCTTGAGTTATATATTTTGAGTAGATTAAGCATTGTTAAAAGTTATAATGAGATTATTCATGTGTTGCCCCTAATAGTTTGAGTTTTGGGGGAGTTATTGCTGGGTTGATATATTATCCATATTTTGAAGATTATCCTCAAATAAGTTGGGGTCTATCCTGGCTATGATGAAATAATGAAATCTAGCTTCATCACTTAAACTTTTACAAACATAAAAAAGATTATCTATATTTCAAATCCAATAAAAAAATAACTTGTTGGTAAGAGAACATGTTAAAAGATATAATAAAATTATTCATGTATCTTCTCATAATAATTTATTTATTTTTAATAAGTTAATGACTTCAACTTTAGTGTTAATTGTGTGTCAAGTATAACGAATAAAATTTTAGTATACCCGGCTCACTAAATTCGGTAATTCCTTTTATCATATAGAAAAAAATTTAAAACTTAAAAAAAAATATAAAAAAATGAATAAAAAAAAATCCTCTATTTAATAGAAAGGACCATCGGTGGTCCCGTGCATTAAAGTTCTTCTCAAGTACAAAAAAAAGAACTTTACTAAATTTCGTGGGTAGAAATAAGAACTAGGTCTAGCCCAGCAGCAGCCGGTTGAAGGATTTTGGCCCAAATATATAGGATGTATTTATCATTTATTATTTAACATGATTATAAAAATTTTCTTACATACATAATATTTTATGGTCTTGATTTCGCCTGGAAGCATGGCAAAAAAAAACTGATTCTTCTGCGTTTTGCACGAAATCATGGTAATTTACTATAACATAATAGCTAAGATTCGATTTTCCTACAACATAACTCTTATAAAACCCATATAATATTCTTGTATTTTGATTTTGGGTTTTATAAGAGTTATGTTGTAGGAAAAGTGATTGTGTTATATTATAGAGATTCGTTTTGCGTGCCAGAGTTTTGTTTTTGTTGCCGGCCCCACAAAATGTTATGTTTGTAGGAAATTTTTTGTGGTCTAGCCCAGCAGCAGTAGCCGGTTGAAGGGATTTTGGCCCAAATATATAGTATTCTTGTATTTTGTTTTTAGAAAAAAATGTTTATCATTTTAAATGATATAACTTATATCATTTCACTTTCACAAAGAGGTGGGATCCATACATTTACTTTTTTTGTCAACTATCTTTTCCTTTATATATCTCTTTTTGTCTCCTAAAATGACACAACTTTATATCCTTTAAAATAATAGACATTTCTTCCTTTGTTTTTAGGTAAAAAAAAATAGGTAAGCATGGATGACAACTAAGATACTTGTTAGCGAGCTTCAGGACCAACATTTGCCCACCCATCTTGTTAGAAGAAAGGATGATTAAAACAAATGGTGTACTAAGAAAAGGATAAGGTATATAATATTAAAAAAAATAAGAAAGCATTTTATTTAATAAAGTAGTTTTGTCCTTTTTTTTTGGTAAGGTATATAATATTAAAAAAATAAAAAAACACTTTATTCAATAAAATAGTCTTGTCCTTTTTGTTTATTCTTTAGCCCCCAAAATTTTTCAAAAAAATTGGGTTTTGATCCTGCATAATAATAACATGAGAAATAGATATAATTCCCTTAAAACAAACCAAATGTTAAACTTTTTTCTGAAAGTTATCTCTTCCATTAATATTCTTAAATGAGAGAATTTAATGTAACTTTAGGCTCCTTTCAGTGACGTCTCAAGAAGTGAAGTCCACCAAAATGGACAATGTCGATGCAGACAAACCAGGATCTAACTAAAATATGGGACTAATATGAATAGCTTTTTTTTTTTTTTTGGTGAAAGAATATGAATAGCTTTAAGTTGAAGAAATAAAAGGCTTTATCCTATTAAATGGATATTTTCAACATACAAGGGGTTGGCTGGCAGCCTGCTCTTTAGGTTTTGATCAATTGAATGGGACAGCCCAGACATTAATTTCTAGAATTCATTTAACCTGAGAAGGGGTTGATGCAATGGATTTAATATTTATTTAGTGTAGTATAATTTTTTTTACACTATTATTTAATTAGTGTAGCTATAAATTAAAATAGACTTGATCTTTCAAGCTATTGAGGTAATAAAGTTATTTAGTGATGTGAAAAGATATTATTTGATGGGAAAATTACGTTTCGTTTTAAAGGATGTAAAATTATGTCATTTTAAGATAGAGAGATAGATAAAGGAGGAGAGAGAGTTGACAAAAAAAATAAAGGTGTGGGTCCCACTTCTTTGTGATAGTGAAAGGGTATAAGTTATGTCGTTTAAAAGGATAAACACTTTTCCCTTATTTGATATGATTGTTAAAAAAAATTGTACTTACTCTAAATTAAACCCGTAGATAATACATACCTAATTATACTCCTAAATTAACTTCTTTATTTGAAGATCAAGTATTAATGTGCATAGGGATGTGCATGGGTCGAATCAAATCGGATTTTTTGAAAAATCGGACCGAATTGGTTTAAATGGTTCGGTTCAAAATTGGTTCGGTTCGGAAGTGGTTCGGTTCGGTTCAGAACCGGTTCGGGTCGACCCTCAATTGAAAAGAAAAAAATTAAAAAATTTAAAAATAAAGTTATAAAAATCAATTTTGTTTGCTTTGAAAACGGTTCGGTTCGGAAACGGTTTGGTTCAGTTCAAAATGATTCGGTTCTTAAACTGGTTCTAAAACCGGTTCGGTTCATGGCCTGGTTCTTTAAAAACTGGTTCGGGTCATGAATTGGTTTGGTTCATGAACCGATTTTTTAAAACCGATTATTTTAAGAACGGTTCGGGTTTGATTCAGTTTTTTGGTTATTTTGTACATCCCTAAAAATGTGCATTTCAAGCTTAATTGCATTTGACTTTCTTATTAAAAGAGAAAGTTGATGAACAAGTAGAAAATTGAAGTCAAAGCACAAAAAATTTCTTTGTACGAGGAGTTGGGTGTTAGAGAAATATAAAATTATTAATGTAATCTCATCTAATACCTTAAGATTTTGGGTTGAAATAATTCTTTACATGATATTTGAACTGGAGTGATTACATTAATAATTTTATATTTCTCAATTATTGGTTTCGTCAATTTTATGTTTCTCAAATATTGGTACCTTATCTTCATATTTATTTATACTACATAAAAGAGAAGAAATACAATATAAAAATATTTTCTCTTTTAATGAAAACTTTTTTAACATTTTCTCTTTGATTTAATGGTGATTAGATAAGTAGTAAGACACATGTAGAAAATTTTGGTAGTTTTCTCTCTCCTCAATTTTTTACCTTATCTCTCTATTTATTTATGGGTTTATCCAATACTATCATTTAACATGACCAGAAAAACTTTCCTACACTCACAATATTTTGTGGGGCCCGCAAAAAAAAAAACAAAAAACTTGGCACGCAAAATGAATCTTGTTTCAAAACTTTTCCTATAACTCTTATAAAACCCTTTATTTATACTATATAAAAGAGAAAAAATAAAATATAAAAAAATGTAAAAGGATAATGAATAGACTAATTTTTTAATATGACATGCACGCCTAATGCCTTAAGGTTTTAAATTTGACATTTGTATTATTTATTTATTTTTTCCTTTTCTCTCTCCACTCTCCCCAATTTTTTATCTCTTTCTCTCACCTCATTCCCACCCAATACTTTGTGGTCCCGGACCACTATAAATCAGCTCAATGAACGGAATGGAACCCTGCAATTATTAGATGGAAAAAACAAATTGGAGCATTAATTTCAAAAGGGAACCTCATGTTGAGGAATTCAAATGTGAATAATTAAGTGAAAAAGTCTCGTATTGGTTAAGAATGAACTAAGTAAGTACCATATAAATGGGAGGACCCATGCACGCCTAATGCCTTAAGATTTTGGATTTGATTGTAGTGTTCCGTTCTTATTTTTCTTTTCTTGATCGAACAAGAAAACCTTATTTAGATTATTAAATAATCTCACTTGTGGTGGGTTGCTCTTCCTTAGGTTATGGAATTGATGAACATCGATTGGTCCTTGAACTAGATGTTTCTATTCTTGTTTAAGCTATGAACAAATAGCACTCATGTGCCGTATAATTACCAAATATTAGTTAAGAAATTTTTTAACAATTCTCATCTCAAGGCAACGAAGGCATATATAGAAGGTAGGTTCACTGGCTTAGGCTGTCCATCATACTACATACAACAAGTTCATCCCATCTTGTTAGACACCAAAGTAAATCCCCATGCCCCAAAATTTATGTTTTTGCATATGTAAAGACAAAACATGTTGAGGAAAATCGAACTAATCTGAAGAATCATATGTAATATATTCTATGGGTTCATCTAATCTTATGTTACATGAGAGAATGTATCTTATGTTGTAGAGACATATGTGGTGGGCCCACTATTTACAAAAAAAGGAAGAAAAAAAAAGGATGTCACATTTTTCAATGGATCTATAGGAGATAAATTACTCTTATGTTGTATAAGAGTAATTTTTCTCATATTCTATATGTCAATCTATAGAGTATTTGCTTGACATATGTAATATACTCTATATGTCAATTTATAGAGTATTTTATATACTAATTAGATACTGAAGATCCTTCATCAATGATCAAACATTACCTTTAATTAATTATATGCGGATGTAAAGCATACTGGAATAAGTGACTCTAATACACTTGGAGGTTAAGCATCAAGCTGCGCTCTAAAACCAATAATAACTAATGAACACTTGATGAGATGTATACATGTGCTTGGCTCTTTTTTATCTTTCAATACTTTATATCTTTAAGAAGAAAAAAAAGTTATAAAGAAAAAAAAAATCATTATTTTCACAATAATTAGAACTTAAATAAAAATTTTATTTTAATTTTTGTATCTGTTTTATATTGTAACGTTTAAAATTTAATTGTACACGCTTCAATTTTATCTACTATTTTAACTTTTTCATAGGAACGGATTCTTTCTTCTTTGTTTGTTTGTTTGTTTTTGATAAACAAATTCTTTGTGGTCAGCGGAGCCGGGCTCAAATTAAAAAAAGGTACATGTATTTTTTATTTTTCTTTTAAACTCATGTTTTTTTTTTAAACTTTAGTTAGTTGATATCATAATAAATTTAAATTGGGAAAAAATTCGTTTATAAATTTTTTTTTTTGCAAATTTTTACAAATTATACTATAGGAGGATTTGCATAGTCTTACATAGTGTACTATAATTTTTTTTGTAAAAATATATATACGGATTTATATAGTGTAGTTTGTAAGAGTTTATAAATAAAAAATTTGTAAATATAATCTCCCATTTAAATTATATTAAATATAGAGCGATTGAGCTGGCAGTACCAAGAAAAATTATAATTTTATTAAATACTTTTTTATACAAGTGGAAATTGAACAAATAACCTAATACATCTTACCCAAATCTCTTACCAAAAATATTTTAAGTTTTAGATAGGGACAAAATACAAATTGTAGCCCGGAGAAAATTATAATTAATTAAATAATTATATATAATAAGTATAATTTATTAAAATTTAACCTAGAGCGAGACCCACCCAATATATACCTCGCTCCGCCACTGTTTGTGGTTTGCACATTTTTTATTTTTATTTTGGAGAACAGTTTGCACGTTCTTTTCAACGACAAAATCAAGCATGCTCAAAAGGGTAAAATATTGTTTATATTCTTCAACAAAAAAGTTTGAAAAGAATGCCTCTAGAGCAGTCGGTGGTTGTCGAGAAATGAAGATTCGCGTTGTATTTTTTGTATTATAATATGTTAAAAATCAAATATCCTTCTCGCTTGATCCATAGCCATTTGAACTTTTCAAGATGCTGGACAATAATTGCACTGCAATTAAATCGATGTCGAGTGTTGCCCTACTTCCTCAGCCAAAGTCACATAGGTCGTCCTGCTAAAAATTCAATGTTCCTATTCATCATATAATATTCACTTTATAGTTTCCATTTTTTAAAAGGAAGTCATGGTTATCGTTAATTTTGATTAGAGATGTAAATGAACTTAACTTTTCAAAGATTATTTGGGATAAAAGCTATGCAAAGTGAAGATTGATCTAAATGATTAAATTATCTTATTTACAAAAAAAATATTATTTTTTAAAGTTAAAATTTGATCAATATGGTTGTAACTTTTCAAAGCTTTGAAGTTGTTGCGAGCGAGGTCACATGTTGTTGGGTATGCAAGTTAAAATTGGATCAATATGATTGTAACTTTTCACGGCTTTGAAGTTGTTGTGACCGAGGTCACATGTCTTTCTCTCTCTCTTTTTCGTTCGTGATTTGTGTAATTGTCAATTTCCAATATATTTGAATCTACTAAATAATTTCTTTATAAAAATGCAAGAATAAAACTGTTACAATCGGCAATTCTAATCTCTACACTCACAAAATCAAGGAGCTTTATACATAGAAATTTGCCCTTATACGTATAATTAATTTTCAAAATTAAAATATCCAAAAAAAATATATATATCCAATTTTTTTTTTCAAAATTAATCTTTTCATGAACATGAAAATATTATAGAGAGAATTTTTTAGAAAAGATCATATTTTATTTTAGTTTTTGGTGGTTGAAAGGGTCATATTAAATTATGAGGGACATGCGACAGGCCATTAATGAAACCATTTAACCAAATAAATTTGCATTAATTTTATTTGGGTAAATAAATTCGCATGACTTAATTAACCACTCATTATGTTTCAACATAATTTTACAATTGTTTAACGCAAGTCGACTTTAAGAATTTGAAACTCAACTAAAATTTAACCCAAATAACATGGTTAGAAAATTCATAGCAGCATCGACAAATCAGAGACATTCACTCAGCTTAATCAAGTCGAGAAAACTATTCAAGATTCGCTCAGCCTTACAAAGGATAAAATACTACTCAGCAATTCTATCTTGCGCCTAACCGATATATTCTTATCCACAATTAATTTTGTTAATCAAAAAAGCTACTTTATGTGAAAAGGCTTGTGACCACGTTCAATTTGTACTATGCTATTTAAGGCTTGTAACAGTCAGTTGTTAAATATTTATTAAATACCAATTTTATAATAAATATTTAAAATTTATAAAAATATTCTGCCACTAATAAAATTCTTATTGTTTAAACATATATTGAATGGTAATTTTACAGTAAATGTTTAAAATTGCATTAAAAAAGATTAGATAAAATATTTAAAATACACTATACCTATAAAAAATGAGAAACAAAATAATGCACTTTTACATGTTACTATTATTTCTTTATTTCTTTATTTTTTTTGTCTCCAATAGGTCTTGCTGAAAACGGGAGGGCATAAGCAAGAAACCATCTCAATATTTTCCTTTCACGATTGTCAAATATTCACACAACAGTTCTTGTGTATGCATAACGTGCAGAAAGGAACATAACAATTATGTCTATAATTGTTTAATCCACATTCTCTAGCAGTGAAAGTGAGAGATGCAAGAAAGAGGCTCTCTGATTATTCTTCCAAAGAGATTTCAATGGGCAGTTGGTTATTTATCTTTCAAATACAGGGGTATCAATGGTGGGTAGGGTTGTAAATTAGTCAGGTCGGCCTACAGGGGCCTATGGCCTTGCCTACGAAAAGCCTGGCCTGACTTACGAGGTAATTAATTAAAACAGGTTGAGGCTCGTCGATGAGCCTGTTTAGAAACAAGATCGTGGGCTGTAAATAGAGTGCCTGGCCTTATAGCCTGTAGGCCTGCTTATTTAATATTTAAATAAAAAATATTATATATTTATTTATTTATTCTAAAAGTTAATAAACTAACCTAATATTTAATATTTATTTGTTGTCATGAATTTTTATAATCTGTATTCTTGTTAAAAAATCTGTGGTAGAATTTTAATATTTTAGACCCATGCTAGAAATATTGTTTAATGAATGAGATATTTCATTTTTTTTCAAATTTAATTTGTAATATGGTAGGCCTAAAAAGCCTAATAGGCCATGTAGGTTTTTTATTTTTTACTAACATGACAGGCTTGACCTTTAAATTAAGCTTTTGACATGCTCATAGGCCAGATAGACTCAATTTTTCCGTGTGTAGGTCTAGGCCATGAAGGCCAAAGCCTAACCTAGCCTGACCTAATTACACCCCTAATGGTGGGGCCCTTGTTTATCTCCTCCTACCCACAACAACCAATACTTCACCTCATTCTTATAGCTCCCCAGCAAGACAACATCATTCAATTTTACCATCCCTTTAATAGCAAGCATCCTTGACCTTGACCATGACCTTGGAAGGATTCCAGGAATTAAAGCACCCAACAGCGGACCAAACACATGCAGAAGTCATTGATTACAATGTTCACTTCACAGTTTTGAATTTATCAGCTTAAATCAAGGAGAATTATGTCCATGAGAAGAAGAAAATGTAAAAGGAGGAGAGATTGAAATTTGGAATGTCATCCATCATAACAACTCCAAAATAATGACCCGCTTCCTTTCCCAAAGGAATCAAACAGAAGCACGGGGAGACAAAATCCTAAATTATAGAGACAGAAGAAAGAATCTCCATGATATGCGCCGATAACAAAATATGATAAAGGTAAAACATGATGCTGAAAGTTTAAACAGGTACAACATAGACAGGAAAGTCAAGACAAGATTAGATTCAGTCTCAATCTCCGTAGAAAATAATAGTGCTTGTCGGCCCACAATTAGGATTTAGTGATTGTACTATTAAAGAATATACAATTATATCATTTTAAGTAAAAAAAAAATACAAATAATAAAAAAATATGACAGAGAAACTGAGCATTTTTTTTTAAACTTTAAATTTTAAATAAAAAATATTAATTTATTTTATCACTTTTGAAATGACACTAATTATATATTCTTTAAAGGAACAAATATTTTTCATTCACTAAATAAAGTATAATCTGTTCAATAGCATAATGGTAATTTACTTATTTTAGTTTTGATTATAGTTCTTCACAAGTATCCAAAATGTCAGAACCCAAAATCAACAAATATCACATGTCATTTCTCATTACTCCCTCAATGGAATAATACAAAAAAAACAAGAAGTCTCCTGCTTAAACTCTCGAAGAATATTTTATTGCCTTCGTATCCCAATAAACAAGAAGTCTCCTGCTTAAAACTGTATCTGAATGCAGGCAAAGGAAGAAAAAAAAAAAAATTATAGATCGAGAATATCTCCGGAGCATACCTTTGGCCACAATAAGCAATAATCTGATCTGTTGCTGAAATTTGAGCGGATAATGATAAACTTTCTCTATCCATCACAACCAATAGATTTTTAAAGGGTTAAAAATATTTTAAGATTTAATGCATATGCTGCAGAATGAATCATGTTGTCTCCAGATAGAGGATTGCAAAATGAGATTAAAAAAAAATAAAATCTAAAACAGAATAACAAGGATAGAGCCCAGTGTAGGGTAAACCAAAATCCATAAAGAACATTAAAAAAGTCAAACAAAACGCTGAGGATGGGGGAGACGACAGAAGAACCCCATAGTCAATCAACCTTCACCGGCAGCACCAAAGCCAAATGTTGGTTTTGGAAAAGCATGAAAACAGATAAAGATCAGTACAACTATTTTGGAAAGGTTAATTCACCAAACAATAATGTTGTCCAGTTATACATAAATCAACAGAAGATGACTATAGCTGCGCAGTTCTACGAGAAAACAATAACATACTACTGGGCGAGACATCAAGAAACCCATGAACAGTAAAGCTAGCAAAAAGTTTAGAGAAAAGAAGTGTAAATCAAAGACCTCAAATTCCCATAGTAGAGTATAAGTCATCAGCAATTATCAAAAGTGGATATTCACTTAAACTTCTGATCAACTCTTTCCATCTCATGCAAGGACACACCTAGAAGCAAAAAACAAATAGATAGATGGGAAGATAGAGGAAGGGAGCGAGACAGGGAGGAAGAGAGATGTCTAGTCATGAAGATAAGTCATGGAACTTCTCAATGATCTAATCATCTATCAATGGGCTAAATTTTACGAATGACACAGAAGTACACTAAGAATGCAAAAAATATAAAAGTAATTGCCCCAAGAACATTCTGACAAAATTATTCGAATTCAAGATACTGACTGTGCCCTCAGATATCAGCACATTAGTACTTTCTCAACATCCATAAAAGTCTCTCAACATCCATGAAGGCAGTGCACACAAGACACAACCCCACAACCTCCGCCATCTCTAACCACTGCCAGTAAAAATAATAATAATAATAATAATAATAAGAACAAGAAGAAGAAGAAGAAAAAGAAGGGCAACAGCAACAGCAGCAGCGGTGTGATGGCAGTGGGAAGAAAGGCAGAAGGGATGAAAAGGCTTTTGCATAATATTCAGAATTTCAAAGTACCATATCTTAAGATGAGAATTCGTCATTGGGCATATCAAGATAAAATATATAACAGTGAATTCATCCACAGGAAATTCAAAAAATTACCATGACAAAGTATATCTACTAGAAATGAAAAGTGAAAAGTGAAATCCAGCAACATATAACTTAAAGAACAACTCGAGTTTGTGACAAAGGAAAAAAGAAGGTAAATTTGCTCGTGAAAATAATACATTGGATAGAAAAGTTACTTCAAAATACGAGTGCCAAAACACAACCATATTTAAAATGTCATCTAATTTAACCAGTCAAATAAAATCTAGTAAGAAATTGAATGTGAGAAAATTTAAATTTTCCAGAAAGACCTTATGTAGTCATGTCATAGTCAATGCATTGATCTAGATCATATCCAAATAGATGATAAATGGCTAATGGAGATATACAGAAAAGCTTATATTATAGAATGATACTTATGACCACAAACATCAACTGATGTTCCAAGAGGGTTGAATTATTCTGAAAATTGTTAAGGCAGACACAATCTGGAGATATTGTGTTTGTCTGAAACAGGAAGCTTTTAAAAATTTTTTCAAAGAAAAAAATATCCACCAGTGCCCAAAAGAACTCGAGAGTTATATATTATGCCTCTCTTTCCAATTACAAAAAAAAATTAGTGTGTTTGGATGTACTTTCCGAAAAAGAGCACAAAAATGTACTATTTTGGTCTAACATTTGATAAAAGGCACATATCAAAAATTATATCCAAACATAAAATAGCTTCTACTTTTTAACACAAAAAAAAAACATTTAAAAAAAAAGAAGATCAAATTAAAAATTATTTTTTAGAAGTTCATTCAAACTGCCATAGTAATAGCTCTGATTGCTATAGCGACAAGGGATTTGGATCCTCTCATGTGAAAAAGTGATCATGTGGTCATATTAATTGATCACAACCACTCATTTAAAAATTATATATTTTTCTCTCTCTTGTATCATTATCAATGAATGGTTGTAATCAAATAACATAACCACATGACCACTTTTCCACATGAGAGGATCCAAATCCAGCGACAAGAGATAGCACACATGATATCAAAATACATACTTCACACAGTTCAAAAAAGAAAATAACATGCAAATAAAACCACAAATGAATATGACACTAAATTCAAATTAAAACTATAACTCATTAAGTCGATTATCTAAGGTTGACCGAAATCAACTGTAAAACACATTAATTACTTAAACCACAAATATGTCAACATTGAAAGAGTTTTTAGCTGTTTGAAGGGACATGCGCAGCAAAAGTACTTAAATGTTAGTTCTGAACATCGAATAGAAGAACTCCTTTGCAAGCGAAAATAGGAAATGTTAGTTCTGAACATCGACTAGAAGAACTCCTTTGCAAGCGAAAATAGGAAATGTTAGTTCTGAACATCGACTAGAAGAACTCCTTTGCAAGCGAAAATAGGACAAATAATTGCCAATTATAAACCACAAATATGTCAACATTGAAAGAGTTTTTAGCTGTTTGAAGGGACATGCGCAGCAAAAGTACTTAAATGTTAGTTCTGAACATCGACTAGAAGAACTCCTTTGCAAGCGAAAATAGGATAAATAATTGCTAATTATAACAAGACAGACCTGCAAAAACATAGGACAGGAGGAATTAGAGAAATGCATGGACACAGAGAAAGCTCTGTGTGTGTGTGTGTGTGTGTGTGTGTGTGTGGGGGGGGAAGCTGAGAACAGAGAGTCATTACCTAAAGGAATGGTGGAAAACCCAGAGGCTCCCCCCAGAGAGTGCAGAGGCTGCTAGTCAAATCAGATTTTGCAGATAACCACTTAGAGGATGCCAATATCCTCATATGGGATGTATTGCCAAAAGGAACAAGCTTAGATTTAGAGCTGTCTTGGTCAATGACACTAGGGATTTTGAGCTTCTGCAATAGCATGTTGATGTTATGCAAAATATGGATTTCGCAAGCACAGCACAAACCCCTCTGTAATCCATTACCACTTTAGCAAACCCAAGTTCCTGTTATAATGGAAATTTAAGTCTTGGAAGACACTTTGACCAAATAAAATTTGATTTTGTACCTAAGTCCATTGTTTGGGACAGGGGAAGAGGAATGCATGGCCCTCAGATCTCATAGCTAAATAAAAATCATTTACGGCTATTGCAATGGCTTCATTCCCATCCACTGTGCACCATCTACACACACACACACACACACACACACACACAGAGAGAGAGAGAGAGAGAGAGAGATATATATATATATATAGAGAGATATATATATATATATATAGAGAGAGAGAGAGGTGATGGAGCATGTCTGGTCGGGAACAAAACCATGCAGCCGCTCATAAGTCGATTTGTCCATCATTGGGCAGGATAGAGGACTATAATGCATGCAGATTGGCAAGAGATAAAATTTATGGCGAACATGACGTGATTGTAAAATGCTTACTAAGATGTCCCAAGTACAAGTTTAAGAAATTAAAACATGAACATGAAAGCAAGGAAAGCTCAACACCGTGCATGATATCGGAAATATCATTTTGCATCAATAAATATTAAAGAAAAGTGTGTGTGTGTGTGTGTGTGTGTTATGGACGTCCAGTAGAGGTAGCATCAACAGTAGTTAGGGCTTTTAGAGCATCAAATATATAAAGCCATACAGTTTTCACAGAGGTTAATAAAAAGTATGTATCAAACTGTACGACTGTGATTAAGGAATCATGTAATGTAAACATATTTATATATCTAAGAACGTGTTTATAGCCCTAAAAAAATAAATAAAGATATTACCCACAAATAAAAATAAATAAAAATCCAAGCTTTCAGTCAGAAAAACCAGACCCAAAACAACAAATAAAGCACTGAATCAAACCAACCACAAAATTGAGTTAAAAAACAGTGAACTGATATAAATACCCAGAAAATGCCCTCAGATCTCATAGCTTAGAACCAATCACACAGTTTAAAGCCAATGGCGTTCCTCAAATGCCTTCACAAACCACCACCACATATTAAATCTATATATATATATATGTGTGTGTGTATGTATGCATCTGGGGGAAGAGAGACAGAGAGAGAGAGAGAGATAAGAGAGAAAGTGGTGTGGGTAAGGAAAAGCAAATGATAAACTAAGAACCATGGAAAAACTGCTCATTGCATTTAGAGTTGTGCATCATTGGGCATCATAATCATGTTAGAACCAAAAAAAAAAAAAATATTAAGCCAAAGAAAAAAATTAAACGTGAACTGCTAAACTTAATTAAAAACACACACACACACAGAGAGAGACAGAGAGAGAGTGACCACAGAAGGCGGAGAAAGAGTGCAGAAAGAACAAAGCTGGAAGACAAAGGGTTTGACGGAGGCATCTATTTGATAAACAATGGTCGTGTGGGCTTTAACTGGGCCAATTTGGGCCGGGTCACGGTTGCTGTTTTTTAGTGGCAAACAATTGCTTTGGGCCTCCGTGAGTCTAGGTTAGGATACAACAAATTAAAATTACTAATATTTTGTCAGAATTCTTTTCAAAAGACAAATACAATCAATTAATTTAAAATTTAATAATAGATGTTATCAAAAAAAAAATAATAATAATAGAGGCCGGTTATATTACCTACCTATTTAATCTTACTACCCTTCTTATCATTGATTTGAATCCAATCCAATGATAATAAAAAAATAGTAAAAGTAAGAACATTAAATAGATAGACAATATAATCATCCTAAAATATAATTATTATTTTTCATTGTATTGTACTTCTTACATGTCTTCATTTCTTCATAGTATATATTACCTCACACATGATGAGGTGGTCAAATTGAATTCTATGCATATAGAAACTTTGGTAGATCCAATTATAATTATATTATTATTATTATTATGCAATCATGAAGTGATATGTATAAAAGCGTTTACCTCATTATTCTTTTCCATTTTAGAATATTATTAAATTTTTTTCATATTATTTAAATCTACTTTGTTCTCTGGTGATCATATCTGCTATTTAATGAGCTGCCTCCATGGCTTTAACATATTATTCAAATCTACTTTTTTTCTTTTGGTAGATAATCTATTTTTTTTCAAATAATGGAGCCATTTTAAATAGTGTAGCTCGCATATCTAAAAAATACATTAATTAAGGTTTTTTAATAAATAAAAAAGTAAGCTATTTTTTAAATAAAAGTTATTTTCTTAATATATAAATCTCTAGTCATCAAAGATGCAATATATATCTCTCAACGTTTGAAAATTGACATGGTGCACTTGGTGTTTTTCACTATTAAGTTCATGCAATGAGTGAAATACACTTCAATGTAGATCACTTTTTTAATTGGGTCCATTTTGGTGCTTCTTATTAGTGGAACTGGAAAGTGTCAACTAAGTATTAGCATTATCTACCACTGTCTGGGTCCATATTCAATGCAATTCAGTGTTGAACTCAATCTAATGGCACTTCCTTCATATATAAACATGCGAGATTTTCCTCGTCCGTGTCGTCGTCGTCATCATCACATACACACACATATATATTACAATCTGCTCTCAGATTAGTGCTCCACCAACCAATACCATAACATAAAGAAAATTATTTCTTTTTTCCTTGATATATGCATTTGTGTGCGCATGCGGCACGACACTCAAATTTTTTAACGATCCACTAAAATATGGTCTACAAGATTCACTTTTTTGTGATTTAGTTGAATGGCAAACTTGGCCTTTGCGACAAGTCTTGATTCGTTATTATGTTATTGATTCCATCGATGTGGTAATTCTATCTTGTATATTCATATAATTTTCCTGGCACACAAGTCCGTGAAACTTTATTTTTATTGTTTTTCATATTAAAAGTACAAGTATTTGGCTAAAGATACGGTACTTGCAAAGTTAGTGATCAAACTTCCTGTATTTTCATTACATGGTGGTCTTAACCTACTACTCAGTTCAATGAGAAGCTAATCTTTAAAGTCGTACTCCAATGACAAAGTCATCAGAGGAGATTGAATGGAAATACCTACAGGTTATATATTAAAAAAAAACTAGTATATGTATTGTTTGAGCTTAATATTTTTAATCTTTGTTGGTTCAAATAATATAGAGTTTAGATTCGGGTTTTTGACCATTTTATCTCATATTAAATAAAAAATAATCATTTAGTTCTGTTTCAAAACTATATCTCACTTTGCCCATTTTAATCGATTACAAAAAATAATTAATCAATTAAGTGTCAAAAAAATATACTAATGGACTAAGAAACTTTTTTAATCGATTAAATATCGATTTCTTCACAAGAAAATTGCAGAGGAAGAACGCCCACCACAGTGGGTGTGCTTTCTTCAGATCCAATCATTAGTCCAAGAGCGAATCTACTAACTGATGCGAAGAGCATGATTGATAACCCTGATTTGGACCCTGCAATTCAACAGGGTTTGGCTGATTGCAAGGAGACATTATTGGACGCTGCAGATCAGCTTGAGGATACTATTGCTTCCATATTGGCTAATTCCAAATATGATGCTCATTTATGGCTTCAGGCAGCATTAGCAGCAATTCATTCATGAGCTATGGAAAATTTTGTTAAATTTTTTGAGGATACTATTGTTTCCATATTGGCTAATTCTGTAAACGCTGAATGTTTACTATAAGAATACACAATTTTCCATCTAAACATTAACACGAGCATGAGCTACGGTCATCATAGATAAGAATAGTTAGCTCGTGAGTGGCAACAAATATGAAGTTGTCGGTGGTGGGCGTTCTTCCTCTGCAATTTTTTTTGTGAAGAAATCGATATTTAATCGATTAAAACAGTTTCTTAATCGATTAATTTATTTTTATTTTTTTTACACTTAACCGATTAAATTTACTTTCTAATCGATTAAACCAAGGGCTGAGGTTTGGAACAGGGACAAAGTAGTTATTTTTTATTTAATAACGGATAAAAGGGTCAAAAAAAACCATTTAGATTCTCTATTAAGATTTAAGAGTCTTTTGAATGAAGAAAAATTTTTGCTTAAGAGAGTTTTACCTCTCTAAATAAATCCACGGGACTCAATTTAAATTAATCAAAACAATTATAATAATTGTGGTCTTAAAAATATTTAAAAGTTCTATAAAAATGAGATAATGTTCAGAAATATAACATACAATTTATAAATATATATATATATATATATATAGGAGCAGGGATATTCTTACCACCAAAATTTTCCACTACCAACTTATAACTGTCTAATCACCATTGAATCAACATTTTCTCTCTCTTTAACTTTTTTTTAATATTCTCTCTATGATCCAATGATGATTAGATTGGTAGTGAAATTTTTTGGTCGTAAGAATATGCTCCCTCTATATAGAGATAGGATCCTTTGATACCGGCGTCAAATTTAAAGTTTAACATCTCATATGAGAGCTGTTAGATCAATAGTATCACATGCTTACAAATCAGAGTTGTTGATCATTTTTGATCTAACGACTCTCCAATCAGGTGTCAAACTTCAAATTTGACAGGTATCAAAGGATCATGTCCCAAATATATATAGGGGAGGGATCTTTTGACTCAAGAGTAAGACTTCATCTCAGCCGTTGATTTCTGTTCATCTAACGGATATAATTTAAAAGTTTTACTCTAGAGTCAAATGATCCCTCTTCTCTCAGATGAGGTGTCAATTTTAAAATTTGACACTAAATCATAATCGTTGAATTCTGCTAATGAACGTTTATTATTTATTGGAAATCAAACTTATTAATAATTAGTAATTCTCAATATATGATAATCGTTGATTAGAGAAAATTAATGGTTAGAATTTGATATCAATATTTAAAATTTGACACCGGTGTTTAAATCATTTCATTCGATGTTTAACAAATTGCATCAACTACCGAGGAAGTGCAATAACAAATAGAAACATGAAAGTTGCTTTTGTTTATAAGGAGATGTTATACATATTATTAAATGTTTTTACGATTTTTATTATTAAGTTAATCATCATTAATTTTCATCAATCTAACGAGTATAATTTATTGAGAATAAATAAATAATTAATAAATGTACCTAATAAATTATAACAATGAAATTGACGAAAATCAATAGAGATTAATTTAAGGGAAAAATGTTTCTACAATTAATGCATATAAGTTATATGTTCTTATTCCCAAAATGACGTCGTTTCGACAATGAAATCTTAAAAAATTATAAATTACTATTATAACCTTGAAATAAATCAAAATTACAAAAATACTATGATTTCTTCCCAAAATGACATCATATTGGACTTACTGAGATAACTTATATGCCGTAATTGCAGAGAGAGAGAAAACCCTTAATTTAATAGTAAAAGTCGTAAAACTATTCAATAATAAATGTAATCGTCACTTGTTTGTATGTTCAGTTTGGTTAACGAGATTATTTCTACCAATGATTCAGTGATGTTTTAAAAACTAAATCTTACATTAAACGGGAAAAAATTATAGGTTATGATCCAATTCATTTAATTAAAAACATAACCGATTCACTACAAATTTTCTATTTACTATAAGCTCCCAAACCGAATCATAGGATAATATGACGTCCAAACAGAAACTCCACAAACCGCCGGACCCAGAGTGTTACTCTAAGTTATTTAATGCATATTTATTTCTTCAAAACAAATTTTTATTTCCTTTTCTATGTAAAATGATAGCATACCAACAATATCTTCATATATTATATTTAATAAAAAAAATCCATTTAAAAAGCTAGTTTTCCTTGGGATTAATATACACAATAAAAAAATGGAGCATAATAATATTATATGAAAACTATTAATAAAATATTGTACAAATAAAAATAATAATTAAAATATCATTATTTTCTAGAAAGCATATGAACATATTGTTCTTGTGTCTAGGGCTCTAGGCACACACATATTTTGGACCCCATTATATAGGGAAAAAGCAAAATTAAAATAAAATAGGTCTCACACCATTTTTTTTTTTATTTTGAAAATTGTTCCAAGAGTATTATTCCCCAACCGAAAGCCAAGGACTAATAAGGAGAGATCATGCAATCGTGGACACGGCCATAGATCATACCTCTGCCAACATACTTATAAGACTCAATTATCTACCAACTATGCCAGATTTTATTGGTGTTTCACACCATTTTTTTTGGATATAAGTGTTTCACACCATTTTGAGTCAACTAAGAGGTGGAGACTTCTAAAGGTGTTCATCAACCGATTAAAACAACGGTAACCGAACCGAAAATCGAATAAACCGAAAATCGATTAAAAATCGCAAATCTTAATTGGATTGGATCGGTTTTTGGATGGTTGTTGAAAATCGATCCAATATATTAATTTCCCTCTACCTACTTCGGTCTTTCCCTAATCATAGCCTAAAAATTTCTATACCCATTAACCCACCAAATAAACTCAAGAAAAAATCTAGGCACATCTCATTAATAAAATTTTATCTTTGTAGAGCTTCATATCTCATTGTAAAAAAAAACTATATTATAGTTTACTAATGGTTTTGTATTTTGAAAAAAAATTATAAAGCTAATATATACCAAAGATGTTATTTACACAATAATCATGAAATAAATTTTAGGATTTTCAAAAAACCGAAAACCGATCCAATTTAAACCGGAAAAAATTGGATCGGATTTGAAAAAAAATCAAAACCGAATAAATAATTATATGATCAAACCAAAGAGATTGGATCGAATTATTTTTGTTTCCAAAATTGATCCGATCCGGACCGCGAATATAATTCTCATTTTAAGATTTATATTTGCCCATCCTTTATGCTTGTCTCTAATTATTGTGTAACTCCACTTGCGGGTACCCGCCACCTAATTATTAAACCAAGACAACAAACAATTCGTGGGCCGGATATACATTATACCGTTCTAATGATTATTTTAAGTGATATGATTTGTTTACAATTTTTTTTTTGCAAATTACATTAAGTACGATCGGTCATATCTTGCATGATTAAAGTATCACCGATCGTACTTAATATAGTTTATAAGAGTTTGTAAAAAAAAAAGTTTGTAAATATAATCTGTCATTTTAAAGTTGCTTTTACTAATTTCTAATATTTTCGCTTAATTCTTAAAAATGTTATAATCTAATTTTTATTATAAATGATAAAACAAAAGTGTCACTTAAAAAATTTATAAAGTCCTATAACTTATGTTTATTTTTTTTCAATTTTACTGTTTTAATTTTTTTTCCTAAAATCTTTTATATTAACTTGGGATAGGATGTTCTTATATCTGTGTAAGAATTTACAACAAATCTTGATAATTGATTTGCTAGTATTTATTGACTTGAATATCTAATAAATCAGAATTCTTAGACAAAAATAAGATCAACAATCAAGATTAAAAATCTAATGTGAAATGATTTTAATCCTATTAATTTTTTTTTTTTGGTTACATAATCCTATTAATTTTTATGTAAAGAAAAAGAAAAAAACCATACTTATGCGTAAAAGTATTCTTATAAAAAATTAAAGGAAAAATATTTATCCTTTTAAATGACATAATTTATATCTTTTCACTCTCATAAAGAGATGAGACCTACACCTTTATATTTTTTTGTCCACTTTTAATACACATTTTTCCCAAAAATTAATATGCATAATTTAATAAGTTCATAAATAATTTTAAAGTACATGAAAATTTTCCGCACGTCACTCAAGCGATTCTTTATATTTTGGCCTAACTTCAAAGTTCGTTTTCATATACTTTTTATTCAATTGATTAACATATTTTGTAGAGCCATAAAAAAGGAGGCTCTTTTTAGGCTCTAGCTAGTACATAGCCTTTCACTATCGACATATCTTTAATATTACTAGAGTATGTACTTTTTTATTAAAAATAAAAAATATGACATATACGAAAATTAAATATATAATTTTTTTTATTTTCAATAAAGATTACATCGAGTCTTTCTACGTATATTTATGAGAAAAAATGTATCATTTTAAAAGTAAAAAATATAAGCTTGTATTCTTTTAAGTGATTTACACTAAATATAAGTGTAAATCTATAGTTGTTTTTTTTTTCTTTCTCTTCAGTCACATCGCTGACATATAAAGTGAAAAAATATTAATTTTTTAGATTTACACAAAATATGACCAGTCAAACTTTATATAAGTGACTTAAAAAATACTTATATTATTTTAAACGACACAACGATAAACTCTATATTTATATATCATGTGTTCCGTGTATTATCGAAGATATTTTCCTTCCGTGCATATATTTATGTCATGAACTTTGCACCTACTGAGACCAAAAGGGGGTGGTGGTGGAATGGATATGCGTTAGAAATTGATACTCATTCTTTCTCCCTCACTCCAATCTATAACTCCAAAAATAGAGTAAAAATCATGAGAGTTCTGACAACTCTTGGTGTTGATCTGACTTCAATTTGTTTAAAGAGGATGTTCAAGTCCAGAATGATTGATGACAGGGATGCATATCATCAGCCTCCATGATCCTCTGCACTCAGATCAATATTACTAATTTAGGGGTACTATGCAAAGCTGTGCTCACTTCTCGTAAGTCTGTCAGGGCCAGGGGTTTGAACCCCCATGGATCAACCTACGTTCTTCTCTCTGCAACACCTGTAATATAGTCTATGTTTCTTATTAAATTCATATGTATGTATATATATATATGATATCAAACTACTTGGACATGCGTGTATATTCTCTTCCTATACCATTTTAATGCGTTAATCAATTTGTTGCTGCATCTAGGGGATAATGCTATGTCTTGATGCTTCAACAGATTTTGGGCATGCTCTGATCTTATCTCTTCAATTAATTATATGAATAATATGTAAACAATTATCTCAAACACATCTTCCAAGGCAAGAGTCTTTTGTTTTGAGGCGTGGATAAAAAAAAAAAAAACTACTTCCAGTTAAACCTGACTAGTCAGTGTTGGATGCGGAGATAATCCTTACACGCAACCTTATTCTGCATAATTACAAAGGGGCTGTTTTGAGACATGGATGATGCACAAAAACCTTCACATTAATAATTTTATAATTTTCTTAACAAAATCATTATGCTATCCTGCACTCAAATGCATATGTGGCATGTTCTTCCTATATTATAGGTTTTACACAAAAATGGGTGAGCCAAATAGGGTTCTTTTCTTTCATACAGTTTGCATAAAGAAGGGAGGGATGATAAGATTTTCCATGGTCGAAAACTAGAAGTTTGTTGGTAGATGTATAATAACTGAGGTGTAATTGATTAATTGGGCTAGTTAATACTCTTACACAGAACCCTTTTTATTTTATTTTTAATAATGAAAAGAGAGCAAAACATGTGGATAACTCAAATGGGAGATCATCTTCTCTGTATCTGGAGCAGGTGCTCCTTCCATTGGGAGTAAGATATTTGGATAATTTTTTTTTTTTCTCTCCTCAAAAGTATATAATGTCAAAAAAAATCTCATTTTAATTGGTTCAGAAAATTAGATCGAATAAATCTTTGGTGCTATTGTTGCACCAAGGATTCAATACATCACACCAATATAAACATTACATTCAGATTTTTTTCCCCTCTTATGATGTTTAATGCTCCCGTTAGTAGGATGTACTGAATTTTGATGTAATAGTAGCACAAAAAATTTATTCCAGATAAAGTGATAGGTCGGTATCATATTAAGTATTTTCCGGATCAGAACATAGAACGTCAGAGGTCTCTTCAAACACGTTAGTTATTTTTCCTTTTTCTTTTACTATTAGCTTCGATGGACCTCTTGTTATTTGTAAGGATATATTTTTGCAATATGTTGGCAAAAACTTGACCACTTTAGGGGATACGTGGCGGTAAACTTTCCCAGCCATTAATACATTCAACGAATTAATTATGACCCATATTAATATTGGACCAATATTTCCACATAGTTGGCGTCAAATTATTTGACAAGATTTATTGAGTAACAACTTTCCCATAGATCTCTGGTTTGATATGGCTCGGATAGGATAAGAGTCACTGTATACTATATTAAAGATAAACTGTCAACTTGATAAATATATATTATCTTGTGTTTATTAATGAATATAAGTTAGATAGGGTAAATTTTTTAATTATTTTTTTGGGTATAATATTTTAAAAAATATTTAGATCCTTGTTCTTAAAAGATAATTGTTAACAAATCTCGTAATCATGTCAATACTTAAAGAATTAATTACACAACAATACATGTCAAGTCTCGTATACTTTAATGAATAATTGGATGTGATGCAGACATTTTTTTATGCGAGTATGGTACGCTTTATTTGTCGTGTCTTGTTATGATTGCACACTCCAACTGATGCAAAATTGTAATTATTATAAGGATGTATGATCTATCATTTAACATGACCATAAAAAAGTTCATACACACAATATTTTGTGGGGCCCGCAGCAAAAAAAAAAAAATTCCGGCACGTAAAACGAACCTCTGTAACATAACACAACCACTTTTCCTATAATATAACTCTTATAAAACCCCTATTATAAGTTATAACTAGCCTTGTTTTGTTTGGGAATTTAATTAAAAAATATTTATGCAAACATGCAGTATAAAAATTCAATAATCATTTAGAGTGTATGAACTTGAACGACTAAAAATGAGTAAAGATTAAAGAAGCATAATGCTTTAACTTTGTTAGTTATCCTGCACGAAATGGTGGTCTTTTATAAAATAGAACGATCCTTGATACATTTCAGCACTGAGCACGTTATTTTATATTCGTGTCGAATCAGAGTTTAATTACGGGACAAATAAGATAACATGAACTGTAATAAGATAATTCAACCGTATAAACGTCTGGCGTATTGCGTGTTAAATAACATTATTTTATTAAGGGTTTATTTTTTCTAAAGATACTTTAGATAACTTTATCTAATTTTCATCAAAACAACATCATTTTGGGACAAAAATTATGATGTTTTTATAATTTTTATTTATTTCAGAGTTATAATAGTCTTTATCATTCTAATTTTTAAATTTTTCAACCCCAAAATGACATCATTTCGACGAACATTAGACAAAATTGTATAAAGTAAGATCAGATTTTTTTTTTCCCTTCTATTAACTAACTTTCACATGAACCCTTTAAAAGTGAAAATCTCAATTAAAATATAAAATAATACTATAGTCGCATTTCATTTTTATCTTCCATAAATAACCTCCATTTACTCTTGCAATATCAAATCACCTATAGGCTCTAAGTTTGGGCAAAAACCACACAAACTCTTGTTTCTAGTACTAC